>QRFJ01000891.1:30056-51523 GCA_006176705.1 Cocos nucifera | reverse complement strand
TCTAGGGTTTTGCAGAAAATAAGTTTTAGATTTTTGATTAAGGACGAACACGCAGCACCCCTACACATCATAAGAACATCCCATCGAATAGGAGAAGAGGGCATTTAAATCCTACTTTATTCTTATGATCGGATGGCCAAGGGGAATGCCTTATCAGAAATATGAAAACTACAAAACTAGTTAGATCTATATCATATATCTCATATATAAGATTGATCTAACTTTAAACATATTTTGCATACATCTTCATGTATCATATCATGCATATTTTTAGATCTAAATTATCTCATAATCATCTAAAAAATCAAATTTAAATTGATCAATCAAAATAAATTCTATTCTAGATAATTATGTAGAACTACTCTACAACTAGTCTAAACATGCATTCATCATATCTCATATGAACAAAAATTAAATAACTTTATTTTCAATTTTTTAGATCTTATTATAATATTTATAATATCAAAAAATAGTAAGTAAATAGATCTAAAAATTATAACTAATCAAATTAAATTATGATCATGCAAGACTATACATAGAATAATTCTATTCTACAACCAGTCATGCATCTTGTACAACTTAGATCTAAATTATTTAATTTTTTTTAAATTTTTTTTTAATTTTAGATCTAATCATATCTTATGTAACCTCTAAAATCATCTAATTATTAGATCAAAATAAATTAAAATTAAATCTAATGGAATCTAGATTTGATACCAGTTGAAGGGAAAACTCTATTTTTTGGGATAGGTTCGTTCAGATCTGATTCGATCAAGAGAGATATTACAAAATTTTTTCTCATGGATTCAGATTAGATCTAAGACTTTTTAAAATATATTTGACCCCTGTGCATAGATCCTAAAACCCTAAGATTTTGTTTACATGTTTTATTTATGAACCCTAAACTTAATTAAAAATTAAGATTATAAAATATATTAAATCTAAAAATTAATAATTTTTAGATTTAAGACATATTCATAAAATTGGATTCGGGCTTGGATAGCTCAATTAGGTCTGGTGGTTGATCAAATCGAATCAAGAGTTGGTTAGATGGGATCAAGAGTGCTTAAATTGACCAGCCTAATAGGATTAAGTCTAGATCAAGATCGAATCACATGAGTGATTGATCAAGCTAAGATCTAATTAGGCTCAGTGGTTAGAGTTTGGATTATAGGCTAACCTGATTAGTTCTGGCTCAATAATTTGGTGTCTAAGGTAAGTCTAGTAGATACGATCGACTGATTTTTAATTGGGAGCTACTCAACTCGAATGCGTTCTTATTGAGTTAATGGCATATCCCTTCCACCGGTCTTACTTACCTGACCATATTTATCGACCCAGTCCTGATCTAAGGTGGTTAACAATCCAAGCTAACCCATACCACTTGGTTAGTCATAATTGTTATGGCTATTGTAAGTCGAGTTTAAAGAGACCTAAATTAAATCTTCCTAAGAAAAAATTAAGTCTAAGATCTTCCACCATTATAGATATGCGGACCCTTTCCGGGGCTAATTGTTCTCAGTCGGTCATAGTGGTTCAGTTGCACCAAAAAGATGCAACCATGTCTATTAGGCATTGGATGCTATGGGCTGGAGGATAAATTGGGCTCAATATTTTGGATATGGTGAGATATCCAATTAGGAATCCAATCTATGCAAATGGTGGGTCTGACTTAACTAAGGAGTGGATCAATATTTTGAGCATGGTAAGATTCATGAATTAGAGATCAAGTTTGGATGCACCATGATTAAAAAATCATTGGACAAGAGTTGTCCACTCATTGGCTAACCCATCACCAATAACTGTTAGGTGAGGTGATGAGTCAGTTGGTGGGACTGCACCACCCATTAAAAATCTATAATCATGGAGATTTTCACATCCCTACAGAGGAAGTGTAGAGATTCGAGAAAATAGTGCTAATTTATTTAAAAATTAAATCTCTAAACAAGTTGGTCAAGTCTTAATTATAATATCTAACTAGAAACTTTGATTTTCTACAGAAAAATATTTACATCCAATCCACTAGCATATATCCTGGATACCCATAGACTGACTAGATCCAATTATAAGAATTAGCTCCAAAACTTCAAAATTATTTTGGATTCTAAGAAGTTAACTCATGTATTGGATCAGGATCCCCCCACCTTACCAGCTCGTTCATCCTTTGAATAGAGAGCGTCTCTTGATAAGTGGACAGACGAAGATAATAAAGCCAAATACTACATGTTGGACTCGATGTCTGATGAGCTTTAGTGCCAACATGAAGATATCAGGACTGTCCGCTAAATGTTGGCTCACCTACAAGAGATGTTTGGTGAGCAGAGTTATGCAGCCAAATATCATATCACTAAATGACTATTCAAAGCTAAAATGCATGATGGGCAGTCAGTCCAAGATCATTATCTAATGATGATCAAGAACTTGGAAGAGCTTGAGAAGCTCGGAGTAAAGTTGGACCTAGATCTGCAGAATGATATAATTTTGCAATCCTTGACTGATGCATATGGGCAGTTCATCATGAACTACCATATGCATAAACTTCAAAATACTCTGATCGAGCTTATGAACATGCTGATTACTATTGAGCTTTCAATGAAAGGTTCTAAAAGCTTAATATTTGCTATAGAACGGACTTCTTCCAAGAGAAAGTCTTTTGGAAAGAAGAAGGTCTGTGAAAAAGCAGAAGATGGAAGGAGGAAAGAAAAAGAAAGCAGAGCTGAAAAAAAAGGCTACTGATAAAGAAAAATATTTTCATTGCAACACTGATGGCCACTGGAGCGAAACTATCCTTCATACCTGACCACCCTGAAGAATAAGGAGGCAAGTCCTTCTGGAGGTATGCTCGTTATTAAATCTAACCTTACGGTTTCTTCTACATCTAGTTGGATGCTTAACTCTGATTCTAGTGCTCATTTGTGCACTTCCATATAGGGTCTTGAGGATAGTAGGAGGCTGAGGGATGGTGAGATGATCCTATGCACCAAAAATGGAGCAAGAGTTATTATTGTGGCCATGGAAACCTATCCTCTTCGACTACCATCTGATTTAGATTTAGTACTTAGGAATTATAATTATGTACCTACAGCAAGCAGGAATTTGATTTCTGTTTTATGTTTAGCATCTATGTAATTAGTTTTCTTAAGGACCATTGTAACATTCTATATGAAAGAAATAAAATTGCAAGTGGTTTCCTTATTAATGGTCTTTACCAGTTATATATTGATGTATCTATTTTCAAAATCAAGCAAAATGTGAATGCCATAAAATCAAAATGACCCAAGGATAGTCCAAATGATAGGTATCTATAGCGCCTTAGACTAGGTCATATTGCAGAAGATAGGATTAACAAACTAAAAAAAATCAGGCTATTGAGTCCATTGACTTTCGAGTCATATCCAATTTGTGAATCATGTCTTCATAGCAAAATGACTAAACTCCCTCTTATAGGATATGGGGAAAGGCCACGAATTTACTTGCCCTAGTATATTTTGATGTATGCAGCCCATTTGATGTATCAGCTAGAGGCAATTTTATCTACTTCATAACCTTCACCGATGATTTATCTCGGTATGGATATGTGTATCTTATGAGACACAAGTCTGAAGCCTTTGAAAAGTTTAAAGAATTCAGACATGAGGTAGAAAAATAAATTAAAAAATCCATTAAGATTTTTCAATTAGATCGAGGAGGTGAATACCTTAGTCAGAAATTCCTGGACTATCTCAAGCAAAATGCATAGTCTCTCAACGGACTCCACCTAGAATACCTCAACTCAACGAAATTTCAGAACGAAGGAAGCAAATCCTATTAGATATGGTCCGATCCATGATGAGCTTTATAGATCTTTCTGATTTTCTTTGGTGATATAGTTTATTAACTGCTATATATTTACTGAATAGGGTTCCTTCTAAAATTATTCCTACCACATCATATAAGATATGGCATGGTAAGAAACCAAGTCTGAGTCATCTCAAAATTTGGGATTGTTTGGCTCATGTCAAAAGACAACAAGCAGATAAGTTAGATTATAGGTCCTTTAAAACTCGATTCATAGGATATCCTAAAGAGTCATTAGGATACTATTTCTACATTCCAAAAGATCATAATGTGATTATGAGTCGACATGCCATCTTTCTTAAAAAATAGTTTATTCAAGATGGCGGCATTGGAAAGCAGATCAGCTAGAGGAGAAAGTCTCCCAAGAGCAAAGAGCTAAGGATCATTTGGAACCAAATCAAGTTGAGCCAATACAATCACTACCTCCTCCATCTCGAAGATCGAAAAGAGTTTCCCATCCTCCTGAGAGGTACTTAGGTACTATTTCAGAGGAAGTAGAAAAAATATTCCTCATAGGTAATGTAGCTCATGGTGATGATCCCAAAACCTATAACGAGGCAATATCAGATATCAACTCTGAGAAATGGCTAGAGGCAATGAAGTCAAAAATTGACTTGATGCACTCAAACCAAGTCTGGATCTTGGTAGATCCACCAGAAGGTATAGTATCTATTAGGTGTAAATGGATCTACAAGAGAAAGATTGGTGCAGATGAAAGTGTAGAGATATTCAAAGTCAGATTAGTGGCAAAAGATTATAGTTAGCACGAAGGCATTGACTATCAGGATACCTTTTTGCTAGTAGCCATGCTTAAATCCATTCGCACATTGCTTGCTGTTGTAGCCTATTTTGATTATGAAATATGACAAATGGATGTGAAAACAGCATTCTTAAATGGATATCTTGAGGAAGATATCTGTATAGAATAGCTGCTGGATTTCACATCCAGTGATACTGATCATAAAGTATGCAAGCTGCAAAGGTCCATATATAGACTTAAGCAAGCATCTCGGAGTTGGAATACTCATTTTAATAATGTAATCAAATTGTTTGGTTTCATCAAGGAGGAGGAATCATGTGCTTTCAGAAAGGTCAGTGGGAGCGCTATTGTCTTCCTCGTACTGTGCATGGATGATATCCTCCTTATTGAGAATAAAATTCCTATGTTGACCATGGTTAAAATGTGGTTATCTAAAGAATCAAGAGTTGGTTAGATGGGATCAACAATGCTCAAATTGACCGGCCTAATAGGATTAAGTCTGGGCCAAGATCGAGTCACGATCAAGCAAGACCTAATTAGGCTCAGAGGTTAGAATCTGGATTGTAGGCTAACCCAATTGGTTCTGGCTTAACAATTTGGTGTCTAAGGTAAGTTTGGTACATACGACCGACTGATTTTTAATTGAAAGCTACTCGACCTGAATGCGTTCTTGTATGAGTTAATGGTATATTCCTTCCATCGATCTTACTTACCTGGCCATATCTGTTGACATAGTTCTGATCTGAGGTGGTCAATAATCCGAGCTAACCCATGCCACTAGGTTAGTCATAATTGTTATGACTATGACAAGTCTAGTTTAATGAGATCTGAATCAATTCTCCCTAAGAAAAGATTAAGTCTGAGGTCTTCCACCATTGTAGATGTGCGGGCCCTTCCCAAAGTTGATTGTTCTCGGTAGGATACAGTGGCTCAGTTGCACCAGGAAGATGCAACCATGTCTATTAGGCATTGGATGCTATGGGCTGGAGGATGAGTTGGGCTCAATATTCTGGATACGATGAGAGACTCAATTAAGAATCCAGTCTGTGCAAATGGTGGGTCTGACTTAACTAAGGAGTGGATCAATATTCCAGATATGGTGAGATTCATGAATTAGAGACCAAGTTTGGGTGCACCATGATTAGAGAATCATTGAACAAGAGTTGTTCACTCATTGGCTAACCCATCATCAATAACTATTAGGTGAGGTGATGAGTCAGTTGGTGAGACCGCACCACCCACTAGAAATCATTAATCGTGGAGATTTTTGCATCTCTACAGAGGAAGTGTAGGGATCCGAGAAAATAGTGAGAGCTAATTTATTTAAAAATAAAATCCCTAAATAAATTGGTTCAAGTCATAATTACAGTATCTAACTAGAATCTTTGACTCTCTACAGAAAAATGTCTGCATCCAACCCATTAGCACGTATCCTGGACACACATAGACTGACTGGACCCAATTATAAAGATTGGCTCAGGAACTACAAAATAGTTTTGGGTTTCGAGAAGTTAACCCATGTACTTGGACCAGGATCCTCCCACCTTACCAGCCCGTCCATCTATTGAACAGAGAGCGTCTCTGAAAAAATGGATAGACGAAGATAATAAGGCCAGATATTACATGTTGGGCTCGATGTCTGATGAGCTCCAGCGCCAACATGAAGATATCGGGACTGCTCGCCAAATGTTGGCTCACCTGCAGGAGATGTTTGGTGAACAGAGTCGCACAGCCAAGTATCAAGTCACGAAATGAACTTTTTAAGGCTAAGATGCGTGATGGGCAGTCAGTCCAAGATCACTGTCTGATGATGATCAAGGACATTGGAAGAGCTTGAGAAGCTCGGTGTGAAGTTAGACTTGGATCTGCAGAATGATATTATTCTGCAATCCTTGACTGATGCATATGGGCAATTCATCATGAATTACCACATGCATAAACTTCAAAATTCCTTGGCCGAATTAATGAATATGCTGGTTACCGCTGAGCTTTCTATGAAAGGTTCTAAAGGCTCAGTTCTTGCTATGGAATGGACTTCTTCCAAAAGAAAGTCTTATGGAAAGAAAAAGAAGTCTGCAAAAAAGCAGAAGGTGGAAGGAAACAAAGAAGAAGAAGGCAGAGCCGAAGAAAAAGGCCGATGTCAAAGAAAAGTGTTTCCATTGCAACAGCGACGGCCATTGGAAGCGAAACTGCCCTACTTACCTGGCCACCCTGAAGAACAAGAAGGAAGGTCCTTCTGGAGGTATGCTCGTTATTGAGTCTAACCTTACGGTTTCTTCTGCATCCAGTTGGGTGCTTGACTCTGGTTCTAGTGCTCATCTGTGCACTTCCATGCAGGGTCTTGAGGATAGCAGGAGGCTGAGGGATGGAGACATGATCCTACGCATCGGTAATGGAGCAAGAGTTGCTGCAGTAGCCGTGGGAACATACCCTCTTCGATTACCATCTGGTTTAGACTTAGTTTTGAAAGACTGTTATTATGTGCCTGCAGCTAGCAGGAATTTGATTTCTTGTTTCATGCTTAGCACAAGAAGGCTATGTGATTACCTTCTTTAAGGACCATTGTAACATTCTTTATGAAAGAAATAAAATTGCAAATGGTTTCCTTATTAATGATCTTTATCAGCTACATATTGATGTACCTATTCTAACTATCGAGCAAAACATGAATGCCAAACGACCTAGGGATAGTCCAAATGATAGATATCTATGGCACCTGAGATTAGGTCATATAGCAGAAGATAGGATCAACAAATTGGAGAAAAATGGGCTATTGAGTCCATTGACTTTTGAGTCATATCCAACTTGTGAATCTTGTCTTCAAGGCAAAATGACTAAACTCCCTTTTGTTGGACATGGGGAGAGGGCCACAGATCTCCTTGCCCTAGTACATACTGATGTGTGCGGCCCATTTGATGTGCCGGCTAGAGGCAATTTTGTCTACTTCATTACCTTTACCGATGATCTATCTAGGTATGGGTATGTGTATCTTATGAGACACAAGTCTGAAGCTTTTGAAAAGTTCAAAGAATTCAGACATGAAGTAGAAAAATAAACTGAAAAACCCATTAAGGTTCTTCGATCAGATCGAGGAGGTGAATACCTTAGCCGGGAATTCCTAGACTATCTAAAGAAAAATGGCATAGTCTCTCAATGGACTCCACCAGGAACACCTCAACTCAATGGGGTTTCAGAATGGAGAAATCGGACTCCTATTGGATATGGTTCGATCCATGATGAGCTTCACAGACCTTCCTGATTTTCTTTGGGGACACTTCATTGTTGACTTCAATTTATCTACTGAATAGGGTTCCCTCTAAAATCGTTCCTACCACACCGTATGAGATATGGCAACAGGTAAGAAACCAAGTCTGAGTCATCTCAGAATTTGGGGTTGTCCGGCTCATGTCAAAAGACAACAAGCGGACAAGTTAGAGTTTAGGTCCTTCAGAGCTCGATTCATAGGATATCCTAAAGAGTCATTAGGATACTATTTCTACATTCCAGAAGACCATAATGTGATTGTGAGTCGACATGCCATCTTTCTTGAAAAATAGTTTATTCAAGATAGCGGCATTGGAAAGGCAGATCAAGCTTGATGAGAAAGTCTCACAAGTACAATGAGCTAAGGACCAATTGGAACCAAATCAGGTTGAGCCAATAAGAACACTACCTCCTCCACCTCGTAGATCGAAAGAGTTTTCCATCCCCCTGAGAGATACTTAGGTATTATTTCAGAGGAAGTAGAGGAAACATTCCTCGTAGGTAATGGTGCTCATGGTGATGATCCCAAAACCTACAATGAGGCGATATCAGATATCGACTCTGAGAAATGGCTAGAGGCAATGCAGTCAGAAATTGACTCGATGCACTCAAACCAAGTCTGGACCTTGGTAGATCCACCAGAAGGTATAGTACCTATTGGGTGTAAATGGATCTTCAAGAGAAAGATTGGTGCAGATGGGAATGTGGAGACATTCAAGGCTAGACTAGTGGCAAAAGGTTATAGTCAACGCGAAGGCATTGACTATCAGGATACCTTTTTCCCAGTGGCTATGCTAAAATCCATCCGCACATTGCTTGCCGTTGCAGCCTATTTCGATTATGAAATATGGCAAATGGATGTGAAAATGGCATTCTTAAATGGATATCTTGAGGAAGATATCTATATGGAACAGCCGCTAGGTTTCACATCCAGTGATACTGATCACAAGGTTTGCAAGCTGCAAAGGTCCATATATGGACTTAAGCAAGCATCTCGGAGCTGGAACACTCATTTCAATGATGTGATCAAAACATTTGGTTTCATCAAAAATGAAGAGAAACCATGTGTTTTCAAAAAGGTCAGTGGGAGCGCTGTTGTCTTCCTCGTATTGTACGTGGATGACATCCTCCTTATTGGAAATGATATTCCCATGATGACAACAGTCAAATTATGGTTGTCCAAGGAATTCTCCATGAAAGACCTAGGCGAAGCATCCTTTATTCTAGGAATTAAGGTCTATAGGGATAGACCGAATAGGATGCTAGGACTTTCACAGAAGATGTACATAGAGAAAGTACTAAAGAGGTTTAGTATGGAAAACTCTAAGAGGGGATTAATACCTTCAGACATGGTATTCATCTTTCCAAGAAGATGTGCCCCAGCACACCTGAGGAAATAGAATGCATGAGCAAGATCCCTTATGCTTCTGCAATAGGGAGCCTCATGTATGCCATGCTATGTACACGACCTGATATAGCCCATGCTATGAGTATCACAAGCAGATATCAGTCACAAGAACCTAACTGGGTCACACAAACAAGGGTTTGAATCTGGTGATCATCAATTGAACTAATCTAGTTCAATTGATCTGAATGAGATTCAATTAGGTTCAAGGAAATCGTGCTAGCACTCGATTGAACCTAACGTTCTTCTTTTGCTATCATAAATAAGTTGTCCTGACTGAGCCAAAGGAGTTTGTGCTCAATCAGAGGCCTTCATATGGTCTGACTGGAGGTTGTCCAAGTCAGAAAAGGTTGTCTTATTTTGTAAGACATTACCTGCCATTTTTGGTCACCTGCCATTTCTTGTTCTTTGACTTTGGTCAAAAGTCTACCTTTGACTGGTCAAATGTTGACCATTGACACTTTGACTTTTGACCACATGTCATGCACCTATTGGAGAGCTGGTGGGGGCCTGTCCCCCTGCCAGAACCTGGCAAGGAGGAGGGCGCACGCCACCCTTGGCGTGTGCCCAAGTTGGAGGCGCCTAGGAGTCCCTGTTGGACAGGGACTCCATCTCCTTTTTGGATTCCAATTAGAGTTCTCCTAAGAACCAACTTTGACTGGTCTTAGGCACCCTCTAAGGAGGAATCCAGGACTCTATTCCCACCAATCAGATTTAGATCTGATTTCACAAAGGGTTGTGATTGGTTGGGAAGAAGAGGAGTTGGATCACAGCTTAGTCTATAAATAAGACCCTGCGCCCAACTCAAAGATGATTTGAATCACAATTCTCCATGCCCCAAGGCTGCCTCTCCTCTCTTCCTCCATGCCAAACCCACCTTCTCCCTCTCCTCTCCACGTCCAAAAGGAGTTTTGGACCTTGGTTGGTGCGATCCAGATCAAAGAAAGGCGACTGAAAGCTAGAAGGCTGCGCTGCTGCAAAGGACGACTGCTGATCTTCAAAAGGAGTTTTGAAGATCCTCCAGATCAGATCCAGATCTGAATTTTTGGAGATATGATAGAGAAGAAGAGGATCTCCAGATCCAGCCTGAGTGGATACCGGTAGAGGCCAGGCACTTGCGTGGCTAGATCCAGAACCTTCCGCTGCATACAGGATCATCAATGGATAATAAGATTACCCACATCAAGGTAAATTAAATCTAATTTAATTTATCTAATTTTATTTTAATTTCTAAAATAATGATAATCAGATCTAAAATATTCCAGATCTGATTAAGATCAAAGAGAAAAAAATTTTGAAATATATCTCTTGATCCAATCCGATCTGAACGAACCTGATCCAGGAAATCAGGATTTTCCTTCAGCACCATGATTAGAAATCATTGGACAAGAGTTGTCCACTCATTGGCTAATCCATCATCAATAACTGTTAGGTGAGGTGATGAGTCAGTTGGTGGGACTGCACCATCCATTAGAAATCTATAATCATGGAGATTTTTGCATCCCTACATAGGGAGTGTAGAGATCCAAAAAAATAGTGGAAGCTAATTTATTTAAAAATTAAACTCCTAAATAAATTAGTCAAGTATTAATTATAATATCTAATTAAAAACTTTGACTCTCTACAAGAAAATGTCTACTTAGATCTGATTAGATCAAGAGGAATATTTCAAAAACTTTTCTCTTAGATCTAAATCAAAACTGAGACTCTTCAAATCTGATTTTATCAATCTAATAAAATAAAATAAAAATAAATTAAATTAAATCTAATTTAATTATACCTTATTATGGGTAATCCTATTATCCTATGATGATCCTAATGATTGTCCGAAGTTCTGGATGTAGCCATGCAAGCATCTGGCCTCTATCGATATCCACTCGAGCAGGATCTGGAGATCTTCTCCTTCTCAATCTGTTCTCCAAAGATCATATCTAGATCTGATCTTGAAGATCTTCAAAACATCTTTTGAAGATCGGGTGTTGTCTCTTGCAGTAGTGCTGCCATCTTGCTTTCTTATCGCCTTTCTCTTACTTTGATTGCACCAAACTGAAGCCCAAAATCTTTTGGACATGGAGAGGAGAGAGAGAATCTGAAGGAGAAATGGAGAAGGAGGGAGAGGGGCTATGTGGTGTGGGCAAAGGGCAAAAGCTTTCAATCTTAGGTGCAGGCAGGGTTTATATAAACCTTGCTGCGCCATGCAGTGCCACATCATTTCGATCAATCATGGCTCTTCGTGCAATCAGATCTAAATCTGATTAGTGGAATGACATCATCTGATCCAATCAGGTTAGAGTCCCTCACAAACCTCCTTAGGTGGTGCTAAGAATGTGAAGAGAAAATCCTGATTTCTCGTATCAGGTTCGTTCAGATCTAATTGGATCAAGAGAGATATTTCAAAAAAAAAATTTATAAATTTAGATCAGATCTGAGATATTTCAGATCTGATTTTATTGATCTAATAAATAAAAATAAAAATAAATTAAATTTGATTTAATTTATACCTTGATGTTGGGTAATCAGATTATCCTTTGATGATCCTATTGTTTGCCTGAGGTTCTAGATCTAGCCACGCAAGCGCCTGGCCTCTACCGGTATCCACTCAGGCTGGATCTAGAGATCCTCTTCTTCTCTATCACATCTCCAAAAATCAGATCTGGATCTGATCTGGAGGATCTTCAAAACTCCTTTTGAAGATCAGCAGTCGTCCTTTGCAGCAGCGCAGCCTTCTAGCTTTCATCGCCTTTCTCTTGATCTGGATCGCACCAACCAAGAAGTCCAAAACTCCTTTTGGATGGAGAGGAGAGGGAGAGGTGAAGATTTGGCATGGAGGAAGGAGAGGAGAGGCAGCCTTGGGGCATGGGAATTGATGAACTCTCTTAATTAGGGCGCAGGGTCTTATTTATAGACTAACTGTGATCCAACTCCTCTTCTTCCCAACCAATCACAACTCCTTTGTGAAATCAGATCTAAATCTGATTGGTGGGAATAGAGTCCTGGATTCCTCCTTAGAGGGTGCCTAAGACCAGTCAAAGTTGGTTCTTAGGAGAACTCTAATTGGAATCCAAAAAGGAGATGGAGTCCTTGTCCAACAAGGACTCCTAGGCGCCTCCAACTTGGGCACACGCCTAAGGGTGGCGTGCGCCCTCCTCCTTTGCCAGGTTCTGGCAGGGGGACAGGCCCCCACCAGCTCTCCAATAGGTGCATGACATGTGGTCAAAAGTCAAAGTGTCAATGGTCAACATTTTGACCAGTCAAAGGTAGACTTTTGACCAAAGTCAAAGAACAAGAAATGGCAGGTGACCAAAAATGGCAGGTAATGTCTTACAAAATAAGACAACCTTTTCTGACTTGGACAACCTCCAGTCAGACCATATGAAGGCCTCTGATTGAGCACAAACTCCTTTGGCTCAGTCAGGACAACTTATTTATGATAGTAAAAGAAGAACGTTAGGTTCAATCGAGTGCTAGCACGATTTTCTTGAACCTAATTGAATCTCATTCAGATCAATTGAACTAGGATCAGTTCAATTGATGATCACCAGATTCAAACCCTTGTTTGTGTGACCCAGTTAGGTTCAGTTCTGTATGGTAATGGGATATGTCATGATCTCTATCATCGACATCATCGAAACTCCTTTCGATGGATCAGAACTCTTCTGATTCGAACAGCTAGAATGATCGATCATCTAAATCATTCTAATTGCTCCCAAAATCCACCAGTGACACCTAGCAGTATATGGTGGCAACCCATCAGAGCTGAATGCGAACCTCTTGGTGCAGCTACCTGTGTGATTAAGTTCTTCTATCTTGAGCCCCGATCAGATTAGGGTTAAGGTGAACTCGTCAAACCCTAGTCTCTGTCATATGATGTAATCATTCGATTCAAGTCCAATGTGAAAATCTAAATAGAAACTCTTTCTATTATTTCACTCTGCCATGGCCATGGGCTTCTGGACTTGATTCTCATGATCATCATAGGGCTGCTCCTCTACCACCGAGGTAGATAGATTCCATCTTGATGCAATCCAGTTCCTACAATGAACATGCTATAGCCAACATACACCTCAGGGTTCCATATGGCTAGGAGACCGAGTAATGGTGTAGTCAAACTATAACACCCTCAAGGTGAACTGCCGATGCACCTCAGGTCAAAGAACCAGACACACTACTGCAGCATCGAGTCAGTCATTGACGAGAAGGTAGACTTCCTAATGACTACTCGAGGTGGTCACGCTCAGTGCCCTCGTTCTCTAACGAGTACCTGTACTCTCGCTCCGGTGTCTCCACACCGTAGACTCAAGACTCATCTACTAAAGAGAAGCGATTGTACACCAACCTTCCGGATCAATCACCATCCTCGTGATGATCCTATGGTCGGGAGCATTTTATGAGTTAATAATGATTATTCATGTCTTAAATTTTCAACTCTTGAAAATATGAATTATCATTACCATTAACTCAAAGGATGTATCACAGACACTAAATACACATATGTGATAGAAAATAACCCATTTTATTGATTATAGTCAAAATTATAATTTTGCCCCTAGAAGTGTATTACAAGTGTCAGCCAATTCTGGCTTCTAGGGCACATATATCTAACAATCTCCCACTTGTCCTAAAGCCAATTGGCTACAAGTCTAAGTCCCATCTTCTCAAGGTGGGCTTCGATCTTCTGCTGGCCCAACGGCTTTGTAAGTGGGTCTGCCACATTATCTGTGGAGTTGACTCTCTTGACCTCGACGTAACCCTTCTCGAGGTAATCGTGGATGAGGTGGTATCGCCGCTCAATGTGCTTGAATTTTTGGTGAGACCTCGGCTCCTTAGCAAGGGCTATGGCGCCATTGTTGTCGCAGTATAGAGGAATGGCATCTGATGGCATTACTCCAATTTCTGCAGCAAACTTTCTTGTACCAGAATGCTTCCTTCGCAGCTTCTGATGCAGCGATATATTCTGCTTCCATGGTGGAATCTGCTATCACAATTTGCTTGGAACTCTTCCAGCTGACAGCACCACCATTGCACACAAACAGACTCCTAGATGTCGACTTTCGATCATCTATATCGGACATGAAATCCGAGTCTGTGTATCCCTGGACTTGGAGTTCTCCATTACCAAAGACCAACATCATATCCTTAGTTCTTCTCAAGTACTTAAGGATACATTTCATAGAAGTCCAGTGTTCTTCACCTGGATTTGACTGATATCTGCTTGTGACACTCACAGCATGGGCTATATCAGGTCGTGTACATAGCATGGCATACATGAGGCTCCCTATTGCAGAAGCATAAGGGATCTTGCTCATGCGTTCTATTTCCTCAGGTGTGCTAGGGCACATCTTCTTGGAAAGATGAATACCATGTCTGAAGGGTATTAATCCCCTCTTAGAGTTTTCCATACTAAACCTCTTTAGTACTTTCCTCTATGTACATCTTCTGTGAAAGTCCTAGCATCCTATTCGGTCTATCCCTATAGACCTTAATTCCTAGAATAAAGGATGCTTCACCTAGGTCTTTCATGGAGAATTCTTTTGGACAACCATATTTTGAACTATGGTCAACATGGGAATATCATTCCCAATAAGGAGGATGTCATCCACGTACAATACGAGGAAGACAACAGTGCTCCTCCCACTGACCTTTTTGAAGAACACATGGTTCCTCTTCATTTTTGATGAAACCAAATAATTTTGATCACATCATTGAAATGAGTGTTCCAGCTCCGAGATGCTTGCTTAAGTCCATATATGGACCTTTGCAGCTTGCAAACCTTGTGATCAGTATCACTGGATGTGAAACCTAGCGGCTGTTCCATATAGATATCTTCCTCAAGATATCCATTTAAGAATGCCATTTTCACATCCATTTGCCATATTTCATAATCGAAATAGGCTGCAACAGGCAAGCAATGTGCGGATGGATTTTAGCATAGCTACTACTGAAAAGGTATCCTGATAGTCAATGCCTTCGCACTTGACTATAACCTTTTGCCACTAATCTAGCCTTGAATGTCTCCACATTCCCATCTGCACCAATCTTTCTCTTGAAGATCCATTTACACCCAATAGGTACTATACCTTCTGGTGGATCTACCAAGGTCCAGACTTGGTTTGAGTGCATCGAGTCAATTTCTGACTTCATTGCCTCTAGCCATTTCTCAGAGTCGATATCTGATATTTCCTCGTTGTAGGTTTTGGGATCATCACCATGAGCACCATTACCTACGAGGAACATTTCCTCTACTTCCTCTGAAATAGTACCTAAGTACCACTTAAGAGGACGAAAATCTCTTTTCGATCTATGAGGTGGAGGAGGTAGTGTTTGCATTGGCTCAACCTGATTTGGTTCCAATTGGTCCTTAGCTCATTGTTCTTGTGAGACTTTCTCATCAAGCTTAATCTGCTTTCCAATGCCGCTATCTTGAATAAACTATTTTTTAAGAAAGATGGCATCTTGACTCACAATCACATTGTGATCTTCTAGAATATAGAAATAATATCCTAATGACTCTTTAGGATATCCTATAAATCAAGCTCTAAAGGACATGAAGTCTAACTTGTCCGTTTGTTGTCTTTTGACATGAACCGGACAATTCCAAATTCTAAGATGACTCAGACTTGATTTCTTACCATGCCATATCTCATACGGTGTGATAAAAATGATTTTAGAAGAAACCCTTTCAGTAAATATATTACAGTTAACAAAGAGTGTCCCCAAAGATAATCAGGGAGGTCTGTGAAGCTCATCATGGATCGGACCATATCTAATAGGGTTCGATTCCTCCGTTCTAAAATTTCGTAAGTTAGATATGACTCGAAAGTCAATGGACTCAATAGCCCAATTTTCTCCAATTTGTTAACCCTATCTTCTACTATATGACCTAGTCTTAGGTTCCATAGATACCTATCATTTGGACTATCCCTAGGTCATTTTATGGCATTTACATTTTGCTTAATATTAAAAATAGATACATCAATATGTAACTGATAAAGATCATTAATAAGAAAACCACTTGAAATTTTATTTCTTTTGTAAAGAATGTTACAATGGTCCTTAAGAAAACTAATTACATAGCCTTCTAGTGCTAGGCATGAAATAGAAATCAAATTTTTGTTTGCTGTAGACATATAATAACAATCTTTTAAAACTAAGTCTAAACCAGATGGTAGTCGAAGAGGATATGTTTTCACCACGGCACTGCAGCAACTCTTGCTCCATTTTCGATGCATAGGATCATGTCTCCATCCCTCAGCCTCCTGCTATCCTCAAGACCCTGCATGGAAGTGCACAGATGAGCACTAGAACCAGAGTCAAGCACCCAACTGGATGCAGAAGAAACCGTAAGGTTAGACTCAATAACGAGCATACCTCCAGAAGGACCTTCCTTTCTTGTTCTTCAGGGTGGCCAGGTAAGTAGGGCAGTTTCCGCTTCCAATGGCCGTCGCTGTTGCAATGGAAAAAATACTTTTCCTTTGACATCGGCCTTCTTCTTCAGCTTCTGCCTTTTTCTTCTTTCCTCCTTCCACCTTCTGCTTTTTCACAGACTTCTTTTTCTTTCCAAAAGACTTTCTTTTGGAAGAAGTCCATTCCATAGCAAGAACTGAGCCTTTAGAACCTTTCATAGAAAGCTCAGCGGTAACCAGCATATTCATTAATTCGGCCAAGGAATTTTGAAGTTTATGCATGTGGTAATTCATGATGAATTGCCCATATGCATCAGTCAAGGATTGCAGAATAACATCATTCTGCAGATCCAAGTCCAACTTCACACCGAGCTTCTCAAGCTCTTCCATGTCCTTGATCATCATCAGACAGTGATCTTGGACTGACTGCCCATCATGCATCTTAGCCTTAAAAAGTCATTTCGTGACTTGATACTTGGCTGCGTGACTCTGTTCACCAAACATCTCCTGTAGGTGAGCCAACATTTGGCGAGCAGTCCTGATATCTTCATGTTGGCACTGGAGCTCATCAGACATCGAGCCCAACATGTAATATCTGGCCTTATTATCTTCGTCTATCCATTTTTTCAGAGATGCTCTCTGTTCAATGGATGGACGGGCTGGTAAGGTGGGAGGGTCCTGGTCCAATACATGGGTTAACTTCTCAGAATCCAAAATAATTTTGTAGTTCCTGAGCCAATCTTTATAATTGGGTCCAGTCAGTCTATGTGTGTCCAGGATACGTGCTAATGGGTTGGACGCAGACATTTTCCTGTAGAGAGTCAAAGATTCTAGTTAGATACTGTAATTATGACTTGACCAATTTATTTAGGAAATTTTATTTTTAAATAAATTAGCTCCCACTATTTTCTCGGATCCCTACACTCCCTCTGTAGAGATGCAAAAATCTCCATGATTAATGATTTCTAGTGGGTGGTGCGGTCTCACCAACTGACTCATCACCTCACCTAACAGTTATTGGTGATGGGTTAGCCAATGAGTGAACAACTCTTGTTCAATGATTCTCTAATCATGGTGCACCCAAACTTGGTCTCTAATTCATGAATCTCACCGTATCCGAAATATATTGATCCACTCCTTAGTTAAGTCAGACCCACCATTTGCATAGACTGGATTCCTAATTGAGTCTCTCACCGTATCCAAAATATTGAGCCCAACTCATCCTCCAGCCCATAGCATCCAATGCCTAATAGACATGGTTGCATCTTTTCGGTGCAACTGAGCCACTGTATCCAGCCGAGAACAATCAACCCCGGGAAGGGCCCGCACATCTACAATGGTGGAAGACCTCAGACTTAATCTTTTCTTAGGGAGAATTGATTCAGGTCTCATTAAACTAGACTTGTCATAGTCATAACAATTATGACTAACCTAGTGGCATGGGTTAGCTCGGATTATTGACCACCTCAGATCAGAACTGTGTCAACAGATATGGCCAGGTAAGTGAGATCCGGTGGAAGGAATATGCCATTAACTCGTACAAGAATGCATTCAGGTCGAGTAGCTTCCAATTAAAAATCAGTCGGTCGTATGTGCCAAACTTACCTTAGACACCAAATTATTGAGCCAGAACCAATTGGGTTAGCCTACAATCCAGACTCTAACCTCTGAGCCTAATTAGGTCTTGCTTGATCGTGACTCGATCTTGACCCAGACTTAATCCTATTAGGCTGGTCAATTTAAGCATTGTTGATCCCATCTAACCAACTCTTGATTCGGTTTGATCAACCGCTTAGACCTAATTGAGCTACCCAAGCCCGAACCCAGTATTATGAATATGTCTTAGATCTAAAATTCTCAATTTTAGACCTAATTAATATTTCATAATCTTAATTCTTTAATTAAGTAGGGTTCATAAACAAAATATGCACAATAAATCCTAGGGTTTCAGGATCTAGGGTTTTGCAGAAAGTAAGTTTTGGATTTCTGATTAAGGACGAACACGCAGCACCCCTACACATCATAAGAACACCCCATCGAATGGGAAGAGAGGGCCTTTAAACCCTTCTTCATTCTTATGACCGGACGGCCAAGAGGAACGCCTTAATCAGGAACATGCAATACTACAAAATAGTTTTAGATCTATATCATATATCTCATATACAAAAATTAGATCTAATCATGGCATATTTTGCATACATCTCATGTATCGAATCATGCATATTTTTAGATCTAAATTATCTCATAATAATCTAAAAAATTAGATTTAAATTGATCTAATCAAAATAAATTCTAATCTAGATAATTATGTAGAACTATTCTACAACTAGTCTAGACATGCATCAATCATATCTCATATGATGTTTAAAATTAAATAATTTTATTTTTACTATTTTTTAGATGTTATTATAATAATTATAATATCAAAAAATAGTAAATAAATAGATCTAAAATATGATTTAATCAAATTAAATTAAAAATATGCAAGACTATTCTATAGAACTATTCTATTTTAGAACTAGTCATGCATATTTTCTAATCTTAGATCCAAATCATTTAATTTTAATTTTTTCTGAATTTTAGATCTGATCACATCTCATGTGACATCTAAAATCACTTATTTTCTAATTAAAATAAATTTAAAATTAGATCTAAATACTTTTAGAACCTTGGCTCTGATACCAGTTGAAGGAAAATCCTGATTTTTCGGTCCAGGTTCGTTCAGATCTGATCAGATCAAGAGATATATTTCAAAAATTTTTTCTTTGATCTAGATCAGATCTAAGATATTTTAGATCTAATTCTTATTATATTTAATAAATAAAAATAAAAATAAATTAAATCAAATTTAATTTACCTTGATGTTGGGTAATCCTATTACCCTTTGATGATCCTGTATGCAGTGGAAGGTTCTGGATCTAGCCACGCAAGTGCCTGGCCTCTACCGATATCCACTCAGGTTGGATCTAGAGATCCTCTTCTTCTCTATCACATCTCCAAAAATTAGATCTAGATCTGATCTGGAGGATCTTCAAAACTCCTTTTGAAGATCAGCAGTCGTCTCTTTGCAGCAGCGCAGCCTTCTAGCTTTCTCGTCGCCTTTCTCTTGCAAGAGAGACGATACTATAAATCCTATTAGGCTGGTCAATTTAAGCATTTTGATCCATCTAACCAACTCCTTGATTCGATTGATCAACCGCTTAGATCATAATTGAGCTACCAAGCCCGAACCAATATTAATTGAATATATCTTAAGATCTAAAATTCTAAATTTTAAGACCTAATTAATATTTCATAATCTTAATTCTTAACTAAGTTTAGGATTCATAAACAAAACATGTATATTAAATCATAGGGTTTCAGGATCTAAGATTTTGCAGAAAGTAAGTTCTTGATTTTTGATTAAGAATGAATACACAGCATCCCTACACATCATAAGAACACCCCATCGAATGGGATGAGAGGGCATTTAAACCCTACTTTGTTCTTATGATCGGACGGTCAAGGAAAATGCCTTAATCAGAAATATACAAAACCACAAAACTAGTTAGATCTACATCATATATCTTATATACAAAAATTGATCTAACTATGAACATGTTTTGCATACATCTCATGTATCATATCATGCATGATTTTAGATCTAAATTATCTCATAATTATCTAAAAAATTAGATTTAAATTGATCACATCAAAATAAATTTTAATCTAGATAATTATGTAAAACTATTCTACAACTAGTCTAAATATGCATTCATCATATCTCATATGATCCAAAAATTAAATAATTTTATTTTTTATTTTTCAAATCTTATTATAATAATTATAACATTAAAAAATAGTATATAAATAGATCTAAAATCATAATTTAATCAAATTAAATTACAAATATGCAAGACTATGTATAGAATAGTTCTATTTTACAATCAGTCATGCATCTTGTAAAACTTAGATCTAAATTATTTAATTTTAATTTTTTTGATTTTAGATCTAATCACATCTCATGTGGCACCTAAAATCTCCTATTTAATAGATTAAAAATAAATTTAAATTAGATCTAAATAACTTTTTAGAACCTAGCTCTGATACTAGTTGAAGAAAAAATCCTGATTTTCTGAGTCAGGTTCGTTCAGATCTGATTGAATTAAGAGAGATATTTCAAAAATTTTTCTTATAAATCTAGATCAGATCTAAAATATTTTAGATCTAATTTTATATATATAATAAATAAAAATAAAAATAAATTAAATCTAATTTAATTTATACCTTGATGTTGGAAAATCAGATTATCCTTTGATGATCCTACTGTTTGCCTGAGGTTCTAGATCTAGCCATGTAAGCGCCTGGCCTCTACCAATGTCCACTTGGGTTGAATCTAGAGATCTTTTTCTTCTTTATCATCTCTCCAAATATCAGAGCTAGATCTGATTTGGACAATCTTCAAAACTTCTTTCAAAGATCTGCAGTCGTCTCTGCAGTAGCGCTACCTTCTTCCTTTCTCGTCACCTTTCTCTTGCCTGGATCACACCAAATTGGAGCCCAAATCTCCTTGAGAATGGAGAGGAGAGAGAGGATCAGAAGATGGCATGGAGGAGGGAGAGGGGCAGCCTTAGGGTGTGGACTAAGAGAGAACTCTCTTAAAGTTAGGCACAGACAGGGTTTATATAGACCCTACTGCACCATGCAGTGCCACATCATCCTGGTCAATCATGTTGCTTCATGCAATCAGATCTAAATCTGATTGATGGAATGACTCGATCTAATCCAATCAGATGAAGAAGCACCCCTTAATTTATCG
>QRFJ01000891.1:0-30031 GCA_006176705.1 Cocos nucifera | reverse complement strand
ATCCTTAAATGGTACCTAAGACTGATCAAAGTCTATTCCTAAGCGCCACCTAAGTAGAATCCAAGAAGCAACCTGGAGTCCCATCTATATGGGACTCCAAGCATCCCTATCCATGGGCGCACGCCTCCCTAGGCATGCACCCCCTTCTTTCCAATTTCTAGTAAGGGGACAAGCCCCTATCTGCTCTCCTATAGGTGCATGATACATGGACAGATGTCTAAGTGTCAAAGATCAACGTTTGACCAAAGTCAAAAGATAAGAATTAGCAGGTGATGAAAAATGGCAAGTGTTGTCTCAAATTTATCTTAAAAATTAATACAACCCTTTTCTGATCTAGACAAGCTCCAGTCAGACCAAGTAAAGATACCTGAGTGAGCATAAATACATTTGGCTCAGTCGAAATAATTTTTAATGATAGTAGAAGGAGAACGTTAGGCTCAATCGTGTGCAAGCATGATTTTCTTGAACCTAATTGAATCTTATTCAAATCAATTAAACTGAATTAGTCTAATTGATGATATCCAGATCCAAACCCTTATTTGTGTGACCCAGTTGATTCTATTTTGTATGGTAATGGGATATGTTGCGATCTCTATCATCAACATCATTGAAACTTCTTTCAATGGATCAGAACTCTTCTAATTCAACTAACTAGAATGATCAATCATCTAAATCATTCTAATTGCTATCCACTAGTGACATCTAACAGTATATGGTGGTAACCCATCAAAACTGAAAATGAACCTCTTAGTGCAGCTACCTATGTGATTAAGTTCTTCTATCTTGAGCTCCGATCAGATTAGGGTTAAGGTGAACTCATCAAACCCTAATTTCTGTCATATGTTCTAACCATTCGATTCAAGTCTGATGTGAAAACCTTAATAGAAACTCTTTCTATTATTTCACTCTGCCATAGCCATGGACTTATGGACTTGATTCTCATGATCCTCATAGGGCTGCTCCTTATCCACCGAGGTAGATAGATTTTCTCTTGGTGCAATCCAATTCCTATAATGAACATGCTATAGCCAACATACACCTCACGGTTCTGAATGGCTAGGACATCGAGTCATGGTGTAGTCAAACTATAACACCCTCAAGATGAACTACCGATACACCTCAGGTCAAAGAATCAGAAACACCACTGCAGCTTTGAGTCAGTCATCGATAAGAAGGTAGACTTCCTTATGACTGCTCGAGGTGGTCATGCTCAATGCCCTCGTTCTCTAATGAGTACCTATACTCTCGCTTTAATATCTCTACACTATAGACTCAAGACTCATCTACTATAAAGAAGTGATTGTACACCAACCTTTCGGATCAATCACCATCCTCATGATGATCCTACAATCGAGAGCATTTTATGAGTTAATAACGAAAATTCATGTCTTAAATTTTCAACTCTTGAGAATATGAATTATCATTACCATTAACTCAAGGGATGTATCATAGACACTAAATACATATTTATGATAGAAAATAATCTATTTTATTATTTATAGTCAAAATTATAATTTTGCCCCTAGAAGTGTATTATAAGTGTCAATCAATTCTGACTTTTAGGGCACACATATCTAACAGACTGATCAAAAAAGAGTCTTTAGCACCACCTAAGTATGGAGGATGAAGCAACTGGAGTCCCATCCGTATGAGACTCCAATCTTTATCCTCTCTAGGTGCATGCCTCCCTAGGCACGCACCCCCTCCCATTCATCCTTTTAGCAGGGGGACAAAGCCCCATCTACTCTCCTATGGGTGCGGAGGCATGCACCCCCTCCCATTCATCCTTTTAGCAGGGGGACAAAGCCCCATCTACTCTCCTATGGGTGCATGACATATGGGTGTTAGATATATGTGTTCTAAAAGCTAGAATTGGCTGACACTTGTAATACACTTCTAGGGATAAAATTGTAATTTTGACTATAATCAATAAAATGAATTATTTTCTATCACATATATGTATTTAGTGTCTATGATACATCCTTTGAGTTAATGGTAATGATAATTCATATTTTCAAGAGTTGAAAATTTAAGATATGAATAATCATTATTAACTCATAAAATGCTCTCAACCATAGGATCATCACGAGGATGGTGATTGATCTGGAAGGTTGGTGTACAATCGCTTCTCTTTAATAGATGAGTCTTGAGTCTACAGTGTGGAGACACCAAAGCGAAAGTACAGATACTCCTTAGAGAACGAGGGCACTGAGCGTGACCACCTTGAGTAGTCATTAGGAAGTCTACCTTCTCGTCAATGACTGACTCGATGCTGCAGTGGTGTGTCTGGTTCTTTGACCTAAGGTGCATCGACAGTCCACCTTGAGGGTGTTATAGTTTGACTATACTATAACTCGATCTCCTAGCCATTTGGAACCCTGAGGTGTATGTTGGCTATAGCATGTTCATTGTAGGAACTGAATTGCATCAAGATGGAATCTATCTATCTCGGTGGTAGAGGAGCAACCCTATGATGATCATGAGAATCAAGTCCAGAAGCCCATGGCCATGGCAAAGTGAAATAATAGAAAGAGTTTCTATTTAGGTCTTCACATCGGACTTGAATCGAATGATTACATCATATGACAGAAACTAGGGTTTGACGAGTTCACCTTAACCCTAATCTGATCGGAGCTCAAGATAGAAGAACTTAATCACATAGATAGCTGCACCAAGAGGTTCGCATTCAGCTCTGATGGGTTGCCACCATATACTGCTAGGTGTCACTGGTGGATTTTGAGGAGCAATTAGAATGATTTAGATGATTCGATCATTCTAGCTGTTCGAATTAGAAGAGTTCTGATCCATCGAAAGGAGTTTCGATAATGTCGATGATAAGAGATCATGACATATCCCATTACCATACAGAACCAAACCTAACTGGGTCACACAAATAAGGGTTTGAATTTGGTGATCATCAATTAAACTGATCTAGTTCAATTGATCTAAATGAGATTCAATTAGGTTCAAGGAAATTGTGCTAGCACTCGATTGAACCTAATGTTCTTCTTTTACGATCATAATTAGTTGTCCTAACTGAGCCAAAGGAGTTTGTGCTCGATCAAAGGCCTTCACTTGGTCTGACTGGAGCCTGTCTAGGTCAGAAAAGGGTTGTCTTATTTTGTAAGACAAACCTACCATTTTTGGTTACCTACCATTTTTCGTCCTTTGACTTTGGTCAAAAGTTGACCTTTGACTGGTCAAATGTTGACCATTGATACTTTGACTTCTGTCCATGTGTCATGCACCTATTGGAGAGTTGGTGGGGGCTTATCCTTCTGCCAGAAATTGGCAAGGAGGAGGGCGCACGCCAAGGGTGAAGTGCGCCCAAGCTTGAGGCGCCCAGAAGTCCCTATTAGATAGGGACTCCATCTTCTTATTGGATTTTGATTAGACTCCTCCTAAGAACCAACTTTGACTGATCATAGGCACCATCTAAGGATGAATCCAAGGGACTCTATTCCCTCCAATCAGATTTAGATCTGATTTCACAAAGGATTGTGATTGGTTGGGATGAAGAGGAGTTGGATCATGCATAGTCTATAAATAAGACCCTGCGCCCAACTCAAAGGATTTACACAATTATCTATGCCCAAGGCTGCCTCTCTCTTCCTCCTCCACACCAAGTTCATCTTCTCCCTCTGTTCTAACTATCGAGCAAAATGTGAATGCCAAATGACCTAGGGATAGTCCAAATGATAGGTATCTATGGCACCTGAGATTAGGACATATAGTAGAAGATAGGATCAACAAATTGGCGAAAAATGGGCTATTGAGTCCATTGACTTTCGAGTCATATCCAACTTGTGAATCTTGTCTTCAAGGCAAAATGACTAAACTCCCTTTTGTAGGACATGGGGAAAGGGCCACAGATCTCCTTGCCCTAGTACATACTGATGTGTGCGGCCCATTTGATGTGCCGACTAGAGGCAATTTTGTCTACTTCATTACCTTTACCGATGATCTGTCTAGGTATGGGTATGTGTATCTTATGAGACACAAGTCTGAAGCTTTTGAAAAGTTCAAAGAATTCAGACATGAAGTAGAAAAATAAACTAGAAAACCCATTAAGGTTCTTCGATCAGATCGAGGAGGTGAATACCTTAGCCGGAATTCCTAGACTATCTCAAGAAAAATGGCATAGTCTCTCAATGGACTCCACCAGGAACACCTCAACTCAACGGGATTTCAGAATGGAGAAATCGGACTCTATTGGATATGGTTCCGATCCATGATGAGCTTCACAGACCTCCCTGATTTTCTTTGGGGACACTCATTGTTAACTTCAATTTATCTACTGAATAGGGTTCCCTCTAAAATCGTTCCTACCACACCGTATGAGATATGGCACGGTAAGAAACCAAGTCTGAGTCATCTCAGAATTTGGGGTTGTCCGGCTCATGTCAAAAGACAACAAGCGGACAAGTTAGAGTTTAGGTCCTTCAGAGCTCGATTCATAGGATATCCTAAAGAGTCATTAGGATACTATTTCTACATTCCAGAAGACCACAATGTGATTGTGAGTCGACATGCCATCTTTCTTGAAAAATAGTTTATTCAAGATAGCGGCATTGGAAAGCAGATTAAGCTTGATGAGAAAGTCTCACAAGTACAATGAGCTAAGGACCAATTGGAACCAAATCAGGTTGAGCCAATAAGAACACTACCTCCTCCACCTCGTAGATCGGAAAGAGTTTTCCGTCCCCCTGAAAGATACTTAGGTATTATTTCAGAGGAAGTAGAGAAAATGTTCCTCGTAGGTAATGGTGCTCATGGTGATGATCCCAAAACCTACAACGAGGCGATATCAGATATCGACTCCGAGAAATGGCTAGAGGCAATGCAGTCAGAAATTGACTCGATGCACTCAAACCAAGTCTGGACCTTGGTAGATCCACCAGAAGGTATAGTACCTATTGGGTGTAAATGGATCTTCAAGAGAAAGATTGGTGCAGATGGGAATGTGGAGACATTCAAGGCTAGACTAGTGGCAAAAGGTTATAGTCAACGCGAAGGCATTGACTATCAGGATACCTTTTCCCCAGTGGCTATGCTAAAATCCATCCGCACATTGCTTGCCGTTGCAGCCTATTTCGATTATGAAATATGGCAAATGGACGTGAAAATGGCATTCTTAAATGGATATCTTGAGGAAGATATCTATATGGAACAGCCGCTAGGTTTCACATCCAGTGATACTGATCACAAGGTTTGCAAGCTGCAAAGGTCCATATATGGACTTAAGCAAGCATCTCGGAGCTGGAACACTCGTTTCAATGATGTGATCAAAATGTTTGGTTTCATCAAAAATGAAGAGGAACCGTGTGTTCTTCAAAAAGGTCAGTGGGAGCGCTGTTGTCTTCCTCGTATTGTACGTGGATGACATCCTCCTTATTGGGAATGATATTCCCATGTTGACGACAGTCAAAATATGGTTGTCCAAGGAAATTCTCCATGAAAGACCTAGGTGAAGCATCCTTTATTCTAGGAATTAAGGTCTATAGGGATAGACCGAATAGGATGCTAGGACTTTCACAGAAGATGTACATAGAGGAAGTACTAAAGAGGTTTAGTATGGAAAACTCTAGAGGGATTAATACCCTTCAGACATGGTATTCATCTTTCCAAGAAGATGTGCCCTAGCACACCTGAGGAAATAGAACGCATGAGCAAGATCCCTTATGCTTCTGCAATAGGGAGCCTCATGTATGCCATGCTATGTACACGACCTGATATAGCCCATGCTGTGAGTGTCACAAGCAGATATCAGTCAAATCCAGGTGAAGAACACTGGACTTCTGTGAAATGTATCCTTAAGTACTTAAGAAGAACTAAGGATATGATGTTGGTCTTTGGTAACGGAGAACTCCAAGTCCAGGGATACACAGACTCGGATTTCATGTCCGATATAGATGATCGAAAGTCGACATCTGGGAGTCTGTTTGTGTGCAATGGTGGTGCTGTCAGCTGGAAGAGTTCCAAGCAAACCATGATAGCAGATTCCACCATGGAAGCAGAATATATCGCTGCATCAGAGGCTGCGAAGGAAGCATTCTGGTACAAGAAGTTTGCTGCAGAAATTGGAGTAATGCCATCAGATGCCATTCCTCTATACTGCGACAACAATGGCACCATAGCCCTTGCTAAGGAGCCAAGGTCTCACCAGAAATCCAAGCACATTGAGCGGCGATACCACCTCATCCATGATTACCTCGAGAAGGGTTACGTCGAGGTCAAGAGAGTCAACTCCACAGATAATGTGGCAGACCCACTTACAAAGCCGTTGGGACAACAAGAAGATCGAAGCCCACCTTGAGAAGATGGGACTTAGACTTGTAGCCAATTGGCTTTAGGACAAGTGGGAGATTGTTAGATATATGTGCCCTAGAAGCCAGAATTGGCTGACACTTGTAATACACTTCTAGGGGCAAAATTATAATTTTGACTATAATCAATAAAATGGGTTATTTTCTATCACATATGTGTATTTAGTGTCTGTGATACATCCTTTGAGTTAATGGTAATGATAATTCATATTTTCAAGAGTTGAAAATTTAAGACATGAATAATCATTATTAACTCATAAAATGCTTCCGACCATAGGATCATCACGAGGATGGTGATTGATCCGGAAAGGTTGGTGTACAATCGCTTCTCTTTAGTAGATGAGTCTTGAGTCTACGGTGTGGAGACACCGGAGCGAGAGTACAGGATACTCGTTAGAGAATGAGGGCACTGAGCGTGACCACCTCGAGTAGTCATTAGGAAGTCTACCTTCTCGTCAATGACTGACTCGATGCTGCAGTAGTGTGTCTGGTTCTTTGACCTGAGGTGCATCGGCAGTTCACCTTGAGGGTGTTATAGTTTGACTACACCATTACTCGATCTCCTAGCCATATGGAAATCCTGAGGTGTATGTTGGCTATAGCATGTTCATTGTAGGAACTGGATTGCATCAAGATGGAATCTATCTACCTCGGTGGTAGAGGAGCAGCCCTATGATGATCATGAGAATCAAGTCCAGAAGCCCATGGCCATGGCAGAGTGAAATAATAGAAAGAGTTTCTATTTAGATTTTCACATCGGACTTGAATCGAATGATTACATCATATGACAGAAACTAGGGTTTGACGAGTTCACCTTAACCCTAATCTGATCGGGGCTCAAGATAGAAGAACTTAATCACACAGGTAGCTGCACCAAGAGGTTCGCATTCAGCTCTGATGGGTTGCCACCATATACTGCTAGGTGTCACTGGTGGATTTTGGGAGCAATTAGAATGATTTAGATGATCGATCATTCTAGCTGTTCGAATCAGAAGAGTTCTGATCCATCGAAAGGAGTTTCGATGATGTCGATGATAGAGATCATGACATATCCCATTACCATATACAGAACTGAACCTAACTGGGTCACACAAACAAGGGTTTGAATCTGGTGATCATCAATTGAACTGATCCAGTTCAATTGATCTGAATGAGATTCAATTAGGTTCAAGAAAATCGTGCTAGCACTCGATTGAACCTAACGTTCTTCTTTTACTATCATAAATAGTTGTCCTGACTGAGCCAAAGGAGTTTGTGCTCAATCAGAGGCCTTCACTTGGTCTGACTGGAGCCTGTCCAGATCAAAAAAGGGTTGTCTTATTTTGTAAGACAATACCTACCATTTTTGGTCACCTGCCATTTCTCGTCCTTTGACTTTGGTCAAAAGTTGACCTTTGACTGGTCAAATGTTGACCATTGACACTTTGACTTCTGTCCACGTGTCATGCACCTATTGGAGAGCTGGTGGGGGCTTGTCCTCCTATCAAAAACTGGCAAGGAGGAGGGCGCGCACCAAGGGTGGCGTGCGCCCAAGCTTGAGGCGCCCAGGAGTTCCTGTTGGACAGGGACCCCATCTCCTTATTGGATTCTGATTAGACTCCTCCTAAGAACCAACTTTGACTGGATCTTAGGCGCCATCTAAGGATGAATCCAAGGGACTCTATTCCCACCAATCAAATTTAGATCTGATTTCACAAAGGATTGTGATTGGTTGGGATGAAGAGGAGTTGGATCATGCATAGTCTATAAATAAAATCCTGCACCCAACTCAAAGGATTGACATAATTCTCTATGCCCAAGGCTGCCTCTCTCTTCCTCCTCCATGCCAAGTTCATCTTCTCCCTCTCCTCTCCATGCAAGTTTGGGATCTCAGTTGGTGCAATCTAGATGAGAGAAAGACAATAGAAAGCTAGAAGGCTGCGCTGCTGCAAAGGATAACTGCTGATCTTCGAAAGATGTTTTAAAGATCCTCCAAATCAGATTCAGATCTGATTTTTGGAGATGTGATAAAGAAGAAGTGGATCTCCAGATCCAGTCTGAGTGGATATGATAGAGGCCAGGCACTTGCATGGCTAGATCCAGAACCTTCCGCTGCTTACAGGATCATCAACGGATAATAGGATTACCCTACATCAAGGTAAATTAAATCTGATTTAATTTATCTATATTTTATTTTAATTATTAAAATAATAAAAATTAGATCTGAAATATTCTAGATTCGACTTGGATCAAAAAAAAAATTTTGAAATAAATCTCTTGATCTTATCAGATCTGAATGAACCTGATCCGAAAAATCAGGATTTTCCTCCAATAGGCAGATGTCTAAGTGTCAAAGATCAACATTTGACCAAAGTCAAAGAACAAGATTTAGCAGGTGATGAAAAATGGTAGGTATTGTCTCAAATTTATCTCATAAATTAAGACAACCCTTTTCTGACCTGGACAAGCTCCAGTCAGACCAAGTAAAGGTTCCTGAGTGAGCCCAAATACATTTGACTCAGTTGAGACAACTTTTAATGATTGTAGAAAGATAATATCAGGCTCAATCGTGTGCTAGCATGATTTTCTTGAATCTAATTAAATCTTATTCAAATAAATTGAACTGGGTTAGTCTAATTGATGATATGTAGATACAAATCCTTATTTGTGTGATCCAGTTAGATTCAGTTTTGTATGCTAATGGGATATGTCATGATCTCTATCATCGACATCATCGAAACTCCTTCTGATGGATCAGAACTTTTCTGATTTAGATACAGCTAGAATGATCGATCATCTAAATCATTCTAATTGCTCCCAAAATCTACCAGTGACATCTAGTAGTATATGGTGGCAATCCATCAGAACTAAAAATGAACCTCTTGGTGCAGCTACCTGTGTGATTAAGTTCTTCTATCTTGAGCTCCGATCAGAATTAGGGTTAAGGTGAACTCGTCAAACCCTAGTTTCTGTCATATGAATGTAATCATTCGATTTAAGTCCAATGTGAAAACCCTAAATAGAAACTCTTTCTATTATTTCACTCTGCCATGGCCATGGACTTCTGGACTTGATTCTCATGATCATCATAGGGCTGCTCCTCTACCACCGAGGTAGATAGATTCCCCTCTTGATGCAATCCAGTTCCTACAATGAACATGCTATAGCCAACATACACCTCAGGGATTCCGATATGGCTAGGAGATCGAGTAATGGTGTAGTCAAACTATAACACCCTCAAGGTGAACTGTCGATGCACCTCAGGTCAAAGAACCAGACACACCACTATGCAGCATCGAGTCAGTCATTGACGAGAAGGTAGACTTCCTAATGACTACTCGAGGTGGTCACGCTCAGTGCCCTCGTTCTCTAACGAGTACCTGTACTCTCGCTCCGGTGTCTCCACACCGTAGACTCAAGACTCATCTACTAAAGAGAAGCGATTGTACACCAACCTTCCGGATCAATCACCATCCTCATGATGATCCTATGGTCGGGAGCATTTTATGAGTTAATAATGATTATTCATGTCTTAAATTTTCAACTCTTGAAAATATGAATTATCATTACCATTAACTCAAAGGATGTATCACAGACACTAAATACACATGTGATAGAAAATAATCCATTTTATTGATTTATAGTCAAAATTATAATTTTGCCCCTAGAAGTGTATTACAAGTGTCAGCCAATTCTGGCTTCTAGGGCACATATATCTAACAATCTCCCACTTGTCCTAAAGCCAATTGGCTACAAGTCTAAGTCCCATCTTCTCAAGGTGGGCTTCGATCTTCTGCTGGCCCAACGGCTTTGTAAGTGGGTCTGCCACATTATCTGTGGAGTTGACTCTCTTGACCTCGACGTAACCCTTCTCGAGGTAATCGTGGATGAGGTGGTATCGCCGCTCAATATGCTTGGATTTCTGGTGAGACCTCGGCTCCTTAGCAAGGGCTATGGTGCCATTGTTGTCGCAGTATAGAGGAATGGCATCTGATGGCATTACTCCGATTTCTGCAGCAAACTTCTTATACCAGAATGCTTCCTTCGCAGCCTTCTGATGCAGCGATATATTCTGCTTCCATGGTGGAATCTGCTATCACGTTTGCTTGGAACTCTTCCAGCTGACAGCACCACCATTGCACACAAACAGACTCCCAGATGTCGACTTTCGATCATCTATATCGGACATGAAATCCGAGTCTGTGTATCCCTGGACTTGGAGTTCTCCATTACCAAAGACCAACATCATATCCTTAGTTCTTCTTCAAGTACTTAAGGATACATTTCACAGAAGTCCAGTGTTCTTCACCTGGATTTGACTGATATCTGCTTGTGACACTCACAGCATGGGCTATATCAGGTCGTGTACATAGCATGGCATACATGAGGCTCCCTATTGCAGAAGCATAAGGGATCTTGCTCATGCGTTCTATTTCCTCAGGTGTGCTAGGGCACATCTTCTTGGAAAGATGAATACCATGTCTGAAGGGTATTAATCCCCTCTTAGAGTTTTCCATACTAAACCTCTTTAGTACTTCCTCTATGTACATCTTCTGTGAAAGTCCTAGCATCCTATTCGGTCTATCCCTATAGACCTTAATTCCTAGAATAAAGGATGCTTCACCTAGGTCTTTCATGGAGAATTCCTTGGACAACCACATTTTGACTGATGTCAACATGGGAATATCATTCCCAATAAGGAGGATGTCATCCACGTACAATACGAGGAAGACAACAGCGCTCCCACTGACCTTTTTGAAGACACATGGTTCCTCTTCATTTTTGATGAAACCAAATATTTTGATCACATCATTGAAACGAGTGTTCCAGCTCCGAGATGCTTGCTTAAGTCCATATATGGACCTTTGCAGCTTGCAAACCTTGTGATCAGTATCACTGGATGTGAAACCTAGCGGCTGTTCCATATAGATATCTTCCTCAAGATATCCATTTAAGAATGCCGTTTTCACGTCCATTTGCCATATTTCATAATCGAAATAGGCTGCAACGGCAAGCAATGTGCGGATGGATTTTAGCATAGCCACTTGAGAAAAGGTATCCTGATAGTCAATGCCTTCGCGTTGACTATAACCTTTTGCCACTAGTCTAGCCTTGAATGTCTCCACATTCCCATCTGCACCAATCTTTCTCTTGAAGATCCATTTACACCCAATAGGTACTATACCTTCTGGTGGATCTACCAAGGTCCAGACTTGGTTTGAGTGCATCGAGTCAATTTCTGACTGCATTGCCTCTAGCCATTTCTCGGAGTCGATATCTGATATCGCCTCGTTGTAGGTTTTGGGATCATCACCATGAGCACCATTACCTATGAGGAACATTTTCCTCTACTTCCTCTGAAATAATACCTAAGTATCTTTCAGGGGGATGGGAAACTCTTTCCGATCTACGAGGTGGAGGAGGTAGTGTTCTTATTGGCTCAACCTGATTTGGTTCCAATTGGTCCTTAGCTCGTTGTACTTGTGAGACTTTCTCATCAAGCTTAATCTGCTTTCCAATGCCGCTATCTTGAATAAACTATTTTTCAAGAAAGATGGCATGTCGACTCACAATCACATTGTGGTCTTCTGGAATGTAGAAATAGTATCCTAATGACTCTTTAGGATATCCTATGAATCGAGCTCTAAAGGACCTAAACTCTAACTTGTCCGCTTGTTGTCTTTTGACATGAGCCGGACAACCCCAAATTCTGAGATGACTCAGACTTGGTTTCTTACCGTGCCATATCTCATACGGTGTGGTAGGAACGGTTTTAGAGGGAAACCCTATTCAGTAGATAAATTGAAGTTAACAATGAAGTGTCCCCAAAGAAAATCAGGGAAGGTCTGTGAAGCTCATCATGGATCGGACCATATCCAATAGAGTCCGATTTCTCCATTCTGAAACCCGTTGAGTTGAGGTGTTCCTGGTGGAGTCCATTGAGAGACTATGCCATTTTTCTTGAGATAGTCTAGGAATTTCCGGCTAAGGTATTCACCTCCTCGATCTGATCGAAGAACCTTAATGGGTTTTTCAGTTTGTTTTTCTACTTCATGTCTGAATTCTTTGAACTTTTCAAAAGCTTCAGACTTGTGTCTCATAAGATACACATACCCATACCTAGACAGATCATCGGTAAAGGTAATGAAGTAGACAAAATTGCCTCTAGCCGGCACATCAAATGGGCCGCACACATCAGTATGTACTAGGGCAAGGAGATCTGTGGCCCTTTCCCCATGTCCAACAAAAGGGAGTTTAGTCATTTTGCCTTGAAGACAAGATTCACAAGTTGGATATGACTCGAAAGTCAATGGACTCAATAGCCCATTTTTCTCCAATTTGTTGATCCTATCTTCTGCTATATGACCTAATCTCAGGTGCCATAGATATCTATCATTTGGACTATCCCTAGGTCATTTTGTTTGGCATTCACGTTTTGCTCGATAGTTAAAAATAGGATACATCAATATGTAGCTGATAAAGACCATTAATAAGGAAACCATTTGCAATTTTATTTCTTTCATAAAGAATGTTACAATGGTCCTTAAAGAAGGTAATCACATAGCCTTCTTGTGCTAAGCATGAAACAGAAATCAAATTCCTGCTAGCTGCAGGCACATAATAACAGTCTTTCAAAAACTAAGTCTAAACCAGATGGTAATCGAAGAGGGTATGTTCCCACGGCCACTGCAGCAACTCTTGCTCCATTACCGATGCGTAGGATCATGTCTCCATCCCTCAGCCTCCTGCTATCCTCAAGACCCTGCATGGAAGTGCACAGATGAGCACTAGAACCAGAGTCAAGCACCCAACTGGATGCAGAAGAAACCGTAAGGTTAGACTCAATAACGAGCATACCTCCAGAAGGACCTTCCTTCTTGTTCTTCAGGGTGGCCAGGTAAGTAGGGCAGTTCCGCTTCCAAGTGGCCGTCGCTGTTGCAATGGAAACACTTTTCTTTGTCGGCGGCCTTCTTCTTCGGCTCTTCTTCTTCTTCTTTCCATCCTTCCTACCTTCTGCTTTTTCACAGACTTCTTTTTCTTTCCATAAGACTTTCTTTTGGAAGAAGTCCGTTCCATAGCAAGAACTGAGCCTTTAGAACCTTTCATAGAAAGCTCAGCGGTAACCAGCATATTCATTAATTCGGCCAAGGAATTTTGAAGTTTATGCATGTGGTAATTCATGATGAATTGCCCATATGCATCAGTCAAGGATTGCAGAATAATATCATTCTGCAGATCCAAGTCTAACTTCACACCGAGCTTCTCAAGCTCTTCCATGTCCTTGATCATCATCAGACAGTGATCTTGGACTGACTGCCCATCATGCATCTTAGCCTTAAAAAGTCATTTCGTGACTTGATATTTGGCTGCGCGACTCTGTTCACCAAACATCTCCTTGCAGGTGAGCCAACATTTGGCGAGCAGTCCCGATATCTTCATGTTGGCGCTGGAGCTCATCAGACATCGAGCCCAACATGTAATATCTGGCCTTATTATCTTCGTCTATCCATTTTTCAGAGATGCTCTCTGTTCAATGGATGGACGGGCTGGTAAGGTGGGAGGGTCCTGGTCCAATACATGGGTTAACTTCTCGAAACCCAAAATAATTTTGTAGTTCCTGAGCCAATCTTTATAATTGGGTCCGGTCAGTCTATGTGTGTCCTAGGATACGTGCCTAATGGGTTGGACGCAGACATTTTCTGTAGAGAGTCAAAGATTCTAGTTAGATACTGTAATTATGACTTGACCAATTTATTTAGGATTTTATTTTTAAACAAATTAGCTCCCACTATTTTCTCGGATCCCTACACTCCCTCTGTAGAGATGCAAAAATCTCCATGATTAATGATTTCTAGTGGGTGGTGCGGTCTCACCAACTGACTCATCACCTCACCTAACAGTTATTGGTGATGGGTTAGCCAATGAGTGAACAACTCTTGTTCAATGATTCTCTAATCATGGTGCACCCAAACTTGGTCTCTAATTCATGAATCTCACCGTATCCGAAATATTGATCCACTCCTTAGTTAAGTCAGACCCACCATTTGCATAGACTGGATTCCTAATTGAGTCTCTCACCGTATCCAAGAATATTGAGCCCAACTCATCCTCCAGCCCATAGCATCCAATGCCTAATAGACATGGTTGCATCTTCCGGTGCAACTGAGCCACTGTATCCAGCCGAGAACAATCAACCCCGGGAAGGGCCCGCACATCTACAATGGTGGAAGACCTCAGACTTAATCTTTTCTTAGGGAGAATTGATTCAGGTCTCATTAAACTAGACTTGATCATAGTCATAACAATTATGACTAACCTAGTGGCATGGGTTAGCTCGGATTATTGACCACCTCAGATCAGAACTGTGTCAACAGATATGGCCAGGTAAGTGAGATCGGTGGAAGGAATATGCCATTAACTCGTACAAGAATGCATTCAGGTCGAGTAGCTTCCCAATTAAAAACCAGTCGGTCGTATGTGCCAAACTTACCTTAGACACCAAATTGTTGAGCCAGAACCAATTGGGTTAGCCTACAATCCAGACTCTAACCTCTGAGCCTAATTAGGTCTTGCTTGATCGATGATCGTGACTCGATCTTGACCCAGACTTAATCCTATTAGGCTGGTCAATTTAAGCATTGTTGATCCCATCTAACCAACTCTTGATTCGGTTTGATCAACCGCTTAGACCTAATTGAGCTACCCAAGCCCGAACCCAGTATTATGAATATGTCTTAGATCTAAAATTCTCAATTTTAGACCTAATTAATATTTCATAATCTTAATTCTTAATTAAGTAGGGTTCATAAATAAAATATGCACAATAAATCCTAGGGTTTCAGGATCTAGGGTTTTGCAGAAAGTAAGTTTTGGATTTCTGATTAAGGACGAACGTGCAGCACCCCTACACATCATAAGAACACCCCATCGAATGGAAGGAGAGGGCCTTTAAACCCTTCTTCATTCTTATGATCGGACGGCCAAGAGGAATGCCTTAATCAGGAACATGTAAATACTACAAAACTAGTTTTAGATCTATATCATATATCTCATATATAAAATTAGATCTAATCATGGCATATTTTGCATACATCTCATGTATCGAATCATGCATATTTTTAGATCTAAATTATCTCATAAATATCTAAAAAATTAGATTTAAATTGATCATATCAAAATAAATTCTAATCTAGATAACTTATGTAGAACTATTCTACAACTAGTCTAGACATGCATCAATCATATCTCATATGATATTTAAAATTAAATAAATTTATTTTTTATTTTTTAGATCTTATTATAATAATTATAATATCAAAAAATAGTAAATAAATAGATCTAAAATTATAATTTAATCAAATTAAATTATAAATCATGCAAGACTATTCTATAGAACTATTCTATTCCTAGAACTAGTCATGCATCTTCATAATCTTAGATCCTAAATTATTTAATTTTAATTTTTTTGATTTTAGATCTAATCACATCTCATGTGACATCTAAAATTATCTATTTATCATATTAAAATAAATTTAAAATTAGATCTAAATTAATTTAGAACCTGGCTCTGATACCAGTTGAAGGAAAAATATCCTGATTTTTCGGGTCAGGTTTGTTCAGATTTGATTAGATTAAGAAAAATTTTTTAAAAAATTTTTTCTTAGATCTAAATCAGATTTGAAACTCTTTAAATCTAATTTTATTAATTTAATAAAATAAAATAAAAATAAATTAAATTAAATCTAATTTAATTATATCTTATTATGGATAATCCTATTACCTTATGATGATCCTGATGGTTGTTTGAAGTTCTGGATGTAGCCACGCAAGCGCCTGGCCTCTACCGGTATCCACTCAGACAAGATCTGGAGACCTTCTCCTTCTCAATCTAGTCTCTAAAGATCATATCTGGATCTAATCTTGAAGATCTTCAAAATACCTTTTGAAGATCGGGTATTGTCTCCTGTAGCAGTGCTGCCTTCTTGCTTTTTTGCCATCTTTCTCTTGCTTGGATCACACCAAACTAAAGCCCAAAACCTTTTGGACATGGACAAGAGAGAGAGAATCTGAAGGAGGCATGGAGAAGGAGGGAGAGGGGCTATGTGGCATGGGCAAAGGGTAGTAGCTCTCAATCTTGGGCCAGATAGGTTTATGTAAACCCTGCTGCGCCATGCAGTGCCACATTATTCCAACCAATCATGGCTCTTCGTACAATCAAATCTAAATTTGATTGATGGGATGACATCATCTGATCCAATCAGATTAGAGTCACTCTCAAACCTCCTTAGGTGGTGCCAAGACTAGTCAAAGAAGAGTCTTTGGCACCACCCAAGTATAGAGGATGAAGCAACTGGAGTCCCATCTGTATGGGACTCCAATCTTTATCCTCTTTGGGCGCACGCCTCCTTAGGTGTGTGCCCCCTCCCATTCCTCCTTTTAGTAGGAGGACAAAGCTCCATCTACTCTCCTATGGGTGCATGACATATGGGCAGATATTTAAGTATCAAAGGTCAATGTTTGACCAAAGTCAAAGAACAAGATTTAGCAGGTAACGGAAAATGGCATGTGTTGTCTCAAATTTATCTTAAGTTAAGACAATCCTTTTCTAATCTGGACAAGCTCCAGTCAGATCAAGTAAAGGTTTTTGAGTGAGTCCAAACATATTTGACTCAGTCGAGACAACTTTTAATGATTGTAGAAAGATAATATCAGGCTCAATCATGTGCTAGCACGATTTTTTTAAACCTATTTGAATCTTATTCAAATCAATTGAACTGGATTAGTCCAATTGATGATATCCATATTCAAACCCTTATTTGTGTGATCTAATTAGGTTCAATTTTGTATGATAATGAGATATGTCATGATCTCTATCATCGACATCATTGAAACACCTTTCGATGGATCAAAACTTTTCTGATTTAGACAACTAGTATGATCAATCATCCAAATTATTCTAATTGCTCCTAAAATTCATCAGTGACACCTAGCAGTATATGGTGGTAACCCATCAGAACTGAAAATGAAGCTCTCGGTGCAGTTATCTGTGTGATTAAGTTCCTCTAATTTGAGCTCCGATCGGATTAGGGTTAAGGTGATCTCGTCAAATCCTAATTTCCATCATATAAATTAATCATTTGATTCAAGTTTAATGTGAAAACCCTAATAGAAACTCTTTCTATTATTTCACTCTGCCATGGCCATGGGGTTATGGACTTGATTCTCATGATCATCATAGGGCTGCTCCTCTTCTACCGAGGTAGATAGACCCTTATTGGTGCAATCCAATTTCTATAATGAACATGCTATAGCCAACATACACCTCAGAATTCCGAATGGCTAGGAGATCGAGTTATGGTTTAGTCAAACTATAACACCCTCAAGGTGAACTATCGATGTGCCTCAGATCAAAGAACCAAACATACCACTGCAGCTTCGAACCAATCATCGACGAGAAGGTAGACTTTCTCATGACTGCTCGAGGTGGTCATGCTCAGTGCCCTCGTTCTTTAATAAGTACCTATACTCTCGCTCTGGTGTCTCTACACCATAGACTCAAGACTCATCTATCCTAAAGAAGCGATCGTACACCAATCTTCTGGATCAATCACCATCCTCATGATGATTCTACGGTCAGAAGCATTTTATAAGTTAATAATGAAAATTCATGTCTTAAATTTTCAACTCTTGAAAATATGAACTATCATTATCATTAACTCAAGGAATGTATCATAGACACTTTCAAATACACACTGTAATAGAAAATAATCTAATTTATTATTTATAGTCAAAATTATAATTTTGTCCTTAGATGTGTATTACAAGTGTTAGCCAATTCTAGCTTCTAGGGCATACATATCTAATAATGGAACCTTCAGAAGGGGGAGCCCCGCTGCGCCCTTCTATCAGGGCTTCCCTGATTTCGAGCTCAGGAAGGAGTTCAGGCTTGCTTATGCTCAAGGAGAGTTTAGAAGCACGGCCAAGCTTCACTCAGCTTTCCTCCCTTAGCGGGCTTGCCCGGCTTGCCTATTCGCCGCTATCCAATGACTTCATTATCCTTGGGCTTGAAGGCCTCTTCCACTCGGGCATACCCTTCAGCCCAAGCCAACATATCAGCAAAATTCCTAGGATACTTCTTCTCCAGAAAGAATAGTAAATTATTCTTCTAAAGGCCATCCTTTAGTGTGACCATCGCAATAGATTAGTCCAGGTTTTGGACCTCCAGTGCAGCAATATTAAAGCGATTGACATAAGCTCGGATGGATTCTCCCTCCTGCTACTTAATGTTGATGAGAGATTCCAAACCTCACCTAGGATGTCGGCTACTGACAAAATGAGCTGCAAACTAATGGCTCATTTGATCAAAGAAAAAGATAGTATCCAGCTTAAGGGCCGAATACCAATTTCTGGCTGCTCCTTTAAAGATAGATAGGAAAGCTCGGTATAGGATGGCATCGGATGCATCATGGAGCAGCATCATTATCTGGAAGGCCTCTAAATGGTCAATCGAATTGGAGGTCCTATCATAACTCTTGAATTGAGGGAGCTTGAAGTTTGATAGAATAGGTTTCTGCATGATGCGATGAGAGAAAGGAGGGTCGGTACAGATATCATTACCGTGGGTGAGGGATACATGGTGGAGTTTCTCAATCTACCAGTTCATCTCTTATAGTTTATAATCTACAAGATTCTCTCGATCGTGGATCTCCAAGGTCTTCTGACTAAACGGGGGTAAAGTTCCCCCAAGGGTAGAATCATGATCAAAGCAGGAGCTCTCGACCCTCTACTTTACCTTTTCGGAGGTCAACGACTGGCTAGCCCGAGTCGGCCGTCCCCAGATTGGATTATGGGACTCCGAAGAAGCCTGCTCCAATCAAATTGGTGCCAGAGACTGCTGCTGCTATATGGTCTGTACTGCTTTCATGAGGCCGCGAACCTGCTAGACTAGCAGGTTGAATTGCTCTGCATCCACCATTGCTGCAGGTGGAGCTTGAATTATCGAAGATGAAATAGGGACGGACAAATCTGGATGGGATTTGATCGAGGAGGCCGTTAACTGTCGGGTTGAAGCTTTCCTAGGAGGCATCTTTTTTGGAAAGAAAAACTTTGGAGGAGAAGAAGAGAGTTCTCTGCTGAGCACTTCTTTAAAAATAAGGAAACCTTAGAAATAGAGAACTCTTCCTCTAGCGCCAATCCTATTGGTGTGAAATTTGGTCATCGTCGGAGAAGTGCTCGAGTCGAAAAAGATGAGGTCGCCACTAGTGACCTGCAAAATAAGTCTCGTCCAGAGCCTGGGAGGTGGCTCCGACACGACCCTCCGATGATCAAGTCAGCTCTTTCAGCCAACAGAAATAGAATACTCAGTAAAGAAAATTATAGAGTATTGAGAAGAAAAAGAGAGCTTGAAGAAAATATATCTGGAGAATCCCTTTTATAGTTTAGAGCCTGTAACAAACTGATAGTAACAGCTGCAACCACTTGATAATGGGACGTTCGGGGCCACATGGGATTTGTTATGAAGAGTGGTGTCCATTATTGTGATGTGCTAGTCTGCTAGAGTTTGGACGAGATAGTTACAGGTGACGATGGGCCTTTGGATGTTGTTGTTCTGAAGGAGTTCGGAGGCTCTCAAGATTGACCGTGTGCTGGCTTTTATTTGCTATGTTGAAGGCATACACCGTGGTCCTTTCAGACGGCTGGAAGAAATTCGGTCAGAAGAGAAGTTCTGTAGGGGTTTGACCGACATAGAAGCCCGAAAGAAGCCCGACTGAAAGGAGTTTGGCTATGAGGGGTTCGCCTGGGTTGAGTACTGACTAATGGCTACAATAAGCAAGCATGATTGAAACACCAATCTCTGTCGTTCATTTAAGGTTCGGCTAATCCCAGGGTTGCTCACTGGTGAATAATGGTAAAACGTTGAAGTTCGTTTGGGAGCAGTTTGAAAGAAGTTTGACTGTTGGAGAATCTCGACTAAGATTCTGCTAAAAAAGGAAGATCCAAGAAAGTTCATTCGAGTGGGGCCATACAGACTATCAGAAGGAGATCGGTTAGATGGGATGCGCAGGAGCCAAGGACTTGGTCGGTTCTCTAAAGTGGAAGTATTGACTGTTCAAGTTCGTCTGAAGAAGGAATCCATAACGTCTTATCATATCCAAAATTGATCTTCCCGGTCAATCAAATTATCTAACTATAGTGTTGGAGGTTGGCCATCTCAGAATGATTCAGAGTTTGAATACTCCTACGGGTTGAGGTTCAATTTTTATAGCAGCAATCGAACGGAACTAATTAAGATTTGGAGTCATAGCCAAACTTCGGCAGGCATGGATTTATCCCTAATAGGTCCAATTAGATTAAATTAAATTCAACACATTTAGACTTAATTAGGCTCAATTAGATCTCAATAAAATCAAAAACTAATCAAGCCCAACCTCTGATCAAATTAGGATTCAAAACTCCTCGGCGATTAGGTCAACTCGTGACCTAATCGAGTCAAACCCAACTGAACCTAATTCAATTAGACTTGAACCAAAAATAATTATTCAATCAAATTAAGTTAATTAGTGATCAAATCACTAATAAAATTTCTCATAAAATTAGAGTTCAAATCGATAGATCACTAGGCAATAGAGTTCATCAATATGAAATCCTAATCAAAGAGTCCCGATCCAGTGGGACTCTTGACCCTGGTGTCCGAAATGAATGAAACTTGTGATCACAAAGTCCATACTCTTGATTGGAGAGTTTCAGACAAGTAGGACTCAGTATCCTAATGCTATAGAATATTTGGTCGAAGAGTCTCGGTCTAGTGGGACTCTTGACTACAGCCAATAGATCAGGTAGAAATCTCTAGTGTGTATGACTCTGCAGGTTCAAACCTAAGCTAGTAGCATAGAAACCACTTCCTGTACTAATCGAAGTGACCATCTAGCAATGGTATCCAATATTCAGATAGGTCGAATAGTTGTAATTGCAATAATCAGAACCTACGCGAATATGGTTATCGTATAATTTATTCCTATGATCTCTGTGTAATAGATGACTTAGAGTTAGACTGTCAATCCTAAAAAATGAAGAAAAATTCTGATTTCTCGGACCAGATTCGTTCAGATCTGATCGGATCAAGAGATATATTTTAAATTTTTTTTTTAATCTAAATTAGATCTGGGATGTTTTAGATCTGATCTTTTTTATTCTAATGATTAAAATAAAATTTAGATAAATTAAATTAGATTTAATTTATCTTGATGTAGGGTAATCCTATTATCCGTTGATGATCCTGTAAGCAGCAAAAAGTTCTAGATCTAGCCACGCAAGTGCCTAGCCTCAACCAGTATCCACTAGAGCTGGATCTAGAGATTCTCTTCTTCTCTATCACATCTCCAAAAATCAGATCTGAATCTGATTTGGAGGATCTTCAAAACACCTTTCGAAGATCAGCAGTTGTCCTTTGCAGCAGCGCAGCCTTCTAGCTTTCTGTCGCCTTTCTCTCGTCTAGATTGCACCAACTAAGATTCCAAACTTCTTTGGACGTTGAGAGGAGAGGGAGAAGATAGACTTGGCATGGAGGAGGAAGAGAGAGGCAGCCTTGGGGTGTGGAAATTGTGTTCTCTCTTTGAGTTGGGTGCAGGTTCTTATTTATAGACTATGCATGATCCAACTCCTCTTCTTCCCAACCAATCACAACTCTTTATGAAATCAGATCTAAATCTGATTGGTGGGAATAGAGTCTCTTGGATTCATCCTTAGATGGTGCCTAAGACCAGTCAAAGTTGGTTCTTAGGAGGAGTCTAATCGAAATCCAAAAAGGAGATGGATCCCTATCCAACAGGAACTCCTGGGCACCTTCTGCTTGGGCGCACGCCACCCTTGGCATGCATGCATCCTCCTTCTTGCCAGCTTCTGGTGGGGGGACAAGCCTCCACCAGCTCTCCAATAGGTGCGTGACACGTGGATAGAAGTCAAAGTGTCAATGGTCAATATTTGACCAGTCAAAGGTCAACTTTTGACCAAAGTCAAAGGTCGAAAAATGGCAGATGATCAAAAATGGTAGGTATTATCTTACAAAATAAGACAACCCTTTTTTGACCTGGATAAGCTCTAGTCAGACCAAGTGAAGGCCTCTGATTAAGCACAAACTCCTTTGGCTCAGTCAAGACAACTATTTATGATAGTAAAAGAAGAACGTTAGGTTCAATCGAGTGCTAGCACGATTTTCTTGAACCTAATCGAATCTCATTCAGATCAATTGAACTAGATTAGTTCAATTGATGATCACCAGATTCAAACCCTTGTTTGTGTGACCCAGTTAGGTTCAGTTCTGTATGGTAATGGGATATGTCATGATCTCTATCATCGACATCATCGAAACTCCTTTCGATGGATCAGAACTCTTCTGATTCGAACAGCTAGAATGATCGATCATCTAAATCATTCTAATTGCTCCCAAAATCCACCAGTGACACCTAGCAGTATATGGTGGCAACCCATCAGAGCTGAATGCGAACCTCTTGGTGCAGCTACCTGTGTGATTAAGTTCTTCTATCTTGAGCCCCGATCAGATTAGGGTTAAGGTGAACTCGTCAAACCCTAGTTTCTGTCATATGATGTAATCATTCGATTCAAGTCTGATGTGAAAACCTAAATAGAAACTCTTTCTATTATTTCACTCTGCCATGGCCATGGGCTTCTGGACTTGATTCTCATGATCATCATAGGGCTGCTCCTCTACCACCGAGGTAGATAGATTCCATCTTGATGCAATCCAGTTCCTACAATGAACATGCTATAGCCAACATACACCTCAGGGATTCCGATATGGCTAGGAGACCGAGTTAATGGTGTAGTCAAACTATAACACCCTCAAGGTGAACTACCGATGCACCTCAGGTCAAAGAACCAGACACACCACTGCAGCATCGAGTCAGTCATTGACGAGAAGGTAGACTTCCTAATGACTACTCGAGGTGGTCACGCTCAGTGCCCTCGTTCTCTAACGAGTACCTGTACTCTCGCTCCGGTGTCTCCACACCGTAGACTCAAGACTCATCTACTAAAGAGAAGCGATTGTACACCAACCTTTCGGATCAATCACCATCCTCGTGATGATCCTATGGTCGGGAGCATTTTATGAGTTAATAATGATTATTCATGTCTTAAATTTTCAACTCTTGAAAATATGAATTATCATTACCATTAACTCAAAGGATGTATCACAGACACTAAATACACATATGTGATAGAAAATAACCCATTTTATTGATTATAGTCAAAATTATAATTTTGCCCCTAGAAGTGTATTACAAGTGTCAGCCAATTCTGGCTTCTAGGGCACATATATCTAACAATCTCCCACTTGTCCTAAAGCCAATTGGCTACAAGTCTAAGTCCCATCTTCTCAAGGTGGGCTTCGATCTTCTGCTGGCCCAACGGCTTTGTAAGTGGGTCTGCCACATTATCTGTGGAGTTCGACTCTCTTGACCTCGACGTAACCCTTCTCGAGGTAATCGCGGATGAGGTGGTATCGCCGCTCAATGTGCTTGGATTTCTGGTGAGACCTCGGCTCCTTAGCAAGGGCTATGGTGCCATTGTTGTCGCAGTATAGAGGAATGGCATCTGATGGCATTACTCCGATTTCTGCAGCAAACTTCTTGTACCAGAATGCTTCCTTCGCAGCCTCTGATGCAGCGATATATTCTGCTTCCATGGTGGAATCTGCTATCATGGTTTGCTTGGAACTCTTCCAGCTGACAGCACCACCATTGCACACAAACAGACTCCCAGATGTCGACTTTCGATCATCTATATCGGACATGAAATCCGAGTCTGTGTATCCCTGGACTTGGAGTTCTCCATTACCAAAGACCAACATCATATCCTTAGTTCTTCTCAAGTACTTAAGGATACATTTCACAGAAGTCCAGTGTTCTTCACCTGGATTTGACTGATATCTGCTTGTGACACTCACAGCATGGGCTATATCAGGTCGTGTACATAGCATGGCATACATGAGGCTCCCTATTGCAGAAGCATAAGGGATCTTGCTCATGCGTTCTATTTCCTCAGGTGTGCTAGGGCACATCTTCTTGGAAAGATGAATACCATGTCTGAAGGGTATTAATCCCCTCTTAGAGTTTTCCATACTAAACCTCTTTAGTACTTCCTCTATGTACATCTTCTGTGAAAGTCCTAGCATCCTATTCGGTCTATCCCTATAGACCTTAATTCCTAGAATAAAGGATGCTTCACCTAGGTCTTTCATGGAGAATTCCTTGGACAACCATAATTTGACTGTTGTCAACATGGGAATATCATTCCCAATAAGGAGGATGTCATCCACGTACAATACGAGGAAGACAACAGCGCTCCCACTGACCTTTTTGAAGACACACGGTTCCTCTTCATTTTTGATGAAACCAAACATTTTGATCACATCATTGAAATGAGTGTTCCAGCTCCGAGATGCTTGCTTAAGTCCATATATGGACCTTTGCAGCTTGCAAACCTTGTGATCAGTATCACTGGATGTGAAACCTAGCGGCTGTTCCATATAGATATCTTCCTCAAGATATCCATTTAAGAATGCCGTTTTCACGTCCATTTGCCATATTTCATAATCGAAATAGGCTGCAACGGCAAGCAATGTGCGGATGGATTTTAGCATAGCCACTGGGAGAAAAGGTATCCTGATAGTCAATGCCTTCGCGTTGACTATAACCTTTTGCCACTAGTCTAGCCTTGAATGTCTCCACATTTCCATCTGCACCAATCTTTCTCTTGAAGATCCATTTACACCCAATAGGTACTATACCTTCTGGTGGATCTACCAAGGTCCAGACTTGGTTTGAGTGCATCGAGTCAATTTCTGACTGCATTGCCTCTAGCCATTTCTCGGAGTCGATATCTGATATCGCCTCGTTGTAGGTTTTGGGATCATCACCATGAGCACCATTACCTATGAGGAACATTTTCCTCTACTTCCTCTGAAATAATACCTAAGTATCTTTCAGGGGGATGGAAAACTCTTTCCGATCTACGAGGTGGAGGAGGTAGTGTTCTTATTGGCTCAACCTGATTTGGTTCCAATTGGTCCTTAGCTCGTTGTACTTGTGAGACTTTCTCATCAAGCTTAATCTGCTTTCCAATGCCGCTATCTTGAATAAACTATTTTTCAAGAAAGATGGCATGTCGACTCACAATCACATTGTGGTCTTCTGGAATGTAGAAATAGTATCCTAATGACTCTTTAGGATATCCTATGAATCGAGCTCTAAAGGACCTAAACTCTAACTTGTCCGCTTGTTGTCTTTTGACATGAGCCGGACAACCCCAAATTCTGAGATGACTCAGACTTGGTTTCTTACCATGCCATATCTCATACGGTGTGGTAGGAATGATTTTAGAGGAAACCCTATTCAGTAGATAAATTGAAGTTAACAATGAGTGTCCCAAAGAAAATTAGGGAGAAGCTCATCACGGAAAGATGAAGGGAAATCCTGATTTCCCGGTCCAGGTTCGTTCCAGATCTGATCAGATCAAGAGATATATTTCAAAAATTTTTCTCTTGATCCCAATCAGATCTTGATATGTTTCAGATCTGATTCTTATTATTTTAATAAATAAAATAAAATAAGATAAATTAAATCAAATTTAATTTACCTGATTTGGGTAATCCTATTACCCTGTAGATGATCCTGATTGCAGCGGAAGGTTCTGGATCTTAGCCACGCAAGCGCCTGGCCTCTACCGGTATCCACTCGGGTTGGATCTGGAGATCCTCTTCTTCTCTATCACACCTCCAAAAATCAGATCTGGATCTGATCTGGAGGATCTTCAAAACTCCTTTTGAAGATCAGCAGTCGTCCTTTGCAGCAGCGCAGCCTTCTTGCTTTTGATCGCCTTTCTTTGATCTGGAATCGCACCAACCTAAGTCCAAAACTCTTTTGGACGTGGAGAGGAGAAGGGGAGAAGTTTGGCATGGAGGAAGGAGGGGAGAGGCAGCCTTGGGGCGTGGGAAATCTCTGATTCTAATTCATTAGAATCTGAGTTGGGCGCAGGGTCTTATTTATAGACTAAGCTGTGATCCAACTCCTCTTCTTCCCAACCAATCACAACCCTTTGTGAAATCAGATCTAAATCTGATTGGTTGGAATAGAGACCCCTGGATTCCTCCTTAGAGGGCGCCTAAGACCAGTCAAAGTTGGATTCTTAGTAGAACTCTAATTGGAATCCAAAAAGGAGATGGAGTCCTTGTCCAACAAGGACTCCTAGGCGCCTCCAACTTGGGCACACGCCAAGGGTGGCGTGCGCCCTTCTCCTTGCCAGGTTCTGGCAGGGGGACAGGCCCCCACCAGCTCTCCAATAGGTGCATGACATGTGGTCAAAAGTCAAAGTGTCAATGGTCAACGTTTGACCAGTCAAAGGTAGACTTTTGACCAAAGTCAAAGAACAAGAAATGGCAGGTGACCAAAAATGGCAGGTAATGTCTTACAAAATAAGACAACCTTTTCTGACTTGGACAACCTCCAGTCAGACCATATGAAGGCCTCTGATTGAGCACAAACTCCTTTGGCTCAGTCAGGACAACTTATTTATGATAGTAAAAGAAGAACGTTAGGTTCAATCGAGTGCTAGCACGATTTCCTTGAACCTAATTGAATCTCATTCAGATCAATTGAACTAGATCAGTTCAATTGATGATCACCAGATTCAAACCCTTGTTTGTGTGACCCAGTTAGGTTCAGTTCTGTATGGTAATGGGATATGTCATGATCTCTATCATCGACATCATCGAAACTCCTTTCGATGGATCAGAACTCTTCTGATTCGAACAGCTAGAATGATCGATCATCTAAATCATTCTAATTGCTCCCAAAATCCACCAGTGACACCTAGCAGTATATGGTGGCAACCCATCAGAGCTGAATGCGAACCTCTTGGTGCAGCTACCTGTGTGATTAAGTTCTTCTATCTTGAGCCCCGATCAGATTAGGGTTAAGGTGAACTCGTCAAACCCTAGTCTCTGTCATATGATGTAATCATTCGATTCGAGTCCAATGTGAAAATCTAAATAGAAACTCTTTCTATTATTTCACTCTGCCATGGCCATGGGCTTCTGGACTTGATTCTCATGATTCATCATAGGGCTGCTCCTCTACCACCGAGGTAGATAGATTCCATCTTGATGCAATCCAGTTCCTACAATGAACATGCTATAGCCAACATACACCTCAGGGTTCCATATGGCTAGGAGACCGAGTAATGGTGTAGTCAAACTATAACACCCTCAAGGTGAACTGCCGATGCATCTCAGGTCAAAGAACCAGACACACTACTGCAGCATCGAGTCAGTCATTGACGAGAAGGTAGACTCCCTAATGACTACTCGAGGTGGTCACGCTCAGTGCCCTCGTTCTCTAACGAGTACCTGTACTCTCGCTCCGGTGTCTCCACACCGTAGACTCAAGACTCATCTACTAAAGAGAAGCGATTCGTACACCAACCTTCCGGATCAATCACCATCCTCGTGATGATCCTATGGTCGGGAGCATTTTATGAGTTAATAATGATTATTCATGTCTTAAATTTTCAACTCTTGAAAATATGAATTATCATTACCATTAACTCAAAGGATGTATCACAGACACTAAATACACATATGTGATAGAAAATAACCCATTTTATTAATTATAGTCAAAATTATAATTTTGCCCCTAGAAGTGTATTACAAGTGTCAGCCAATTCTGGCTTCTAGGGCACATATATCTAACAATCTCCCACTTGTCCTAAAGCCAATTGGCTACAAGTCTAAGTCCCATCTTCTCAAGGTGGGCTTCGATCTTCTGCTGGCCCAACGGCTTTGTAAGTGGGTCTGCCACATTATCTGCGGAGTTGACTCTCTTGACCTCAACGTAACCCTTTCTCAAGGTAATCGCGGATGAGATGATATCGCCGCTCAATGTGCTTGGACTTCTGGTGAGACCTCGGCTCCTTAGCAAGGGCTATGGCGCCATTGTTGTCGCAGTAATAGAGGAATGGCATCTGATGGCATTACTCCAATTTCTGCAGCAAACTTCTTGTACCAGAATGCTTCCTTTGCAGCCTCTGATGCAGCGATATATTCTGCTTCCATGGTGGAATCTGCTATCACAGTTTGCTTGGAACTCTTCCAGCTGACAGCTCCACCATTGCACACAAACAGACTTCCAGATGTCGACTTTCGATCATCTATATCGGACATGAAAGTCCGAGTCTGTGTATCCCTGGAACTTGGAGTTCTCCATTACCAAAGACCAACATCATATCCTTAGTTCTTCTCAAGTACTTAAGGATACATTTCACAGAAGTCCAGTGTTCTTCACCTGGATTTGACTGATATCTGCTTGTGACACTCACAGCATGGGCTATATCAGGTCGTGTACATAGCATGGCATACATGAGGCTCCCTATTGCAGAAGCATAAGGGATCTTGCTCATGCGTTCTATTTCCTCAGGTGTGCTAGGGCACATCTTCTTGGAAAGATGAATACCATGTCTGAAGGGTATTAATCCCCTCTTAGAGTTTTCCATACTAAACCTCTTTAGTACTTCCTCTATGTACATCTTCTGTGAAAGTCCTAGCATCCTATTCGGTCTATCCCTATAGACCTTAATTCCTAGAATAAAGGATGCTTCACCTAGGTCTTTCATGGAGAATTCCTTGGACAACCATAATCTTGACTGATGTCAACATGGGAATATCATTCCCAATAAGGAGGATGTCATCCACGTACAATACGAGGAAGACAACAGCGCTCCCACTGACCCTTTTTGAAAACACATGGTTCCTCTTCATTTTTGATGAAACCAAACTTTTTGATCACATCATTGAAATGAGTGTTCCAGCTCCGAGATGCTTGCTTAAGTCCATATATGGACCTTTGCAGCTTGCAAACCTTGTGATCAGTATCACTGGATGTGAAACCTAGCGGCTGTTCCATATAGATATCTTCCTCAAGATATCCATTTAAGGAATGCCGTTTTCACGTCCATTTGCCATATTTCATAATCGAAATAGGCTGCAACGGCAAGCAATGTGCGGATGGATTTTAGCATAGCTACTGGGGAAAAGGTATCCTGATAGTCAATGCCTTCACGTTGACTATAACCTTTTGCCACCAGTCTAGCCTTGAATGTCTCCACATTCCCATCTGCACCAATCTTTCTCTTGAAGATCCATTTACACCCAATAGGTACTATACCTTCTGGTGGATCTACCAAGGTCCAGACTTGGTTTGAGTGCATCGAGTCAATTTCTGACTGCATTGCCTCTAGCCATTTCTCGGAGTCGATATCTGATATCGCCTCGTTGTAGGTTTTGGGATCATCACCATGAGCACCATTACCTATGAGGAACATTTCCTCTACGTCCTCTGAAATAATACCTAAGTATCTTTCAGGGGGATGGGAAACTCTTTCCGATCTACGAGGTGGAGGAGGTAGTGTTCTTATTGGCTCAACCTGATTTGGTTCCACTTGGTCCTTAGCTCGTTCTACTTGTGAGACTTTCTCATCAAGCTTAATCTGCTTTCCAATGCCGCTATCTTGAATAAACTATTTTTCAAGAAAGATGGCATGTCGACTCACAATCACATTGTGGTCTTCTGGAATGTAGAAATAGTATCCTAATGACTCTTTAGGATATCCTATGAATCGAGCTCTAAAGGACCTAAACTCTAACTTGTCCGCTT
>QRFJ01000890.1:221144-330133 GCA_006176705.1 Cocos nucifera | reverse complement strand
CAAAGGATTACATGCACAAATTCACTATGAGAACCATCTATTGACATGTAGATAAGACTCCATTAGATATTCTCAATTTGGATCAATTCAGTGAACTCATTCTCTAATGAGCACCCACATTCTTGTATTAGTGTCATACACAAGTTATTGTGAGATCAATCATCCTCTCAATCGAGCATACAAAGAATGTGCTAGTCTTACCGAAAAACATTGATCCCTAACTCAATGTCCCATCGACTAGGAATATTTAAATTAGGATTTTAAGGTTTTAGGTCTCACTAGTATGATCTCATCATAATCCTAAAACCATAGCCCTAATTTATAGGGATTCATCATAATCTTAAATAAATAATAAGACACTGCATATGATGAAATAAATGCCTTTATTTATTTAAAAAAATATCATTACATGAGTTTGGAAGACAAAGAATATCCCAAAAATTAATTGGCTTGAGGGCATATTCCTTTCAATCTCCCACTTGCACTAAAGCCAATCGCCCTTATATTTTAATCCCATACAATCAAGGTGGCGATCAAATAGTTGCAGTGGTAAAGCCTTAGTGAATGGGTCTGCTATGTTGTTCTTTGTGTCAACTCATTCTATGACTACATCTTATCTTTCAATAATTTCACGAATGAGATGGAAGCATCTCAGAATGTGTTTGGATTTATGATGAGACCTTGGTTCCTTTGCTTGAGCAACAGCTCCAGTATTATCACAGTAAAGTGGTACTGGATTCTCAATTTCAGGAATAACACCCAATTCAGTGATGAACTTCTTCATCCAGACAGCTTCCTTGGCGGCTTCACTTACAGCTATGTATTTTGCTTCAGTGGTTGAGTCAGCTACAGTTGGCTGCTTAGTACTCTTCCAACTTACTGCTCCACCATTCAGAGTAAAGACATACCCTGAAATGGATTTGCTATCATCTGGGTCTGATTGAAAACTAGAGTCAGAATATGCTTCTAATTTAAGATCAGAACCACCATATACTAGAAAAATATCTTTAGTCCTTCTCAAGTACTTAAGAATATTTTTCACAGCTTTCCAATGATCCTCTCCTGGATCAGCTTGAAATCTACTTGCAATGCCTAAAGCATAAGCAACATCAGGCCTTGTACATAACATGGCATACATTATTGATCCAACAGCCGAAGCATAAGGAATAGAACTCATTCTATTTCTCTCTTCAGGTGTCTTTGGAGACATCTTTTTAGAGAGATGTATGCCTTGACTCATGGGTAAATAACCTCTTTTACTCCCATCCATACTGAATCTTTTCAGTATTAAGTCAATGTACCTTGATTGGGACAAGCCTAGCATCCTCTTAGATCTATCTCTATAGATCTTTATTCCTAGTATATAGGATGCTTCTCCCAAATCTTTCATGGAAAACTTATTTGATAGCCATAATTTGACTGATTGTAACATTGGATATCATTCCCAATGAGGAGTATGTCATCTACATACAGAACCAAGAAGACTATGGTTCTCCCACTAGTTTTCTTGTACACACATGGTTCATCAACATTCTTGATAAAACCAAACTCTTTTACTGTTTCATCAAAATGGATGTTCCAACTCCTTGATGCTTGCTTTAATCCATAAATGGATCTCTTAAGCTTGCATACCTGATTTGGTCTCTCATTTGACTCAAATCCCTCTGGCTGTGACATATAGACCTCCTCCTCAAGGAAACCATTAAGGAAGGCAGTCTTTACATCCATTTGCCATATTTCATAGTCATGTGGTATGCTGCTATAGCAAGCATAATCTGAATAGATTTGAGCATGGCAATAGGTGAAAATGTTTCATCATAATCAATCCCCTATTTTTGCCTAAAACCCTTAGCCACCAATCTGGCCTTATAGGTTTCAATTTGACCATCAGCTCCAATCTTTTTCTTAAAAATCCATTTGCATCCAATAGGGTTTATATCCTCTGGTGCATCCACCAAAGTCCATACTTTGTTGGTGTGCATGGATTCCATTTCGGATTGCATGGCAGCCAGCCATTTGTAAGAGTCCTTACTTTTGACTGCTTTCCGTATAGGTCAGAGGTTCGTCATTTCTCAATGACTTGGGCTTCATTGTTCTCAATAATGAAACCCATACCTCATAGGTGTATTTCATACTCTTTTAGACCTATGGATAGGAGTTATGTGTTCTGGTTCTTTTATGTGATTATTTGGTTGAGAAATTTCTATTTGTTTTTCTTGAACTTCACTAAGTTCAATATTTCTGCCACTGCCCTTTTCTAGGATAAATTCTTTTTCCATGAAAAGTGGCATGCCTACTTACAAATACCTTTTGTTCAGTAGGATGGTAGAATAAATATCCTATACTATTTCTAGGATATCCTATAAATAGACATCTGTCTGATCTAGCATCAAGTTTATGTCCAAAATTTCTTTTGACATAATGCTGGACAACCCCATATCTTAAGATACTTAAGATTAGGTTTTCTTACTTCTCCATATGTCATATGGAGTACTAGATACAGATTTAGAAGGTACTCTATTCAAGATGTAAATTGCAGTCTCCAGAGGCATGACCCCTAGAAGAAAATAGGTAATTCAGTGAAGCACATCATGGACCGTACCATATCTAATAAGGTATGATTTTTTCTTTCGGACTACACCATTTAATTATGGTGTATAAGGAGGTGTCCATTCAGAGAGAATCCCTTTAACTTTAAGATAGTCTAAGAAACTCACTAGATAAGTATTCTCCTTCCCTGATCAGATCAAAGGATTTTTATACATTGTCCAGTTTATTTTTCGACCATACTTTGATACTCTTTAAATTTATCAAAGGCTTCTGATTTGTGTTTCATAAGATACACATATCCAAACCTAGATAAATCATCAGTGAACATTAATAAAATAAGAGTATCCTCCTCTGGCTTGAGTTGTCATAGGACCACATACATCCGTATGTACAAGTCCTAATAACTCATTTGTCCTTTCTCCATGTCCACTAAATGGAATCTTGGTCATTTTACCCATGAGGCATGATTCACAAGTTTCCAATGATTCATAATCAAAAGGATCAAAGAACTTTTCTTTGTATAACTTGTTAATCCTAGCCTCACTAATATGACCTAATCGATAATGCCAAAGTAAAGTATTATTTATGTCATCTCTCTTACGTTTTCATTTTCATCAATATGAAATATATTGTCATCCAAACATAGAGTCAACAAACCATTGCTAAATATGCCAAAACAAATATTTTCATTAGAATATTTGATCGAGCAACCTTCGCTCGTTACATTAAGACTATAACCTTGTTTTAATAACAAGGGTATAGATATAATATTTCTAATGATCTTAGGCATATAATAATAATTTGTAAGCTCTAAGATCTTTCCATAAGGTAACTTCAATATATTTGTCCCTATAGCTTCTGCTTGGATAGACTCTCCTCCAGCGCCATAGAGCTTGAAGTCACCTTTCTTCAAACTCTTAATTTTCTGCAGCCCCTGCAAAGATTTGTAGATATGAAAATCATAGTCGGTATCTAATACCCAAGAATTTGAAATAAAAAGAATTTAATGATAATATAGTATGTATCTCATACATACCTTTTGGTGCATTATTTGCACCAGACTTCATGGTTGCAAGGTAAGCCTTGCAATTCCTCTTCCAATGACCTATTTTGCCATAGTGAAAATAGGTCGTCTGTCTGGAGATCTTGTTCCTTATTTTCTTCTTATTTATACCACTTTTAGGATTCAACCTTCTCTTTGAACCCTTTTTGCCTACCTTCTTCTTGGAGATCCCATCCACAAGAAGAAGAGGAGCCTTATCTTTCTTGATATGGCTTTCTGCTGTCTTGAGCATATTTAACAGCTCAGGCAAGGAAGAATTCAGTTTGTTCATGTGATAGTTCACGACAAACTGAGAAAATAATTTTGAAAGTGATTGCAGGATCAAATCCGGACTTAACTCTCCATCCATAATGAAACCTAATTGACTTAATTGAGTGATTAGATCAATTACCATCAAAACATGATTTTGTGTGGATGTTCCTTCTATCATTCTTGCATGAAATAATTGCTTAGATATCTCATATCTAGCAGTCCTACTATGCTCTCGATAAAGATCTTTTAGATTGAGCAATATGGATTGAGTGTCCATGCTATCATGCTGCCGCTGTAATTCATTATTCATAGAGGCAAGTATGATGCATTTGACAGTAAGAGAATCATTTTGCCACATCTTGTATGTGGACTTATCTTCATCTATGGCATCATTTTTTAATGGCTTAGGATCAGAGGCATCAAGAATATAGGAGAGTTTTTCTTGACTGAGTACTATTTTTAGGTTTCTCAACCAGTCAACATAATTTTGACCAGTCAATTTATTTGAATCCAAAATTAAATGCAATGAAAGTGAAGAAGCCATTTAATCTACATAATAAAGAATAATATATAAGCTAACAACTCATGATGACAAACATAATTAAATTAGGATTTTAATTTAATTATGTCCCTCACTATTTAATCAAAAAAACATAACCCTCTTATTGATTTTCTTAATGAGAATAAGATCCTAATTTTTTATAAAAGGTCTTGTGGTTGCACAACAAACATGTTATAAGTTCAAAGGTAGGAAACTCTTTCCAATTACATTTTATGCAACTCTCAAAAAACTTTTGCCTCTAAAATATTAATAGCCTTGTGTTAGCACAACAAACTCTAATGTTTTAGTTTAAGTAGAATCCTTTATTTCTATACAGTCAAAATGAAATATGACTACTTTTGTGGTTATACAACAAAGCAGTATATTCAAAATGCTGTAAGCATCTCAATGCACTAGATTAATATTACATCATTCTCCATGATAGATCTTGTGGTTACACAACAAGACTAATATGGTTCTGGACATAATAAGAACCTAGTATGAAGGAAGGCCTTAATGTAGTGAATATAATACTAAGCATTTCAACCTAGAATTAAATTAATCGAATCAGCCAGGTAAGTGGGAGAGAAGTGGGAGTCCCCCTATTGCTTTTCTTAGACACCAATAAATTGGTCAGGTCAGACAATAGAATCAATTAAAAAATCACGTTCTCTTTACCAATCATGAACCATTTATCCTAGACACCGATTGATCAATTAGACATCCCGACTGATACAGCTATAGATTAATTACACTACAACTTAATATAATTTTTAAAAAGGGATTTAAAAGGTCTCGATGCACATTCTGATTTAAATCAAACTAAATGCCTAATAGCATCAATTATAATAAAATTTATATATATCTATTAACATGTATAATTATTCTAGGACAACCATCATTATATAGTGAATACTTTCCACTATATCAGGGCAACCTTTACAGAATAATATATACATCATAATCTCATTATGATAAATAAAAGAATATGATCTCATCATATAAATAACATGCAAATAAACACAAAAAAAATATATCATACTTTTCTTTTGTGCCATTATATTATAAGCAAAGCATTATATGATTTAACCTAATAAGGCTTGCTCTGATACCACTGATAGGATTGGTGTACAGGGTGGAAGCATGGATTTCAAAGCAAAACATGAAATTATATAAACCAAACCCAAATCCTAGGACCATCTTATTAGCAATTAAATCATATAACATGCATTTATAATATAAAAGAAAGTATTAGAATATACCTCTTATCGCTAAACCCTAAATTCATCCTGATCGTCGGTAGCAGTCCGTTAGGAGTTCAACCAGGTGCCCACATGTTCACCCTCCAATGTTGATCCACACAGAGACTTGATCAAGACACCAGCACCTTTGATTTATATAATTAGAGTTCTAATAATAAAAATATTAATTAAAAGGGCAAGATCTTTTTTAGCCTTTATGTCATCTTCCTTGCCTTTCCTTATCTATCTTTCTTTTTTTTTATCTTCTTAATTTTCCTTCCTAATCTCTTAGTCTTAAGATGACTTCTTGTCCTTATAAGGATAAGATCTAGACAAGACAAGGGAAGGAAGAAAATTGGATAAAAAGAAACTTTTGTAAGAAAGAAAGATAATTTTTTTTTACCACTCTGGACTCTTGGTGCGCACCCCTATTTATAATGTAGGTAGGGGTGCCAACTAAATTTCTCATGCCCTTTCCTCATCAACATCTCATGCCCCATCATCATATCTCAAAACCATCTAAAGATTATGCCATTTAAAATTACGTAGACTTAGTCCAAGAGGTGCCTTAAAACTGAAAGACTCTTCGGACTAATTCTACGTAGATTATTTACGAAGAGTCATAATATTTCATCATTGGCGCCACCCTTTTTATCCATTAGATCAGATAAAAGGGCCATCCAATGGCTCTAAAAAGGGACGCCCATTCAGCAAGAAGGCATGAAGATGATCTTTGAACAGTCAAAGTCCCAATAGACTTTGACTTGGTCCAAGAGGTGTCAAGAAGGAGTGGGCGGCATAGAGTCCTGGGACAAAACATCCTAGGCGAAAAAAATTTAAAAGGAGTCTTGTGCAACAAAGAATCCTGGGCGATAAAAATTAAAAAAAAAATGGAGTTTTTAACTTGTAGGACTCTTTATTGCCCTATATTAGATGTCCATGCCTACTCAAAATTTTTACGTGACATAACAAATGGAAAAAGTCAAAGAAGGTAGGCGCCAACTAATTCTATGCGCCCAAAAATGCTTTACGCATGAAAGACTTCCCATGCGCAAAAGAGAGACTCTCTGGCACGTGGGATTCAGGTATGTGGCACCCCAATTGAAGCCCAATTAGTCTAGGTTAATTCAATTGAAGACCAAATCCTATTTGGCTCAAATTGGATCTTAATTAGCCCAAATCAGAAGCTTATTCGAATCCAGGTGCTAGGGTTTGCTACATGTGCTAGCATGTTCATCTTACAAACATTGTCTAATCCAATTAGACCCTTAATCAACTCTCTTTGTGTGTGACCCATTGGGTTCCACATCTAACCAATAGTGAGTCTGGGTGTGATTTGACCTAATCTGGTTAGAACTCAACCAAATCGATTTAGGTCAAAACTAGCCAACCCAATTTCACTTAATTTAGAATACTTTCTAATTTAATGATCAAATTAAAATTTTAATTTGATCGAACCCACAAGACATGATTGATGTCTAGCAATGTATCATGACTTTCCGAAAGATGTAAAATTTTGATGGAAATACCAAAATTATCCTTCAGTGAAAATTACCATGCAACTAGATCCTTCGATCTCCCTGCATCCTAAATATGACTCTGGGTATGGAAATATGTCAATCCCAATATCATATTCATTTCTCTTTCAATCTTATGATGATGATTCATTTAATGAAACATTAGAAATTATTTCTAATTTTCATCATGCTTTGATCAAAGTCTTCCTGAATCATCATTTGTTTGAAGCAGGTAGGATGCTATTTCCTCTTACCAGGAGAGATCGATTCCATGTTAACCTACTCACAACCTTCATATATATAATCTACCATATCCAGATCATCCCATACATAACTGAGTCATGAATGAGTATGAACCAAAATATGGATTTATATATATAAGATTCTATGGTAGTTTCAGGTCAAAGGATTATATGCACAAATTCCACTATGAGAACCATCTATTGACATGTAGATAAGACTCCATTAGATATTCTCAATTTGGATCAATTCAGTGAACTCATTCTCTAATGAGCACCCACATTCTTGTATTAGTGTCATACACAAGTTATTGTGAGATCAATCATCCTCTCAATCGAGCATACAAAGAATGTGCTAGTCTTACCAAAAAACATTGATCCCTAACTCAATGTCCCATCGACTAGAAATATTTAAATTAGGATTTTAAGATTTTAGGTCTCACTGGTATGATCTCATCATAATCCTAAAATCGTAACCCTAATTTATAGGATTCAGCATAATCTTAAATAAATAATAAAATACTACATATGATGAAATAAATGCCTTTATTTATTTATTAAAAAATATCATTACATAAGTTTGGAAGATAAAAAATAGTCCAAAAATTAATTGGCTTGAGGGCATATTCGTTTCACTTCAGTAGCATCATCGAAGTAGATAAGGGTTGAATATCCAAATTCAGCCATGCCAACTCAAGCCAAACCTGCTCCCACATCGGTAGTAGCTCCAAGCTTGACCTCGCCCAATGATGTGGCTACCTCTGCACTTTCTAAGTAGGGAAGAGTGAAGAAGATAAAGACTGCCACCAAATGAGTTAGGAGAGCCGAGGGGTCTGGTGGTGAGAGCTCCAATCAAGAGTAGTGCTCTTTGAATGACTGGGAGGTCATTCAACCTTTGATCGTGGAGAGCATCCTTTCACATATTTTTGAGAAGATGATTCACACAGACAACGAGGAAAGGATTACAGAATCCTTTGCAACTTTTCTTGTGGTAATTAACTTCTTCCTTATGCCAAGTTGAATACCAACAAACCTTGAGGTCGTAATTTATATCTTGTTATTTGTAGCTGGGACATTATTTATGTGCCCATGTAGAAGCAACAAACCTTTGCAAGACTGAGGCTTCAAAAGCCATCCAAAAGCCTCAAGCGGAGGTTGAACGTCTGAGAGAAGCTCACTTAGCTGAAGTTAAGCACCTCCAGGAAGAACTTCAGAAGGAGCAGCAAAAATCGGTAGAACTGAAGGCTACCTTAACTTTGAAAGAGAATAAGTGGAAAAAGATTGAGGAGATTGGTGCAAAGAAGGAGAGGGCCATCGAGGCCTTCAAGTCCTCTAAAGCAATGGAGGACATCAAGATAGCCTTCGCCCAAAAGGCCTTGTTCAAAGGGTTCGAGGTCTGCCAGGGGAGGATGGCCGAAAGATTTCTCGAGCTTGACCTCAGTTTCCTGATGGGGGAGTTCGATGATGATGAAGCTGGGCCTTCTACTGCCACCACCGATTTACCTTTCATTGAGCTTTCTACTGCAACATTCAAGCCTCCCCAAGAGCCTGAGACTGTTGAAGCTATGCCGAGCTTGTCCTCTGTTCCTCCTCTAGAGGTTGCAGGCTTTCCATAGTTGTACACTTTTTTTTTCTTTTATATCTATTTTTATATTCAGAATATTTTTAGTAATGAAAATAAACTTTTTTTTGTCATACCATTGTGTCATGATATTTTCGTGCATTAACACAGTCTCCCATCAATGCCGAACCTCTACCTCTGGGGATTCCCTTGAAGGCCATTAATAAAGAATTTAGAAAAGGAGTTTGCTATCTTAACAAAAAATTGAAGAAAGTTGAGGATGAGATTCCAAAATAAAAAAAATATTATATTGAGGCTGCTGTTGAAATAAATCATCTTCGCCAATCCTCGAAGTAGTTCTTTAAAGAATATACCATCAAGAAAAATCATCAGAGTGAAGAACTTTTAGAAACCAAGAAGCGCACCAGCAAGAAATCCTGGACCCTAATGGCTAAGATTTGTTCTCTTGATGCCGAACTTCATGAGGCAAAAGAGAAGATTGGCCAACTAGAGAACGATTCAGCCTAGAGCCAAAGTAAGGTGGAGTATGGATGGGACTGGTCAAAGAAATTCTCTAACCTTCAGAAAAAACTATATGATGTCAAGGTCGCTTATGATACTTATCGAATCGGCTGGTGTGGGTAAATTGAATATCTAAAGAAGAAGCTTAATATGGCGAATATCGAGATATCCCAACTTCAAAGGCAGTTGGTAGATAGAACCTAGACCGATCTGAAATGGAACACAGAGAAAATCGCCTCCCTAAAGAGGATCATGGGGGATATTTCGGTGATTTACAAGAAGACCAAGGCTAAACTTGTGCAATTCAAGATTTAGACAACTTACAAAGAGTACATAGTGAAGGACGCTGAAGCTGAATCCATGGTTCTGAGAAAAATACTGAGAGAAACAAACGATGATCTCTGGAAAGCCAATAAATTACTTAGTGAGAGTCTAGCGGCAAGGAGAGATTTAGAAGAAAAGGTTAATGATCTGAATCATGCTCTTGTATTAGCTGGGGCTGGCAGCCTAAAGTTCGATTTTGAGTAGGACTTCTAGTTCCCTATCTTCTTTCTTTCTTTCTTTCTTTTTTGTAACTAGTCTCGAGATCCTGTGTAATGAACGTTTAATTTTAATGAAATGACATCTTTCATTTACCTTTCTATGTTCCATTTTAGTCTGATGCCCATTAATTCTCTTTACTTTTCTTATTATGTCTGATGTTGATATCATCTCGAAATAATAGCTTCAATTCTGCATTTTATGTATTTGTCCCCCTTGTTTATGAACAAGAGCTTTTGAACTTGATTTAAAGCATCCATAAGCTAGAAGTCTCTATATTCATAGTTTACCTTCTATCTTAAATAATTGGAGGCCTTCATCCTTGCTATGATGAGGTTAACCTCCTACCATAAATAACCAAAGATCTTCACCCTCACTTGGACAAGGCTAACCTTCTATGTTAAATAATCGGAGGCCTTCACCCTCACTTGGATGAGGTTAACCTCCTGTCTTAAATAATCGGAGGTCTTTACCCTTACTACGATGAGGCTAACCTTTTATCTTAAATAATCAGAGGCCTTCTACTTCATTTACAAACAAAGTTTAGTTGAATAATTTCCTATTATTATAGTTTTGCACCAAAGACAAGAATGATAAATTAAGAGAATTTTATTAAAATAAGATTATTGATAGTACCTTCATAAATTTTCTAAATTCCATGGTCGTGGAAACATTGCTGCTCCGAGCTCCTTTAGATAATATATTCTCTGTCAAACGATTTCTACCACCTTATAAGAACCTTCCCACTTTGGACTTGGCGTTGTAGTTGGGAGATCTCAACCCTTTGCAACACCAGATTTTTAACTTTCAAAATTTTACTTCTGACTTTGGAATTGTAGTAATGAGCCACCTTCTATTTATAAGCTACCATCCAAATTTAGATCTTTTCTCACTTTTTTTTTGGCAAGTCAAGATTTGCTCTGAGGTCCTATGAGTTGTCTTGTTCTTTAAAATCTTCAACTCATGCTAAGAAAAGTCCGAGCTTGATGGGTATTACTGCTTCATTCCAAAAGCTAGGGCAAAGGAAGTTTCTCCAGTTGGCAGCCTTTGAGTAGTTCTATAAGTCTAAAGAATATGATATAGTTCATCCACCCATGTCTCTTTTGTCCTTTCAAGTCTCATTTTGATTTCTTGTAGTAGGATCCTGTTTGTTATCTTGGCTTCGTAGTTTGCCTGTGGGTGGGCTACCGATGTAAAATGATGGAAAATATTTAGATCCTCATACAACTCAATAAATTTTGCTCTCGCAAACTAACTGAAAAGAATATGCCCTCAAGCCAATCAAAATTTATATTTTGATGGGCTATTCTTTTATCATCCAAACTCATGTAATGATATTTTCAAATAAATAAAGGCATTTATTTCATCATATGCAGCATCTTAATTATGTATTGAAGATTATGATGAATCTCATATATTAGGACTACGATTTTAGGATTATGATGAGATCATACCAGTGAGACCTAAAATCTTAAAATCCTAATTTAAATATTTCTAGTCGATGGAACATTGAGTTGGGGATCAATATTTTTGGTAAGACTAGCACATACTATGTATGCTTGATGGAGGGGATGACTGATCTCACTATCACTTATGTATGACACTAATACAAGGATATTATGCGTGCTTATTAGAGAATGAGTTTACTGAATTGATCCAACTTGAGAACATCTAATGAAGTCTTATCTACATGTCAATAGATGGTTCTCATAGTGGGAGTTATGCATGTAATCCTTTGACCTGAGACTACCATAAAACCTTGTATGCATGAATCCTTATTTTGGTTCATACTCATTCATGACTTAGTCATGTATGGGGTGATTTGGATATGGTGGATCGGATATAGAGGTTACGAGTAGGACAACAAAAAATCGATCACTCCTAGTAAGAGAAGATCTCATCCTGCTTGCTTCAATCGAATAATGATTCAAGAAGATTTGATCAAAGCATGATGAAAATTAGAAATAATTTCTAATATTTCATTGATCGAATTATCATTATATGATTGGAAGAAAAGTGAATATGAAAATAAATTTGACATAATTGCATATCCATAGTCATATTTGAGATGTAGGGTGATTGAAGAATCCTGTTGTACAGTAACTTTCCACTGAAGGATATTTTTGGTATATCTATCAAAATTCTATATCTTTTGGATAAACATGATATATTACTAGACATCAATCTTGTCTTGTGGGTTTGATCAAATTAAAAAATTTAATTTGATTCTTAAATATAAATTATTCTAATTGATCAAATCGGGTTATTAAGTTTTGACCTAAATCAGTTTGGTTGAGATCTAACCAAATTAGGTCAAATTTCACCTGAATTCACTACTGGCTAGATGAAGAACCCAATGGATCACACATAAAGAAAATTGATCAATGATCTAATTGGATTAGATCATATTTGCAGGTCGAATATGCTAGCACATATTGCAAACCCTAGCACTTAGATTCGAATTGAATTTGAATCGAGTTGCGATTTGGGCTAAATAAATCCAATTTGAGTCAAATCAAATTTGGCTAACTAATTGGGTTGACCTTTGGCTTGATGACCAGGGTCTAGATGTCATCTAACAGCAAACCATGTGCCAGAGACTCTCTCTCTTGGTGTATGATATTTTGATTTATGCGCTTGGGACATGTGGTGCATAGAAGTATTTTTGACACCATCTACCTTTGTTTATTTCACATAAAATATGTTACATGAATTTTAGATGAAGAGAGGGCACAAAAGAGTCCTTTTGCTAATGAATCTCTTCATTGGCTATCTGGTATTTGGATAACTAAGGAGTCCTTGCCGTCCCCGCCCTTGTAGGTGCCTCTTGGACCAAGTCAAACACCTTGAAGCTTTGACATTTCCACGCCCAAGTTTCCCATGCCATCTTTTGATTTGGCAGCATCCTTTTAGACCTTTGGATCAGCATTTGATGTTGATCAATGGTAGATATTAATGGTGCTAATATGAAAGTGTTGTGACTCTTCGAAAGAAAGTTACGTAGAATTTTACGAAGAGTCCTATTTTAAGGCATCTTTTCATATTAATTCTTTGAATTTCACATAGCATTTTCTTCTGATGGGGCATGATATTTTTGAATGGGCATGAAATGAGAATTAGGAATGGGTGTGAGAAATTTTTGGAGGCACCCCTACGTACATTATAAAAAGGGGTGCGCTTCAGGAGTCCAAGTAGATTTAGAACTCTTCTTTCTTTTTTATCACTCTCCCTAGTTGTCCAATTTCTTTCTTCCTTCCCTTGTTAGGATAAGTTCTAATTAAGGACAAAAGGTCTTCTTTAGGATAAGGGCTTAGAAAAATTATAAAGGAAGACAAGGAGAAAAGAAAGATATGAAAGAGTAGGCCAGAAGGGTGACAACAAAGGCTAAGGAAGGTTCTACCCAAATAATTAAAGATTTTATCATAAGAATTTTAATTACAATAACCAGAGGTGCTGGTGTATTGATCAAGTCCTCGTATGGACCAACATTAGAGGATGAACATGTGAACACCTAGTGGAACCCCTTGATGGACTGCTGCCGACAATCAGGATCAAGTTAGGATTAAGCGATCAGAGGTATATTCTAATATCCTAATTTATGTTTTAAATGCATATTATATGATTTAAATTCTAATAAGATGGTCCTAGGTTTTGGATTTGATTTTATGATTTCATAATTTTATTTTAAAATTGGTACTTTTGTTCTATACACCAAACCTTTCAATGGTATCAGAGCAAGCCTTATTAGATTAAATCATATATTGTTATGTTTGTGCTTTAATGACAAAAATTATAAGTATGATATGATCATATTTGAAATTTTAGCATATTCTGAATGTGATGCGATCATGTTTAATATTATTATGATGTATATCATTCTATGAGGTTGCCCTAGCATAGTGGCAAATGTTCACTATGTGATGATGGTTGTCCTAGAGTGATGATACATGCTGATATGATTGGTACGATTGATATGATTATTTCATGTATTTTATATGTTTTGAATTAGAATATGCATAGAGATCAATTAAAGCACTCTATAAAATTATATTAAGTTATAGTGTAATTAACTGATAGCAAAACCAGTCTGGATATTTAATTGATCAATCGGTGTCCAAGAAAGTGATTCATGATTGGTAAAGAGAATGTGGTTTTTAATTGATTCCATTGTCTGACTTGGCCAATTCATTAGTATCTAAGAAAAGCAATGGGAGGACCCCCACCTCTCTTCCACTTATCTAGTTGATTCGATTGATTTAATTCTAGATTAGGTGCTTAGGTATTCCTATTGGAATCTAGCTCTGATAAGCAGTCGAGTTGGCTCCAATATGCAACCGAGCTGGCTTGGGATAAGATCGAGCCAGCTCAAGATAAATTCAAGCTAGCTCTCTCAAGCGGACAGAAAGCGGTGCTCAGGCCAGATGCTGTCGAGCCAGCTCGACTGTGGACTGAGCCGGCTCGATGGACAAATTCTTTTGATTTATTATATTAAGGCCTTCCTTCATATTAGATCATTATTATGTCATAAACCATATTAGGTTTGTTGTGCAACCATAAGACAAATTATGGGGACTGATGTAATATTAATCTAGTGCATAATGATGCTTACGGCATTTCGGATATACTACTTTTTCGTGTAACCATAAGGATAGTTATATTTCATTATGACTGTATAGAAATGCGGGGTCCTACTTAACTAAAATATTATAGTTTCTTATGCTAACATAAGGCTATTAATGTTTTAGAGGTCAAGAATATATTGAGAATTGCATGAGATGCAACTGAAAAGAGTTTCCTAGTTTTGAACTTATAAAAGATTTGTTGTATAACCACAAGATCTTCTATAAGAAATTAAGATCTCAATCCCACTAAGAAAAATAATTAGATTTTCTCAATTATCATATTTGAGGATTATGATATTCGATAAAATAATGGAAGAAACAATTAAATTAAAGTCCTAATTTAATTGTGTATGTCATCACGAGTTATTTTCTTATATAATGTTCTATAATTATGTAGATTAAATGGCTTCTTCACTTTCACTACGTTCAATTTTGAATTCAAATTAGTTAACCGATCTTAACTGTGTGGATTGTCTGAGAAACTAAAAAATAGTACTCAGTCAACAAAAGCTCTGCTATATCCTTGATGCCCTTGATCTTAAGCCATTAGGGGAAGATGCTATAGAGGAAGAAAAGTCCATATACAAGATGTGGCAAAATGATTTTCTTACTGTCAAGTGCATCATACTTGCCTCTATGAGTAATGAGTTACAGAGGCAGCATGATGGCATGGACACTCAGTCCATATTGCTCAACCTAAAAGCGCTTTCTGAAAAATAGAGTAGAACTACTAGATATGTGATATCTAAGTAGTTATTCCATTACAGGATGGCAGAGGGTTCATCCATGCAAGACCATGTGTTGATGGTAATTGACCTAATCACTCGATTAAGCTAATTAGATTTTATCATGGATGGGGAGTTGTGTTAGGATCTAATCTTGCAATCACTTCTAGAATTATTTTCTCAATTTATCATGAACTATCACATGAACAAACTAAATACTTTCTTGCCGGAACTATAAAATATGCTCAAAATAGTAGAGATCCTTATCAAAAAGGATAAGGCTCCTCTTCATCTTGTAGATGGGATCTCCAAGAAGAAGGAAAGAAAAAGGATTCAAAGAGGAGGTTGAACCTAAAAGGTGGCATAAATAAGAAGAAGAAGGAAAAGAAGGCCTTCGAATAGATGACTTATTTTCACTATGGCAAAATAGATCATTGAAAAACGAATTGCAAGGCTTACCTTACAACTATGAAGATTGGTGCAAATAAAGCACCAAAAGGTATATATGAGATACATACTATATTGTCATTGAAGTCTTCCATTTCAAACTCTTGGATATTAGATACCGGTTGTGGTTTTCATATATACAAATCATTACAGGGGTTGCAGAAAATTAAGAGTTTGAAAAAAGGTGACTTTGAGCTCCATGGCGCTAGAGGAAAGTCCATCCAAGCAGAAGCTGTAGGAACAAATATTTTGAAGTTATCTTTTGAAAAAATCTTAGAGCTAACAAATTATTATTATATGCCTACGATCATTAGAAATATTGTATCTATACCCTTGTTATTAAAACAAGAATATAATCTTAATGTAATGAGCAATGGTTGCTCTATCAAATATGTTAATAAAATAATATGGAATGACATTTTTAACAATGGTTTATTAACTCTATATTTGGATGATAATATTTTTCATGTTGATGAAAGTAGAAAGCTTAAAAGAGAGAGCATAAATAATACTTTACTTTGGTATTATCAACTTGGTCATATTAGTGAGAACAGGATTAATAAGTTATATAAAGAAAAGTTCTTTGATCCTTATGATTATGAATCATTAGAAACTTCTGAATCATGTCTCATGAGTAAAATGACCAAGACTCCATTTAGTGGACATGGAGAAAGCATAAGTGAGTTATTAGGACTTATACATACAGATGTATGTGGTCCTATGACCACTCAGGCTAGAGGAAGATACTCTTATTTTATAATATTACTGATGATTTATCTAGGTTTGGATATATGTATCTTTTGAAACATAAATCAAAAGCTTTTTATAAATTCAAAGAGTATCAAAGTATGATCGAGAAACAAACTAGAAAGAATATAAAAATCCTTCGATATGATCGGAGAGGAGAATACTTATCTAGTAAGTTTTTAGACTATCTTAAAGTAAAAAGAATTCTCTCTGAATGGACTCCTTCTTATACACCATAGTTAAATAGTATAGCCGAAAGAAGAAATTGTACCTTATTGGATATGGTACGATCCATGACGTGCTTCATGGAATTACCTATTTTCTTTTAGAGTCATGTTTTAGAGGCTGCAGTATACATCTTGAATAATGTACCTTCTAAGTCTATATCTAGCACTCCATATGAGATATGGAGAGAAAAAAAATCTAATCTTTAGTATCTTAAGATATAGGGTTCTCCAGCATATGTCAAAAAAAATTTTGGACATAAGCTAGATGCTAGAGTAGATAAATATTTATTTGTAGGATATCATAGAGATAGTATGGAATATCTATTCTACCATCCTACTGAACAAAAGATATTTATAAGTAGGCATGCCACTTTCATGGAGAAAGAGTTTATCCTAGAAAGAGGTAGAGGGAGAAACATTGAACTTAGTGAAGTTCAAGAAAAATAAATAGATATTTCTCAATCAAATAAACACATAAATAAGAAAGAACTAGAGTACATAACTCCAATCCATAGGTCTGATAGAGTGCGACATGCACCTATAAAGTATGGGTTCATTATTGAGAATAATGAAGCCCAAGTCATTAAGAATGACGAACCTTTGACCTGTATAGAAGCTGTCATGAGTAGGGACTCAGACAAATGCCTGGCTACCATGCAATCCAAGATGGACTCAATGCACACCAACAAAGTATGGACTTTGGTGGATGCACCAGAGGATGTGAACCCTATCGGGTGCAAATGAGTCAATAAGAAAAAGATTGGAGTGGATGGCCATGTTGAAACTTATAAAGCCAGATTAGTGGCTAAGGATTTCAGGCAAAAATAAGGTATAGATTATGATGAAACATACTCACCTGTTGCCATGCTTAAATCAATTCAGATTATGCTTGCCATAGCAGCATATTATGATTATGAAATATGACAAATGCATGTGAAGACCACTTTCCATAATGGTTTCCTTGAGGAGGAGGTCTACATATCACTGCCAGAAGATTTTGTCTCAAATAAGAGACCAAATTAGGTATGCAAGCTTAAGAGATTTATTTATGGATTAAAGCAAGCTTCAAGAAATTAGAACATCCATTTTGATGTTACAGTCAAAGAGTTTGGCTTCATCAAGAATATGGATGAATCATTTGTTTACAAGAAGACTAGTGAGAGTGCCATAGTTTTCTTGGTTTTGTATCTAGATGACATACTCTTCATTAGGAATGATATCCTAATATTGCAATTAGTCAAGTTATGGCTATCAAATAAGTTTTCTATGAAAGACTTGAGAGAACCATCCTATATAATTGGAATAAAGATCTATAGAGATAGATCTAAGAGGATGCTAGGCTTGTCTCAGTCTTGGTACATTGACTTAATACTAAAAAGGTTCAATATAGATGGGAGTAAAAGAGGTTACTTAACCATGAGTCAAGGCATACATCTTTCTAAGATGATGTCTCCTAAGACACTTAAAGAGAGAAATAGAATGAGTTCTATTTCTTATGCTTCGACTGTAGGATCAATAAAGTATGCCATGTTATGTACCAGGCCTGATGTTGCTTATGCTTTAGGCATAGCCAATAGATTTCAGGCTGATCCAAGAGAAGATTATTGGAAAGCTGTGAAAAATATTCTTAAGTATTTGAAAAGGACTAAGAATATTTTTCTGGTATATGGTGGATCTGATCTTAAATTAGAAGGATATTCTAACTTTAGTTTTGAATCAGATCTAGATGATAGCAAATCCATTTCAGGATATATTTTTACTCTAAATGATGGAGTAGTGAGTTGGAAGAGTACCAAGCAGCCAATTGTAGCTGACTCAACCACTGAGGTAGAATACATAGCTATAAGTGAAGCCACCAAGGAAGCTATCTGGATGAAGAAGTTCATCACTGAATTGGGTATTGTTCCTAAAATTGAAAACCCAGTACCACTTTACTGTGATAATACTAGAGCAGTTGGTCAAGTAAAGGAACCAAGGTCTCATTATAAATCCAAGCACATTCTAAGATGCTTCTATCTCATTCAGGAAATAATCGAGAGATAAGATATTATCATTGAACGAGTAGATATACAGAATAACATAGCAGACCCATTCACTAAGGCTCTACCACAGCAGTAGTTTGATTTCCACCTTGATTGTATGGGATTAAAATATGAGGGTGATTGACTTTAGTGCAAGTGGGAGATTGAATGGAATATGCCCTTAAGCCAATCAAAATTTTTATTTTGATGGGCTATTCTTTTGACTTTAAACTCATGTAATGACATTTTTAAATAAATAAAGGCATTTATTTCATCATATGTTGCATCTTAGTTATTTATTTAAGATTAAGATGAACCCCATATATTAGAGTTATGGTTTTAGGGTTATGATGAGATCATACCAGTGAGATCTAAAATCTTAAAATTCTAATTTAAATTTTTTTAGTCGATGGAACATTGAGTTGGGGATCAATATTTTCGGTAAGACTAGTACATCCTATGCATGCTTGATGGAGAGGATGATTAATCTCACTATCACTTATGTATAACACTAATACAAGGATGTGGGTGCTCATTAAAGAATGAGTTCATTGAATTGATCCAACTTAAGAACATCTAATGGAGTCTTATCTACATGTTAATAGATGATTCTCATAGTGGGAGTTAGGCATATAATCCTTTGATCTAAGACTACCATGAAACCTTGTATGTATAAATCTATATTTTGGTTCATACTCATTCGTAACTTAGTCATGTACGGGATGATCTAGATATGGTGGATTGCATATTGAGGTTATGAGTAGGTCAACAAGAAATCGATCACTCCTAATAAGAGGAGATCGCATCCTACTTGCTTCAATCGAATGATGATTCAGGAAGACTTTGATCAAAGCATGATGAAAATTATAAATAGTTTCTAATATTTTATTAATCAAATCATCATCATATGATTGGAAAAAAAATAAATATAAAAATAGATTTGACATAATTTCATATCCATAGTCATATTCGGGATGCAGGGTGATTGAAGGATCCTATTGTACGGTAATCTTCCACTGAAGGATATTTTTGGTATTTCCATCAAAATTTTAAACCTTTCAGGTAGATATGATACCTTGCTAGATGTCAATGTTATCTTGTAGGTTTGATCAAATTAAAGAGTTTAATTTGATTATTAATTAGAAAGTGTTCTAATTGATCAAATCGGGTTAGCAAGTTTTGACCTAAATCGGTTTGGTTGAGATCTAACCAAATTAGGTCAAATTGCATCCAGATCCACTGCTGGCTGGATGAGGAATCCAATGGGTCACACACAAAGAAAATTGATCAAGGGTCTAATTGGATTAGATCATGTTTGTAGGTTGAATATGCTAGCATATATTGCAAACCCTAGCACCTAGATTCAAATCGAATTCAAATCGGCTTTCGATTTGGGCTAATTAAATCCAATTTAAGTCAAATCAAATTTGGCTAACTAATTAAGTTGACCTTTGGCTTGATCACTAGGGTCTAGGCATCATCTAATAGCAACCCATGCACCAGAGACTCTCTCTCTTGGCACATGAGGTTTTGATTTATGGACTTGGGACATGTGGCACATGGAAGTGTTTTTCACACCATCTACCTTTGTTTATTTCACATAAAATATGTTACATGAATTTTAGATGAAGAGAGGGCATAGAATAGTCCTTCTACTAATGAATCTCTTTGTTGGTTATCTGGTATTTGGATAACTAAGAAGTCCTTGCCATCCCCTCCCTTGTAGGCGCCTCTTGGACCAAGTCAAACATCTTGAAGCTTTGACTTTTCCATGCCCAAGTTTTCCATGCCATCTTCTACTTTGGCACCATCCATTTAGATCATTGGATCAGCATTTGATGCTGATCATTGGTAGAAATTAATGACACCAATATGAAAGTGTTGTGACTCTTAAGAAGAAAGTTTCATAGAATTTTATGAAGAGTCCTTATGCTTTAAGGCACCTCTTTATATTAATTCTTTGAATTTCATGTAGCATTTTCTTCTAATGGGGCATGATATTTTTGAATGGACATGAGATGAGAATTAGAAATGGGCATTAGAAATTTTTGGAGGCACCCCTACGTACATTATAAAAAGGGGTGCACTTCGGGAGTCCACGTAGATTTAGATCTCTTCTTTCTTTCTTACCACTCTCCCTAGTTGTCCAATTTTTTTCTTTCTTCCCTTATTAGGACAAGTCCTAATTAATGACAAAAGGTCTGCTTTAGGACAAGGACTTAGGAAGATTGTAAAAAATGACAAAGAAAAAAGAAAGATAAGAAAGAGTAGGCCAGAAGGGTGACAGCAAAGGCTAAGGAAGGTTCTACCCAAATAATTTAAGTTCTCATCATAAGAATTTTAATTACAATAATTAGAGGTGCTGGTGTTTTGATCAAGTTTCCATGTGGATCAATATTGGAGGATGAACACATGGGCACCTGGTAGAACCCCTTGATGGACTGCTATCGACAATCATGGTCAAGTTAGGATTAAGCAATCAGAGGTATGTTCTAATATCCTAATTTATGTTATAAATGCATATTATATAATTTAAATTCTAATAAGGTGGTCCTAGATTTTGGGTTTGATTTTATGATTTCATAATTTTATGTTGAAATTCGTGCTTCCACTCTGTACACCAAACCTTTCATTGACGTCCATTATCTATAATAAGAGTTTGAGGTAGGTCGAATCTACAAATTATTATCTTCTAGATGAAGTCCTGTACTTTAGTTTCAATAATTTTTGCTAAGAGTTTGGTCTCAACCCACTTGGTGAAGTAATCCACGGCCATCAGAAGAAATTTTTATTGTTTAGATGACATAGAAAAAGGCCCAAGTACATCCATCCTTCGCTATGCAAATGGCCATGGAGCACTCAGAGGTACGATTTGTGAAGCTAGTTGCCTCTAAATATTGGCATTCCTCTAGCATCGATCACATCTCTTCACATAATCCATGGCATCCTATTACATAGTTGGCTAATAGTATCCTTGACGAAGTAACTTGTAAGACAATAATCTAGCCCTAAGGTGTTCCCACACACACCTTCATGGACTTCCTTTAGTGCATAATCTACCTCAGAGGGTCGAAGGCATCTAAGAAGTGGCAAGGAATATGATCTCTTATATAGCTTATTCTCATATAGAACATAACGAGATGCTTGGTTCCTCAACTTTTAAGCTTCTTTCAGATTCTTAGGTAGTATGCCATCTTTGAGGTATAAAACTAGTGGATCAATTCAGTTGGGCTCTAGGTCGACCTGCATCATAGTCTAGGATTCTTCTGAGCTTGGGTGTTATACAACTTCATAGAAGACCACTTTTGGCAATTCACTTGGAGCCAGAGTAGCTAATTTGAAGAGAAGGTCAACCCTAGTATTTTTTGCTCTGGAGATCTGCTAAATGTCAAAGCTACTAAAGGCCAAAGTTAGGTTCCTTACTTTTTCTAAATACTTCTTCATACTTTCCTTCCGAGCTTCATAATTATCATTGACTTGCCCCACCATCAACTGAGATTCACTATAGACTTGCACATGATTTTCTTCTAATTCTTTTGCTATTCTCGACCCAGTAATCAATGCTTCATATTCAACTCCATTATTTATTGTGGGAAACTCAAAGTATAGTGCATACTCAGCAATAACTTCTTCTAGACTAATTAGAATCAAGCTTATGTCCGCTCTTGAAGCGTTAGATGAACCATCTACATATAGAGCCCAGAAGTTCTCAGGTAGGCCTGCTCTTTCTTCAATGAGGTTCATTTGAGAATCGAAAGTACAAACTTCTTTCTATTTGGATTGGATGGGATCCAGAATGGTGCACTCTACCATGAAGTTAGCCAATATCTGAGCTTTAATAGATGGTCATGGTTGATAATTGATGTCAAACATAGTAAGTTCAATCATCCATTTGTTGGAATAATCGATACTATTTTGATACCAATTGTTATGCCTATGGCTGCTCGAAACCACGATCATAGATCTAATCTCTAGCATAAACCTGGGTGTTAATCCAGAAATATGAAGAAGAGCAAAAATTGATGGTGGCACCTAGGGCTTGGCATCTAAACTAGAGATAAAAGAGAGAAGAGAGTTAGGAAAAAAAGCTATATATTAATTTCAATTTATTTTAAAGATTATAATACATGAAAGCACTCACCGAGCCCATGTACACCCATGTCTCCTATGCTCTCATCTCCTAGATCTAAACTCGATCCATACATGAGTTAGCCACCTTGAGACCTTATTGGACTAGGCCTTAAGACCCAAACAAAAAATTCCATCCAATTTTGTTCACCACCATTGAGCTGGCTCTGTCAGTAGCCTAGCTGCTCGACTATGTCTCATCTGAATCCTATCTTTTATCTGTCCGAGATAGCCAGCTCGATTGCACCTTGAGTTGACTCGATTTTAGCCCGAGCCAGCTCGATTGCATATCTGAGCCAGCCCACCTATGTGTCAGCCCCTTATCTTGGCTGATTCTTCTTCTGACTTTGGTCCTTTGCTCGATCTTATGTCCTAGATTTTCAAAGCACCTACCAAGCTCCCTTAGGGTTCTCACACTTGAACCTCAAGCCCATGCAGGGTTACACCCCGCCTTCTTCCTAGACAACTCTTGTCCTAGCCTTAGGACTCACACATTTTCTAGACTTCTAGAGCCAACACCCTAGCTCCTCCCATGGCCCCCCAAGGATTGGGAGTACCACACAAAATCCTACACCATTTACCTATTCTTTTAGAGGTATCAAGTCGATGGAGAATTACTTTGATAGGTTGATCAGTGAGAAGTGCGATCGTATACCCTAGAAAATAAGGTCAAAGCTTTCGAGCTGCAATCAGCATGGCATAAGTTAGTTTTTCTAATTTTATATATCTTATTTCAGCATCCCTCAGAACTTGGCTAATGTAGTCGATCGGGCTCTGGATTTTTGCCTCCTCTCTGATCAAGATGGCCCCAATTGCTATAGGTGACACTACTAGATGGAAGAAAAGTTTTTCACTTGGCTTGAATTTGGCAAGGAGAGGAGGTGATCTAAGGTAGTTCTTTAATTTCTTAAAAGCCTGCTGACACTCAACAGTCCAACAAAAGTTCTTTGGCTGCTTGAGCACTTGAATGAAGGGTATACAATGCTCAACAGATCTCAAAATGAACCGACTTAAAGCCACGACCTTCTCCATCAAGCATGGACCTCTTTTATTGTTCTTGGTGTGGTCATTTCTTGAATGGCTCTAATCTTCTCGAGATTTACTTTGATACCATGCCTCGATACCATAAATCCCAAAAACTTTTTTGAGGTCACTCCAAAGGCACACTTGGTTGTATTCAGCTTTATTTTGTACATTCAAAGTGTGTTGAAGGTTTTCTTAAGGTTGGCTATATGATTTGTTGTAGATCATCTTTTGACCAGCATGTCATCCACATAGATATTTATATTGTGATCGATTTGCTCTTTGAAGATTTTATTCATTAGGCATTTATAAGTAGCACCTGCATTCTATAGTCCGAAGGGCATAACCCTATAATAATAAAAATCATGATTAGTAATAAAAGCAATTTTTTCTTCATCCTCTGGTGCCAGTTGGATTTGATTATAACTAGAGAACCATGAATGTGAGGATCTCATGACCTAAAGTAGCATCCACTAGTTGATCAATTTTGGATAGACGATAATTGTGGTTTGGGCAAGTCTTATTTAAATCTATGAAATCTATACATATCCTCCACTTGCCATTTGCCTTTTTGATGAGAAAGATATTTGTAATCTAGTTCAGATAGGATACTTTTTGGACAAAATTAGCTTTAAGAATCTTGTCAACTTCATCTATGATGGCCTTCTACCATTTTGGTGCAAAGCTATATTTTTTTTGCTTCACTGGCCAATGTTTAAGATCCATGGCTAATTGATGTTCCATTATTTTTGCACAATCCCTAGCATACCACAGGTACCCAAGCAAAGACATCGACATTCTTCTGCAAGAAGGTGACGAGCTATTTCCTGACTCCCTCTTCCAAGTTAGAGCCAATTTGAATAGTATGATCTTTATTTCTATCATTTAAAGATACTGCAACAAGGTCATCGCTTGGTTTCCTCCGCTCCTTGGTCAGATCATCTTGAGAATCAAGTCCATCTACTGAAGAAGAATCTGCTTGCTTTCTCCCTTGCATTGCAATGGTATAATAGTGTCATGCCAATGCCTGATCTCTCCTAACTTCTCCAACCCCAATGCAATCAAATCCATCTTTAAGTAATAGGTTGAAACCACAGCCCTAAGTGCATTCAAACCAGGTTGGCCGAGGAATGCATTATAAGTTGAAGGAGCCCTTACTACTAGAAAATCAACTTGGGCGTTGGACTGCTTTGGATACCGACCTACCATAATAGACAAAGTTATTATTCCTTCAATCAGTACTGCATTGCTGGTGGATCCTACTAACGAGGAACTTATTGGTCCCATGCGATCATCAAATATAGACATTTTAGAGAATGCATTATAAAACAAAACATCTATAGGACTTTCAATACCAATCAAAATGCAGCATACATCATAATCAGTAATATTTAAAGTAACTACAATCACATTATTATGCAAAAATTGGATCCCCTATGCATCTTGTTTGGTGAAAGTGATGGGCTCCTTAGTACTCTACCTCTTTGCGGGCTCTGTAGATCCACTAGCTTCTTCCTACCAATGTCCCCCAGCAATGGTATTGATGATTCCAAATGGGGGCCGATCTTTCTACAGCTCATCCCTCCAAGATGGTTTAAGCTATGGCAGAGCTCTTGGTCGATCTTTTCTTCTTTCTGATCGATGTCAGAGGAATTGATCTAGGTGGCCTCTTTTGATTAGCTTCTCGATCTTGTTCTGGAGTTGGATGCATTCTTCAGTATCGTAATCATGGTCACGATGGTAGAGACAATACTTATTGGGATTGCACTTGGCTGGATGAGTCTTCATTCTCTTTGACGTCGGTAGCTACTCCTTTATTTTCATTAGCACTTGAGTCTTAGGAGCATTCAAAGGAGCATAGTTATGGAACCATCGAGGAGGAGACTTTCATCATGCCCTTTTATTAGGGCTTCTCTATCGGTGAGCTCGTGGAGGATTCCAAGCTCTTCAATGCTCAAGTGAGGTTCTAGAGCATGGTTGAGTTTTGCTCGACTTCTCAATAATCGCAAGCCTACTAGATTCACCCGCCTGCCGCTCTTCTATGGCCTCTTTATCTTTTAGTTTGAAGGCCTCTTCCATTCGTGTGTAGCCTTCAGCTTGGGGCAGCATGTCGACAAAATCTTGGGATTATTTCTTATCCAAAGAGAAGAGAAGTTTATTCTTCTGGAGGCCATCCTTCAGTACGGCCATAGCAACAAATTGGTTCAAATTTTGAACCTCCAGAGTAGTAGTATTAAAGTGGCTAACATAAGCTCGGATGGACTTCCCTTCCTTCTACATAATATTGATGAGGGTATTCGAACCTCATCTTTGACATCGACTACTGATAAAATGAGCTACAAATTGATGGCTCAACTGATTAAAAGAAAAGATGGTACCTAATTTGAGCCTCGAGTATTAGTTTCTTGCTGCTTCCTTTAGGATGGAGGGGAAAGCTTGGCATAGAATGACGTCAGGCGTGCCATGGAGCATCATAGTTCTAAAGCTTCGAGGTGGTCAACTGGATCAATGGTCCCAACATAACTTTTAAACCAAAAAAAATTAAAGTTCGATAGGATAGACTCCTGCATGATGTAGATAGAGAAAGGAGGGTTGGTGCAAATATCGTTGTGGCAAGTGGGGGCAATATGGCGGAGTTCATCAATCTGCCAGTTCATTTCCTAAAACTTTTGATCAAGAATATCCTCTCGATCATGGATCTTGTGAGCTCAGATGTGGCACTTCTAAGTCTTGAAAATATGAGAAAATCGATCATGAGAAGATGGAAGCGAGCTGAAAGAGAAATGGCATGTTGGAAATTGGATAGGCTCAGTCCAGGACTAGGTTGGCTATGTCTCAGAGAAAAATTCAGATAGAAAGTAGTATTTTCAAAACTACTAGCTGATACATAGCTGGGTTGGCTCAGTCTTAAACTAAGCCAACCCAGTTGCAGGTTAGCTGGCTTAGTATAAAACTGAGCCGACTCAGTGTCACGGGATTAGTTTTGTGTATGTGGATTGTTTGGATTTAGAAAAATTTTTCTATGAGCTTGGGGCTTGACCTTTTTGTAAAGTATTTATACTGAAAATAGGTCAAGAATTGTAAAATGCTGAATACAAGCAAATAAAAGCTCTTTTCTTTCGAAAAACTCTTGCACTCTCTTTCTCTCATTTTTCTCTCTTGAATCCATTAGTTTTGCTTCCACATTAATTCTAAGAGTTTGTTCCATGTTGCTTGGCTAATCACTAGTGGCCATGTCGGTCTGAGGGAGGGTAATATTATCCAACATCTGATATCAGAGCAGTGTTGCATGAATGAAAGAAAGACACCTAGGATTTCTATATCCAAGATCTGCTGCATCATGTTTTATCTTAAAATCTTCTAGTTTTCTTTATGGTTATCTCTAGATTAAGGTGGAGAGTTGTTACACGAAGGAAAGATGATACAGAAGGTTGGAAGGAGGATCTAGGGCCCATAGATTTTTATGGAAGGATAGTTTTACTGGTGTGTGATCAAAGAAGGATGTTAGAGCTTTGCACTTGACTTGATTGTAGTCATGGGATCAAGTGGATTCAAGATGGATTTTGAGAAGTTCAACAGCAAGGAGAACTTTACTCTATGATAACAAAGGATAAAGGATTTGTTGGTTCAGTAGAGGATCTGCAAGGTCCTGGTAAGAGAAAGACCAAAAAAGATTAGTGCTGAGGACTAGGAAGAGTTAGAGAAAATTGCTTTTAGCACAATCAGAATGTGCTTGATTGATCAGGTGTTGCCTGAGTTTTGCATAGAGAGAATGGCAAAGTGACTCTGGATGAAACTGGAGAACACATACATGGGGAAGAACATGACCAACAAGCTGTGGTTGAAAAAATAACTGTACAATCTAAAGATGCCCTAAGGTAGAGATCTTGTTGCACATATCCAAAGGTTCAATCAGGTGTATTCTAAGGTGATATATTTAGATGTGAAGATCGACAAGGAAGATTGGGCGTTATTGCTACTTTGTTCTCTCCTGGGTTCTTATGATGGTCTCATAACAACTTGAGTTTATAGGAAGAAGATCCTAAACTATGAAGAGATCGTCGGTGTGCTTAGATAAAATGAGCAAAGGGAGAAGATCTACAAGGGAGACCCTAAGTCTGGGATCTTGGCTATGAATGAAAGATCAGAAAGATCAAAGAAGAAAGCAAGGAAGAAATCCAAGGGTAGATCAAAGTCTCGAGATCAAAAAAAGATATTGAAATGCTATAAATGTCATCAACATGGACACCTGAGAAGAGATTATCCTCTTTTAAAGTTAGAAAAAGGAAAGGCCAGCAAGAATGATGATATAGCTTTTGTAAGCAGTGGAGAAGACCTATTAGTTATAATAGATGGGTCCATAGAGTGTGATACTATGTGGATATTGGATTTAGTATGCTCACACCACTATACTTCTCATCAAATGTGGTTTGCTATCTACCAAAAAATCGATGTTGGAAGTATCAACCTTAGAGTTGATCACCTATGCAAAATAGCTAGAGTTAGCTTTATCAGGATGAGGATGGACGATGGGATTATTCGTACATTATCGAATGTCAAACATGTATCGAAGCTAAAAGGGATTCTGATTTCTTTAGGCTACTTGAAAAAGCATGGTTATGCTTTTAGTAACCAGGCTAATAGTGGATGTTTGAAAATTTCTAAAGAAGCTTTGGTGGTGATGAGAGGTAGATGACTAAGCAACAATCTTTACAGAATGGAAGGCTCAGTGGTGAAGATAGTGCAGAAGTGCTAGCAGTAGCATAGGAGGAGTAGCTTCTATAATAGTTGTGGCACTATCGGATGGGTCACATGAGTGATCGTGGGTGCACTGAACTTAGCAGAAGAGGGATGATCCCAGCCCTGAAGAAGGAGGACATAGATTTATGTGAGCTATGCATCTTTGGCAAATAGCATAGGATGAACTTTGCCGAAAGTACCAAGCACAGCAAAGGAGTGCTGGATTTAGTGCACTCGAATGTGTGGGGACTAGCTCCTATATCAACTAGAGGTGAGGCAAGATACTTTATCACCTTCATTGATGATTTCTCAAGAAAAGTGTTGGTTTATCTAATTAGAGAAAAATTAGAGATGTTTGTCCGATTCAAAACCTGAAGAGCTGAAGTTGAGGAGTCAGGAAGATAGGTGAAATGTCTAAGATCGAATAATGGAGAGGAGTATACTAGCCTAGAGTTCAGGAGGTACTGTGAAAAAAATAGCATCAAAAGCTATTACATAGTGAAGATGACTTTTCAGCATAATGGTGTCATGGAGAGGATGAACCAAACATTGATCGAGAAGGCATGGAGTTTGAGGCTACAGACATTGCTTCTAAAATCTTTTTGGGGTGATGCTCTAACTTTTTCTTTTTTTCTTGTCAACAAGTCCCCTCATCGTAAACTGAATGGAGGCATTCCAAAGGAGATTTGGAGTGGAAAGAAGGTAGAGCTTGGATACTTGAAGGTCATCAATTGCTTGGCCTATGCATATGTGGAGGCAACCGAGAGGCGCAAGTTGAACCCGAAATCTCAAAAGATGACATTCATAGGATATCCACAAGGAGTCAAGGGGTACCTGCTATAGGATTCTTAAGCACAAAAATCAATGATCAATAGGAATGTTATTTTTTATGAGAAGAGCATCTTGGAGAGGTTTAGGAGTACTGGAGGAACTAGAGAAATGAAGGTGGATAACAGTAGCCAGTCAGGGACAGATGACATGTGGTTTACATCTACTTATAGGAATGTTCCTATTGAGGTGGAGCTAGGTAGATAAGTTTTGACTCAAACTAAAAATTAGCATGGAGAGCCAGCTGTACAATTAGATGTGCAGGAGCAGCCACAGACATCAGGTAGAAGCAATATGCCAGTGGGAGTGGCTCTGCACAAGCCCCAGCATACCGTTAGGAGACATGTCAGACATGGCAATGATGAGGTTATGTCCTATGCACCTATCACTGCTAATGAAGATCCAGAGAATTATGCAGAGGCTATGGAGAGTGAGGATCATGAGTCATAGATGCAGGCCATGATGGAGGAGATGGAATCACTTGAAAAGAATCAGACATGGCAGCTGGTGGATCTTCCAAAAGGTGCTCAACCTATTGGCTCAAAATGGGTGTTCATAAATGAGGCACCTTCAGAACAAGATGAAGTCAGATTCAAAGCAAGGATGGTAGCAAAAAAATACTGACAAAGAAAAGGAATTGATTACACATAAGTTTTTTCTCCTATAGTGCGCCATACATCTATTCAAATTTTACTATCATCGATGGCATAACATAACATAGAATTGGAATAGATGGATGTGAAGACAGCCTTCTTTCATGGATTTTTGGAGAAAAAGATCTACATGAAGCAGCCAGATGGTTTCATGAAGATTGAGCAGGAGGAGAAGGTGTGTTTACTCAGGAGGTCACTGTATGGCCTGAAATAGTCCCCTCATTAGTAGTATCATAGATTTGATGACTTTATTTTGAGTGTGGGATTTATCAGATGTGAACATGACTGCCATGTCTATGTCAAGGATGTAGATAAGGAGGATGCCCTATACCTGCTACTTTATATAGATGATATCCTCATAGCTAATAGAAGCATGGAAGCTATGAAAGGCTTGAAAAGGACGTTATTAGCTAAATTTGAGATTGAAGAATTTAGGTCCAGCAAAGAAAATTCTTGAAATGGAGATTTACAGAGATAGGTGCAAAGGAGTGCTCCATTTGTCATAAGAAGGTTATGTCCAAAAAGTTCTGAAAAGATTTGGGATGGAGAATGCCAAACCTATAAAGACACTATTATCGAGCCACATATCTCTCTCCAAGTATCAAAGCCCCCAGTCAGAATAGAAGAGAGAGTACATGGATAGAGTCCCTTATACCAATGTTGTAGGTAGTGTAATATATACAATGATGTGCTATAGACCAGATATAGCACATGCAGTGAGCTCTATTAGCAGATATTTGGTTAATCCTGGGAAGGAGCACTAGAAAGCATTAAAATGGATATTGAGATATCTGAATGGAATAAGGGATTATGGTTTGGTATTGGATAGACAGTCGGAAGAATTTGAAGACGGACATTCGGATCCTTTGGAAGGATTTGTAGATGCAAATTATGCAGGTGATCTTGATATAAGGAGGTTTACTACTGGATATCTCTTTTGCATATTTGGTGGACCGGTGTCTTAGAGATCAACCCTTCAACCAATCATAGCCCTGTCTACCATAGAAAAAGAGTACGTTGGCATGATTGGACTACAAAGGAAGCTCTTTGGCTTAGAAGGCTAATTGTTGAGATGGGGGTGAAGCAGAGCAAGGTTACACTGCACAGTGATAGTAAAAGTGCTCTGCTGCATGCACAGAATCTAGTCCATCATGCACACATAAAGCACATAAATGTGAGATACCATAGAATTAGAGAGCTGGTGGAGGAAGGTGAGTTGAATTGATGAAGGTCCATACAAAGGAGAATTAATTTGATGCACTCATGAAGGTACTCCCTAGAGAAAGCTTTCAGATGTATGTGGCATGGATGGGTCTGCAAGGAAATGATGAGTTCACAATGATTTGGATGCACCAAGGTGGAGAATGTGAGCTCAGATGTGGAGCTCCCAAGTCTTGAAAACATGAGAAGACTGGTCATGGGAAGACGGGAGTGAGCTGAAAGAGAAATCAGCTTGGATAGCAAGATGCAAACACTTAGCTAGCTCACCTTGAGACTGGGTCGGCTAAGTTGAAAACTAGGTCGGCTCAGTTTCGGACTGGGTCAGCTATGTCTTAGAGAAAATCTCAGGCAGAAAGTAGTATTTTCAGGACTATTGGCATGGTACACAACTGGAACATCTTAGTCTCAGACTAAGCTAACTTAGTCACAGGTTAGCTGGCTCAGTCTGAAACTGAGCCGGCTTAGTGTCACGAGATTAGTTTTGTTTATGTGGGTTATTTAGATTTGGAGAAGTTTTTCTGTAAGCTTGGGGCTTGATACTTTTGTAAAGTATTTATACTAGAAATAGGTCAAGGATTGTAAAATATTGAATACAAGCAAATAAAAGCTCTTTTCTACCGAAAAACTCTTATGTTCTTTCTCTCTTTTTTCTCTCTTGAATTCATTGATTTTGCTTCCACATTAATTCTAGAAGTTTGTTCCTTGTTGCTTGGCTAATCACCAATGGCCATGCCAGTCTGAGAGAGGATAGTATTACCTAACAGATCTTAAAGCACGACTAGCTGGAGGGGAGTAATGATTCTCCAGGTGTAGAATCATGATCCGAAAAGGGGCTCTCTGCTCTATGCTTTCCCTTCCCAGGGGTCACTGGCCGACTCACCCAGGTGGATCTTCCTGGCACTAGATGTTGATATTATGACATAGGCCTTTCCAATTAAACTAGTGCTGAGGGCTATTGCTGCTAGATATGTGTCCGAGAAGCTAGATTGACTGACACTTTTAATATACTTTCTAGGGTAAAATTATAAATAATAAAATGGATTATTTTCTATCACAGTGTGTATTTGAAAGTGTCTATGATACATTTCTTGAGTTAATAGTAATGATAGTTCATATTTTCAAGAGTTGAAAATTTAACACATGAATTTTTATTATTAACTCATAAAATGCTTCTGACCGTAGGATCATCATAAGGATGGTGATTGATCCGGAAGGTTGGTGTATGATCACTTCTTTTGGATAGATGAGTCTTGAGTCTATGATGTAGAGACACCGAAGTGAGAGTATAGATACTTGTTAGAGAATGAGGGCACCGAGTATGACCACTTCGAGCAGTCATAAGGAAGTCTACCTTCTCATTGATGACTGGCTCGAAGCTGTAGTGGTGTGCCTAATTCTTTGACCTGAGGTACATCGACAGTTCACCTTAAGGGTGTTATAGTTTGAGTACACCATAACTTGGTCTCCTAGCCATTCAGAATCCTAAGGTGTATGTTGGCTATAGCACGTTCATTATAGGAATTGGATTGCACTAGTAGGGGACCTATCTACCTCGGTAGATGAGGAGCAGCCCAATGATGATCATGAGAATCAAGTCCATAAGCCCATGGCCATGGCAAAGTGAAATAATAGAAAGAGTTTCCATTAATGTTTTTCATGTTGGACTTGAATTGAATGATTAATTTATATGACGAAAATTAGGATTTGACGGGATCATCTTAACCCTAATCCGATCGGGACTCAAGATAAAGGAACTTAATTGCACAGGTAACTACATCGAGAGATTTGCTTTCAGTTCTAATGTGTTGCCACCATATGCTGCTAGGTGTCATTGGTAGATTTTGGGAGCAATTAGAATGATTTGGATGATCGATCATACTAGTTGTCTGAATCAGAAAAGTTCTGATCCATCGGAAGGTGTTTCGATGATATCAATGATAGAGATCGCGACATATCCTATTACCATATGAAATTGAATCTTACTGGGTCACACAAATAAGGGTTTGGATCTAGATGTCATTAATTCAACTAACCCATTTCAATTGATTTGAATAAGATTCAATCAGGTTTAAGAAAATCGTGCTAGCACACGATTGTGCCTAATGTTCTCTTTTAATAATCATTAAAGCTTATCTTGACTGAGCCAAATGTGTTTGGACTCACTTAAGAACCTTCACATGGTCTGACTAGAGCTTGTCCAGGTTAGAAAAGGATTGTCTTAATTTATGAGATAAATTTGAGACAACACCTGCCATTTTCTGTCACCTGCTAAATCTTATTTTCGGACATTGGTCAAATGTTGACACTAGACACTTAGACATCTGCCCATGTGTCATGCACCCATAGGGGAGTATCTGAGGACTTGTCCTCCTGCTAAAAAGTAGATAGGAAGGGGGCACACGCCTGGGGAGGGGTGAGCTCCATGAGGATAAAAGATGGAGTCCCATACAGATGGGACTCCAGGTTGCTTTAGGGGATTAAACTGTGTGGCACCATGAAGTCTTGTTTGATCCAATCTTGACACCACCTTAGGAGGGTTTTGAGAGTCTCTCATCTAATTGGATCAAATGATGTCATCTCACCAATCGGATTTAGATCTGATTGCATAAAGGGCCATGATTGGCCGGGATGATATGGCACTACATGGCGAAGGAGGGTCTATATAGACCTTGTCTATGCCTAAAATTTAATGCTTTTGCCTTTAGCCCATGCCACATAGCCTCTCTCCCTATTTCTCCATGCAATCCTCTGGTCCTCTCTCTCTCTCCATGTCCAAGAGCTTTTTGGGCACGAACAAAGTGCGATCCAAGCAGTGAAAGGCGCTAGGAAAAGAAGAACGTAGCACTGCTGCAAGAGACAATGACTGTTCTTCAAAAGTAGTTTTGAAGATCTTCAAGATTAGATCTAGATCTAATTTTTGGAGGGTTGATTGAGAAGGAGAAGATCTCTAGATCCTACTTGAGTGGAGATCGGTAGAGGCCAGACGCTTGCGTGGCTACATCCATAACCTCAGGCAAACATCGAGATCATCACAAGATAATTGAATTACCAAAAATAAAGGTATAATTAAATTAGATTTAATTTTTATTTTTATTTTTATTATAAAATTAAAAAGATCAAATCTGAAAAGTCTCAAATCTAATTAAGATCTTAGAAAATTTTTTTTTCAAAATATCCCTCTTGATCCAATCAGATCTGAACGAACCTAACTCAAAAAATAAGACTTTTTCCTTCAACAGGTATCAGAGCCAGGTTCTATAATTCATTAGATCTAATTTTAATTTATTTTTAATTAGATAATTAGATGATTTTAAATGTTATATTAGATATAATTAGATCTAAAATTAGAAAATTAAAAATTAAATAATCTAGATCTAAGTTTTATGAGATGCATGACTAGACTAGAAATAGAATTGTTCTATGTGTAGTCTAGCATGATCATAATTTTAATTTAATTAATTATGACTATTAGATCTATTTATTTAGTATTTTTTAATATTATAAATATTATAATTAGATCTAAAAATTAGAAAATAAATTTATTTAATTTATTTATATGAGATATGATAGATGCATGTTTAGACTAGTTGTAGAATAGTTCTATGAAATTATCTAGAATAAATTTTAATTTGATATGATCAAAATTAAATCTTATTTTTTAGATATTTATGAGATAATTTAGATCTAAAAATATGCATGATATGGTACATGAGATGTATGCAAAATATATTTTTAGTTAGATTAATTTTTTTATATGTGATATATGATGTAGATCTAATTAGTTTTGTAGATTTATCATATTTTTTATTAAGACATTTTCCTAGGCTATCAGATCATAAAAATGAAGTAGGGTTTATAGGCCCTCTCCTTCCATTCGATGGGGTGTTCTTATGGTGTGTAGGGGTGCTGTGCATTTGTCCTTAATCAAAAATTAAAAACTTATTTTCTGCAAAACTCTAGATCCTGAAATCCTAGGATTTTATATACATATTTTATTTATGAATCCTAAACTTAATTAAAAATTAAGATTATGAAATATATTAGATCTAAAATTGAGAATTTTTAGATCTAAGACATATTCATAAAATTGGGTTTGAGCTTGGGTAGCTTAATTAGGTTTAGCGGTTGATCAAACCAAATCAAGAGTTGGTTAGGTGGGATCAAGAGTACTTAAATTGACCAACCTAATAGGATTACGTCAAGGTCAAGGTCAAGTCACATGAGTGATCGATCAAGTTAAGACCTAATTAGGCTCAGTGGTTAGAGTCTGGATTGTATGCTAATCTGATTGGTTCTGACTCAATAATTTGGTATCTAAGATAAGTTTGGCAGATATGATCAACTAGTTTATAATTGGGAGCTACTCGATTCGAATATGTTCTTATCGATTTAATGGCATATCCCTTAAACTGATCTCACTTACTTGGCCATATTTGTCGGCCAAGTGCTGATCTAAGGTGGCTAACAATCCGAGCTGACCCATGCCACTAGGTTAGTCATAATGGTTATGGCTATATCAAGTCAAGTTTAAAGAGATCTAAATCAAATCTTCCTAAGAAATGATTAAGTCTAAAGTCTTCCACCATTGTAGATGTGCAGGCCCTTCCTAGGGTTGATTGTTCTTGACTGATCATAGTGGTTCAGTTGCATCAAAAAGACACAATCATGTCTATTAGGCATTGGATGCTATGTGCTGGAGGATGGATTGGGCTCAATATTCTATATACGGTGAGAGACCCAATTAGGAATCCAATCTATGCAAATGATGGATCTGACTTAACTAAGGAGTGGATCAATATTCTGGGCATGGTGAGATTCATGAATTAGAGACCAAGTCTGGGTACACCATGATTAGAGAATCATTGGATAAGTTGTTCACTCATTGACTAACCTATCACTAATAACTATTAGGTGAGGTGATGAGTTAGTTGGTGGGACTGCACCATCCACTAAAAATCAGTAATCATAAGGATTTTCGTATCTCTATAGAGAAAGTATAGGGATCCGAGAAAATAGTAGAAGCTAATTTATTTAAAAATCAAACTCTTAAACAAATTGATCAAGTCATAATTACAAAATCTAACTAAAAATTTTGACTCTCTGTAGGAAAAGGAAAATATCTGCATCCAACTCACTAGCCTGTATCCTAGACACCCATAGACTGATTGGACCTAATTATAAGGATTGGCTCTGAAACTTTAAAATTATTTTGGGTTTTGAGAAGTTGACTCATGTATTGGACCAGGATCCCACCATCTTACCAGCTCGTCCATCCGCTGAATAAAGAGTGTCTCTTGACAAATGGATGGAGGAAGATAATAAGGCTAGATACTACATGTTGGGCTCGATGTCTGATGAGCTTTAACACCAACATGAAAATATCAAGACTACCCACCAAATGTTGGCTCACCTGCAAGAGTTGTTTGGTGAATAGAGTCGCACAGCCAAATATCAGATCACTAAACAACTGTTTAAGGCTAAAATGCATGATGGACAGTCAATCCAAGATCATTGTCTGATGATGATCAAGGACTTGAAAGAGCTTAAGAAACTTGGAGTGAAGTTAGATCAGGATCTACAGAATGATATAATTCTACAATCCTTGACTGATGCATATGGGCAGTTCATCATAAACTACCATATGCATCAACTTCAGAATACTCTGGCTGAGCTTATGAATATGCTGGTTACTACTGAGCTTTCTAGAAAAGGTTCTAAAAGTTCAGTACTTGCTATGGAACGAACTTCATCCAAGAGAAAGTCTTTTGGAAAGAAGAAGTCTGTGAAAAAGCAGAAGGTGAAAGTTGGAAAGAAAAAGAAGGTGGAGCTGAAGAAGAAAGCCACTGACAAAGAAAAGTATTTCAATTGTAATACTGACAGCCACTAAAAGTGGAATTGCCCTACATACTTGGCCACCGTGAAGAATAAGAAGGAGACAGATCCATCTGGAGGTATGCTCGTCATTGAATCTAATCTTACGATTTCTTCTGCATCCAGTTGGGTGCTTGGCTCTGGTTCTAGTGCTCATTTGTGCACTTTCATGCAGGTCTTGAGGATAGCAGGAGACTGAGGGATGGTGAGATGATCCTATGCATCGAAAATGAAGTAAGGATTGCTGCTGTGGTCATGAAAACCTACCCTCTTTGACTACCATCTGACTTAGATTTAGTACTTAAGAATTGTTATTATATACCTACTACAAGCAAAAATTTGATTTCTATTTCATGTTTAGTATAAGAAAGCTATGTAATTAATTTTCTTAAGGACCATCATAATATTCTTTATGAAAGAAATTTAATTGTAAGTAGTTTCCTTATTAACGATCTCTACCAGTTACATATTGATGTATCTATCTTTAATATCGAGCAAAATGTAAATGCCATAAGATCAAAACGACCCATGGATAATCCAAATGATAGGTATCTATGGCACCTGACACTAGATCATATAGCAGAAGATAGGGTTAATAAATTAGAGAAAATCGAGTTATTAAGTCCGTTGACTTCCGAGTCATATCCAATTTGTAAATCATATCTTTATGGCAAAATGACTAAGCTCTCTTTTATAGGACATGGGGAAAGGGCCGCGGAACTACTTGTCCTAGTACATACTAATGTGTGCGACCCATTTGATGTACCGACTAGAGGCAACTTTGTGTACTTCATAACCTTTATCGATGATTTATCTCGGTATGGGTATGTGTATCTTATGAGACATAAGTCTGAATCCTTTGAAAAGCTTAAGGAATTCAGACATGAAGTTGAAAAGTAAACTGAAAAATTCATTAAGATTCTTTGATCAAATCGAGAGGTGAATACCTTAATCAAAAATTTTTGGACTATCTCAAGCAATATGGCATAGTCTCTCAATGGACTCCACCTGGAATAGCTCAACACAATGGAATTTCAGAATGGAGAAATCGGACCCTATTAGATATTGTCCGATCCATGATGAGCTTCATAGACCTTTCTGATTTTCTTTGGGGACATAGTTTGTTAACTACTATATATTTACTGAATAGGATTTTCTTTAAAACCATTCCTACCATCCCGTATGAGATATGGCATGGTAAGAAATCAAGTCTAAGACATCTCAGAATATGGGGTTGTCCAGTTCATGTCAAAAGACAACAAGCGGACAAGTTAGACTATAGGTCATTTAGAGCTTGATTCATAGGATATCCTAAAGAGTCATTAGGATATTATTTCTACATTCCAGAAGACCACAATGTGATTGTGAGTCAGCTTGTCATCTTTCTTGAAAAATAGTTTATTCAAGATGGTGGCATTGGAAAGCAGATCAAGCTCGAGGAGAAAATCTCACAAGAGCTACGAGCTAAGAACCCTATGGAACCAAATTAGGTTGAGTCAATACAATCACTACCCCCTTCACCTCGTAGATTGAAAAGAATTTTTGGTTCTCCTAAGAGGTACTTGGATACTATTTCAGAGGAAGTAGAGAAAATGTTCCTCGTAGGTAATAGGGTTCATGGTGATGATCCCAAAATCTATGATGTTAGAAATTGACTCGATGCACTTAAACCAAGTCTGGACCTTGGTAGATCCATCTGAAGGTATAGTACCTATTGGGTGTAAATAGATCTACAAAAGAAAGATTGGTGGAGATGAAAATGTGGAGACATTCAAAGCTAGATTAGTAGCAAAAGGATATAGTTAGTGCAAAGGAATTGACTATCAGGATACCTTTTTGCCAGTAGCCATGCTAAAATCTATCCGCACATTGCTTGCTGTTGTAGCCTATTTCGATTATGAATTATTATAAATGGACGTAAAAATGGTATTCCTAAATGGATATCTTGAGGAAGATATCTATATAGAACAGCCACTAGATTTCACATCTAATGATGTTGATCACAAAGTATGCAAGCTGCAAAGGTCCATATATGGACTTAAGCAAGCATCTCGAAGCTAGAATACTCATTTTAATAATATGATCAAATTATTTGATTTCATCAAGAATGAGGAAGAACCATGTGTTTTCAAAAAGATCAGTGGGAGTGCTATTGTCTTCCTCATACTATACGTAAGTGATATCCTCCTTATTGGGAATGATATTTTCATGTTGACCATAGTTAAAATATGGTTATCTAAAAAATTTTCTATGAAAAACCTAGGAGAAGCATCCTTCATTTTAGGAATTAAGGTCTATAGAGATAGACTGAATTAGATGCTAGGTCTATCATAGAAGATGTACATAGAGGAAGTGCTAAAAAAGTTTAGCATGAAAAACTCCAAGAGGGGATTGGTACCCTTCAGACATGGCATTCATCTCTCCAAGAAAATGTCTCCGAACATACTTGAGGAGATTGAACGCATGAGCAAGATCCCTTATGCTTCAGCAATAGGGAGCCTCATGTATGCCATGTTATGTACACGATCTAATATAGCCCATGCTGTGAGTATCACGAGAAGATATCGGTGGAATTCATGTGAAGAACACTGGACTTCTGTGAAATGTATCTTTAAGTACTTTAGAAGAACTAAGGATATGATGTTCATTTTTGGTAATGAAAAACTCCAAGTTCAGGGGTATACAGACTCTGATTTTATGTCCAATATAGATGATCGAAAGTCGACATCTGGGAGTCTATTTGTGTGTAATGGTGGTGCTATCAGTTGGAAGAGTTCAAAGCAGATAGTGATAGCGGATTCCACCATAGAAGCAGACTACATTGCTGCATCAAAAGCTGCGAAGGAGGCATTTTGGTATAAGAAGTTTACCATAGAGATCAGATTGATGCCATCGGATGCCATTCTTTTGTACTGCGATAATAATGGCATCATAGCCCTTGTCAAGGAGTCAAGATCTCACCCAAAATCCAAGCACATCGAACGGCGATACAACCTCATCCATAATTATCTTGAGAAAGGTTACATCGAGGTCAAGAGAGTCGATTCCATCAACAATGCGGTAGACCCACTTACAAAGTCGTTGCACCAACAGAAGATCGAAGCCCACCTTAAGAAGATGGGACTTAAATTTGTAGCCAATTAGCTTTAGGTCAAGTGAGAGTTTGTTAGATATGTGTGCCCTAGAAGCCAGATTGGTTGACACTTGTAATACACTTCTAAGGGCAAAATTATAAATAATAAAATGGATTATTTTTTTTATCATAGTGTGTATTTGAAAGTGTCTGTGATACATCCCTTAAGTTAATGATAATGATAGTTCATATTTTCAAGAGTTGAAAATTTAAGACATGAATTTTCATTATTAACTCATAAAATACTTCCGACCGTAGGATCATCATACGGATGGTGATTGATCCAAAAGGTTGGTGTATGATCACCATTTTATGGATAGATGAGTCTTAAATTTATGATGTAGAGATATTGAAGCGAGAGTACAGATACTCATTAGAGAACCAAGGCACTGAGCGTGACCTCCTCAAGCAGTAATAAGGAAGTCTACCTTCTCATCGATGACTGGGTCAAATCTATAGTGGTGTGTCTAGTTCTTTGACTTGAGGTGCATCGATAGTTCACCTTGAGGGTGTTATAGTTTGACTACACTATAACTTGATCTCCTAGCCATTCGGAATCCTGAGATGTATGTTGGCTATAGCATTTCATTGTAGAAATTGGATTGCACCAATAGGGGATCTATCTACCTCGGTAGATGAGGAGCAGCCCTATGATGATCATAAGAATCAAGTCCGTAAGCCCATGGTCACTACAGAGTGAAATAATAGAAAGAGTTTCTATAAAGATTTTTCACATTGGACTTGAATTGAATGATTAATTTATTTGATGGAAAATAAGGTTTGACGAGATCACCTTAACCCTAATCCGATCGGAGCTCAAGATAAAGGAACTTAATCACAAAGATAACTGCACCGAGAGGTTCACTTTCAGTTCTAATGGGTTACCACTATATGCTGCTAGGTGTCACTGATCGATTTTGGGAGCAATTAGAATGATTTGGATGATCGATCATACTAGTTGTCTGAACCAAAAAAGTTTTGATCCATCAGAAGGTATTTTGATGATGTTGATGATAGAGATCACGACATATCCCATTACCATATAGAATTGAACCTAACTGGATCACACAAATAAGGATTTGGATTTGGATGTCATCAATTGGACTAATTCAGTTCAATTGATTTGAATAAGATTCAATTAGGTTTAAGAAAATCATGCTAGCACATGATTGAGCCTAATGTTCTCGTTAAAGCTTGTCTCGACTGAGCCAAATGTGTTTGGGCTCACTCAAGAACTATTACTTGGTCTGATTGGAACTTGTCTAGGTTAGAAAAGAGTTGTCTTAATTTATAAGATAAATTTGAGACAACACCTGCCATTTTTCGTTACCTGGCAAATCTTATTTTCGAATATTGGTCAAATATTGACGCTAGATACTTAGACATCTACCCATGTGTCATGCACCCATAGGAGAGTACCTAGGGACTTGTCTCCCTGCTAAAAAGTAGACAAGAATGGGGTGCATGCCTAGGGAGGCGTGCGCCCCATGAGGATTAAAGATGGAGCCCATACAAATGGGACTCCAGGTTGCTTCAAGGGATTAAACTGTGTGGTGCCAAGAAGTCTTATTTGACCCTATCTTGGTGCTAGCTTAGGAGGATTTTGATGGTCACTCATCTGATTAGATCAGATGATGTCATCCCACCAATCAGATTTAGATCTGATTACACAAAAGGCCATGATTGGCCAGGATGATGTGGCACTGCATGGCGCAATAGGATTTATATATATCCTGTCTGCACCTAAAATTTAATATTTTTGCCTTTATCCCATGCCACATAACCTCTCTCCCTCCTTCTCCACACCACCCTCTGGTCCTCTCTCTCCTCTCCATGTCCAAGGGCTTTTTGGGCATGAACAAGGTGTGATCCAAGCAAGTGAAAGGCGTCAGGAAAGGAAGAAAGCAGCACTGTTGCAAGAGACAATGATTGTTCTTCAAAAGTAGCTTTGAAGACCTTCAAGATTAGATCTAGGTCTGATTTTTGAAGAATTGATTGAGAAGGAGAAGATCACCAAATTCTGCTCGAGTGGATACTGGTAGAGGTCGGGCGCTTGCGTGGCTACATCCAGAATCTCAGGCAAACAATGAGATCATCATAGTGTAATTGGATTATCCAAAATAAAGATATAATTAAATTAGATTTAATTTTTATTTTTATTTTTATTATCAGATCAATAAAATCATATCTGAGGAGTCTCAAATCTAATTAGCATCTAAGAGAAAAAATTTTTAAAATATTCCTCCTGATCCAATCTGATCTGAACGAACCTGATCCAAAAAATAAGGCTTTTTCCTTCAGTTGCATGGTCTATACTACTTTAGTAAGGCCCTTAACCTACTATATCAGTAGGTTGAATTGCTCCATATCTACTATAGCTACTGGTGGGGGTTGCAGTGCCGACAATGAAGTCAGAATAGGTTGATCCGACTGAGATCTAACAGCAAAGGCGGTGGATTACTTGGTTGAAGTTCTCTTGGGTGGCATCTTAATAGATCACAAGAAAGATTAGAGAAAAAAGAATTACAGAATTGGAGAGAAAGAAGATGAACTTGATTAGATACTCCTTTAAGAACAAGAGATCAGCGGGCCCTTCCTCTCGCACCAATCCAGTTGGGGTGGAAAATGGTGCTGAGGCTGAAGTTCGCTGGAGTTGGTGAAGACGAGGTTGTCAATGAGACCTACAAGGCTAAGTCCAAACTAGAGATGGGTGGCTCCAACAGAACCCTCCGACATTCAAGTTAGTTCTCTAGCTAATAGGAATGGAGTACTCAAAACAATTTAGAGTAGGAAGGAGAGTTTAGAGAAAAACATATCTAGAGAGTCTCTTATATAGGCGGAGCCTGTAGCAGAATGAAAGTGATAGCCATAACATAATGTTATTGGATCGCTCGGGCCTTGTGGAGTTTCTTACAAAGAGTGGGCTGTCATTTATTATGACTTTATGTGGTTGAGCTTTGTTTGTTGGAGTTTGAATGCAACTTCTGCACTTATTAGAAGGCCGTATGTTAGGATAAAGAACTTGAAGCTAGGTGTGCCAAACTTGAAGATCGACTTGTGAGTGGTAGATGGCGAATTTAGCACTTGATTAGAATCTTTTGGTACAACCTTTAATAGCTTTGAGACGTTCATCCTACTTCGAGGTGTTCGTCCATCTTCAAAGTCGGTCAGGGATTGATGGGTCCTTCCAAGCTGAAGGCTAGAGAGGAGAATGTTGAACTTGTCAAATTCTCTGAAGAAGTTTGACTAATTTTAAGATGGATGGATGAACATTTTATTTTTTAGAAGCTCTACAACCTTCAAGATTAGCCTGGAGTTTGGATCGAAGGAGTATTGTGACTCATTATGGATGGCTACTATTCTAGATTGGGAATTAGATTCATGCTGATGATGAGGTCCTTTCACTAATCAAATTCATCCGATCAGCATGCATGGTGCAAGCTAGGTAGATCTATAATTATCAAAAAGAGTTGAAGAAATTCGGCGACACAAGGGTTGTACCATTATCCATAGAGTAACGGAGTTTGGCTAGGATAGGATATCATGAGAAAAATTTGGCTGGGCGACCTTCCTGCTGCAAAATTAATATGTTGTGTACCGTAAAGGGAGTCGACTACACTCAAGGTCTGTCGTAGATGAAATCAGTGAATGTTAAGGTTCAATCTTTGACTGGGCTCTACCATCATCAAGATCAGAGTCATGTTAGATATGTGTGCCCTAAAAGCTAGATTGGTTGACACTTATAATACACTTCTAAGAGTAAAATTATAATATTAACTATATATAATAAAATGGATTATTTTCTATCATAGTGTGTATATGAAAGTGTCTGTGATACATCCATTAAGTTGATGATAATGATAGTTCATATTTTCAAGAGTTGAAAAATTTAAGACATCAATTTTCATTATTAACTTATAAAATGCTTCCGACCGTAGGATCATCATGAGAATAGTGATTGATTCAGAAGGTTGGTGTATGATCGCTTCTTTTGGATAGATCATTCTTGAGTCTACAGTGTAGAGACACCGAAGTGAGAGTATAGGTACTCATTAGAGAACGAGGATACTGAGCGTGACCACTTCGAGCAGTCATGAGGAAGTCTACCTTCTCATCGATGACTGGCTTGAAGCTGCAATAGTATGTCTGGTTCTTTAACCTGAGGCGCATCGGCAGTTCACCTTGAGGATGTTATAGTTTGACTACATCATAACTCGATCTTCTAGCCATTCGAAATCCTGTGGCGTATGTTGGCTATAGCATGTTCATTGTAGGAATTGGATTGCACAAATAGGAGATCTATCTACCTCGGTAGATGAGAACTAGCCCTATGATGATCATGAGAATCAAGTCCATAAGCCCATGGCCATGGTAGAGTAAAATAATAGAAATAGTTTCTATTAGGGTTTTCATATTGGACTTGAATCGAATGATTAATTCGTATGACAAAAATTAGGGTTTGACGAGATCACCTTAACCCTAATCGGGTTGGGACTTAAGATAGAGGAACTTAATCACACAGATAACTGCACTGAGAGGTTTGATTTCAATTCTGATGGGTTGCCACCATATGCTGCTAGGTGTCATTAGTGGATTTTGAGAGCAATTAGAATGATTTAGATGATCGATCATACTAGTTATCTGAATCAAAAAAGTTCTGATCCATCGAAAGGTGTTTCGATGATGTCGATGATAGAGATCATGAGATATCCTATTACCATACGAAACTGAACCTAACTAGATCACACAAACAAGGGTTTGGATCTGGATATCATCAACTGGATTAATCCAGTTCAATTGATTTGAATAAGATTCAATTAGGTTCAAGAAAATCGTGCTAGCACACGATTGAGCCTAATATTCTCCTTTAACAATCAATAAAGCTTGTCTTGACTAAGCCAAATATATTTGGACTCACTCAGAAATCTTTACTTAGTCTATATGAAGCTTATCCAGGTTAGAAAAGGGTTGTCTTAATTTATAGGATAAATTTGAGACAACACCAACATTTTCCATCACGTGCTAAACCTTGTCTTCGGACATTGGTCAAATGTTGACCCTGGACACTTAGACATTTGCCCATGTATCATGCACCCATTGGAGAGAACCTGGAGACTTGTCCCCTTGCTAAAAGGCAGACAGGAAGGGGGTGCATGTCTAGGGAGGTGTGCACCCTATGAGGATAAAATGTGGAGTCCCATACAGATGGGACTCTAGTTTCTTCAGTGAATTAAATTAGGTGATGCCAAGAAGACTTATTTGATCCAGTCTTGGCGCCACCTAAGGAGAGTTTTGAGGGTCTCTAATCTGATTGGATTAGATGATATCATCCCATCAATCAGATTTAGATCTGATTGCACAAAGGACCGTGATTGGCCAAGATGATGTGGCACTGCATGGCACAGCAGGGTCTATATAAACCCTATTTACGTCTAGAATTTTTTTTTTCTTCTACCTTTTGCCCACACCACATATCCCCTCTTCCTTCATTTCCATGCCACCCTCTAGTCCTCTCTCTCCTCTCTATGCCCAAGGGACTTTGGGCATGAAGAAGGTGTGATCCAAGCAACTAAAAGGCGCCAAGAAAGAAAGAAGGCAGCACTGCTGCAAGAGACAACGACTATTCTTCAAAAGTTATTTTGAAGATCTTCAAGATTAGATTCAGATCTGATTTTTGGAGGATTGATTAAGAAGAAGAAGATCTTTAGATCCTACCTAAGTGGATACTAGTAGAGGCTAGGAACTTACGTGGCTACATCTAAAACCTCAGGCAAACATCGGGATCATCATCGAATAATTAGATTACCCAAAACAAAGGTATAATTAAATTAGATTTAATTTTTATCTTTATTTTATTTTTATTTTTATTATTAGATCAATAAAATTAAATTGGAGGACTCTTAGATCTGATTAGGATCTTAGAAAATTTTTTTTTGAAATATCCGTCCTGATCCAATCAGATCTCAATGAATCTGATCCAAAAAATAGGTTTTTTTCTTCAACTGGTCTGAGTGCTAGGTTTCATAGTTTATTAGATCTAATTTTAACCTATTTTTGATTTGGTAATTAGATGATATTAGATGTCCCATTAGATGTGATTATATCTAAAATTAAAAAATAAAAAATTAAAAAAATCTAGATCTAAGATGTATGAGATGCATGACTAGACTAGGAATAGAATTATTCTATGCGTAGTCTAGCATGATCATAATTTTAATTTGATTAATTATAATTTTTAGATCTATTTATTTATTATTTTTTGATATTATAAATATTATAATTAGATCTAAAAAATAGAAAATAAATTTATTTAATTTGTTCATATGAGATATGATAAATGCATATTTAGACTAGTTGTAGAATAGTTCTATAAAATTATTTAGAATAAATTTTAATTTGATATGATCAAATTTAAACATCATTTTTTAGATGTTTATGAGATAATTTAGATCTAGAAATATGCATGATATGATACATGAGATATATGTAAAATATATTTTTAGTTAGATTAATTTTTATATATGTAATATATGATGTAGATCTAAGTAGTTTTGTAGATTTATCATGTTTTTGATTAAGACATTTTCCTTGGCAATCCAGTCATAAGAACGAAGTAGGGTTTAAAGACTCCCTCCTTCCATTTGATGGGGTGTTCTTATGGTGTGTAGGAGTACTGCACATTCGACCTTAATCAAAAATCAAAAAACTTATTTTCTACAAAACCCTAGATCCTAAAACCCTAAAATTTTATATACATGTTTTATATATGAACACGAAACTTAATTGAGAATTAAGATTATGAAATATATTAGGTCTAAAATTAAGAATTTTCATATCTAGGATGTATTCATAAAATTGGGTTTGGGCTTGGGTAGCTCAATTAGGTCTAGCGGTTGATCGAACCGAATCAAGAGTTGATTAGGTGGGATTAAGAGTACTTAAATTGACCAGCCTAATAGGATTAAGTCTAAGTCAAAGCTGAGCCACATGAGTGATCGATCAAGTTAAGACCTAATTAGGCTCAGTGGTTTGAGTCTGGATTGTAGGCTAACCCAATTGGTTCTGGCTCAATAATTTGGTGTCTAAGGTAAGGTTGGTAGATACGATCAACTGGTTTTTAATTGGAAGCTACTCAACTAGAATGCATTCTTATCAAGTTAATGACATATCCCTTCCACCGGTCTCACTTTCCTAACCATATTTGTCGGCCCAGTCCTGATCTAAGGTGGCTAACAATACGAGCTAACTCATGCCACTAGGTTAGTCATAATGGTTATGGCTATGTCAAGTCAAGTTTAAAGAGACCTAAATTAAATCATCCTAAGAAAAGATTAAGTCTAAGGTCTTCCACCATTGTAGATGTGCTGGCCCTCCCCGGGGCTGATTGTTCTTGGTTGGTCATAGTGGTTCAATTGCATCGAAAAGATGCAACCATGTCTATTAGGCATTGGATACTATAGGCTGGAGGATGGATTAGGCTCAATATTTTGGATACGGTGAGAGACCCAATTAGAAATCAAATCTATGCAAATGGTGGGTCTGACTTAACTAAGGAGTGGATCAATATTTCAGGCATGGTAAGATTCATGAATTAGAGACTAAGTTTGGGTGCACCATGATTAGAGAATCATTGGATAATAGTTGTTCACTCATTGGCTAACTCATCACCAATAACTGTTAGGTGAGGTGATGAGTCAGTTAATGGGACTGCATCATCCACTAAAAATCGATAATCATAAAGATTTTTGCATCTTTACAGAGGGAGTGTAGGGATCAGAGAAAATAGTGCAAGCTAATTTATTTAAAAATAATCTTCTAAATAAATTGGTCAAGTATTAATTATAAAATCTAACTACAAACTTTGACTCTCTACTAAAAAAATAAAAATGTCTGCATCCAACCCACTAGCCCGTATCCTAGACATCCATAGACTGACCAGACCTAATTAGAAGGATTAGCTCCAGAACTTCAAAATTATTTTGGGTTCCGAGAAGTTGACTCATGTATTACACTAGGATCCCCCCACCTAACCAGCTCGTCCGTCTGCTGAACAAAGAATGTCTCTTGATAAATGGACGGATGAAGATAATAAAGCCAGATACTACATGTTGGGCTCGATGTCTGATGAGCTTCAATGCCAACATAAAGATATCAAGACTGCTCACCAAATGTTGGCTCACCTGCAAGAGTCATTTGATGAACAGAGTCGTACAGCCAAATATCATATCACTAAATGACTATTTAAGGCAAAAATGCATGATGGGAAGTCAGTCCAAGATCATTGTCTGATGATGATCAAGGACTTGGAATAGCTTGAGAAGCTTGGAGTGAAGTTAGACCAGGATCTGTAGAATGATATAATTCTGCAATCCTTGACTGATGCGTATGGGCGGTTCATCATGAACTACCATATTCATAAACTTCAAAATACTCTGATCGAGCTTATGAATATGATGGTTACTACTGTGCTTTCCATGAAAGGTTCTAAAGGCTCAGTACTTGCTATGGAATGGACTTCTTTCTAAAGAAAATCTTTTGGAAAGAAGAAGTCTATGAAGAAACAAAAGGTGGAAGGTGGAAAGAAAAAGAAGATAGAGCTGAAGAAGAAAGCCGTTGACAAAGAAAAGTATTTTCATTATAATACTGATGGCCACTGAAAGCGAAACTATCCTACATACCTGACCACCCTGAAAAATAAGGAGACTGGTCCTTCTAGAGGTATGCTCGTTATTGAATCTAACCTTATGGTTTCTTCTGCATCCAGTAGGGTGCTTGACTCTGATTTTACTGCTCATTTATATACTTCCATGCAGGATCTTGAGGATAGCAGGAGACTGAGGGATGGTGAGATGATCCTATGCATCAAAAATGGAGCAAGGATTACTGCTGTGGTCGTGGGAACCTATCCTCTTCGACTACCATCTGACTTAGATTTAGTACTTAGGAATTGTTATTATGTGCCTGCTGCAAGCAGAAATTTGATTTCTTTTTCATGTTTAGCACAAGAAGGCTATGTAATTAACTTTCTTAAGGACTATTGCAATATTCTTTATGAAAGAAATAAAAATACAAGTGGTTTCTTTATTAACAGTCTCTACCAGTTATATATTGATGTATCTATCTTTAATATCGAGCAAACTGTGAATGCCATAAGATCAAAACAACCTAACTATAGCCCAAATGATAGGTATCTATGGCACCTAAGGCTAGGTCATATAACAAAAGATAAGATTAATAAGTTGAAAAAAATCGGACTATTGAGTCTATTGACTTTATAAGTCATATCCAATTTATGAATCACGTCTTCAGGGCAAAATGACTAAGCTCCCTTTTGTAGGACATGGAGAAAGGGCCATGGAACTACTTGCCCTAGTAATACTGATTTGTGCGGCCCATTTGATATGCTGGCTAGAGGCAATTTTGACTACTTCATAACCATTATCGATGATTTATCTCGATATGGGTATGTGTATCTTATGAGATACAAGTATGAAGTCTTTGAAAAGTTTAAGGAATTCAGACATGAAGTTGAAAAGTTGAAAAATCTATTAAGATTCTTCGATCAGATCGAAGAGGTGAATACCTTAGTCAGAAATTCTTGGACTATCTCAAGCAAAATGGCATAATCTGTCAATGGACTCCACCTGGAATACCTCAACTCAATGGAGTTTCAGAATGGAGGAATTGGACCCTATTAGATATGGTCCGATCCGTGATAAGCTCCACAGACCTTCTTGATTTTCTTTAGGGACATAGTTTGATAAATGCTATATATTTACTGAATAGGGTTTTCTCTAAAACCATTCCTACCACACCGTATGAGTTTTGGTATGGTAAGAAACCAAGTCTGAGTCATCTCAGAATTTGGGGTTATCTTGCTCATGTCAAAAGACAACAAGCGGATAAGTTAGACTATTGATCCTTTAGAGCTCGATTCATAGGATATCCTAAAAAGTCGTTAGGATATTATTTCTATATTCCAGAAGACCACAATGTGATTGTGAGTCGGCATGCCATGTTTCTTGAAAAATAGTTTATTCAAGATGGTAGCATTAGAAAGCAGATCAAGCTCAAGGAAAATCTCACAAGAGCAACGAGCTAAGGACCCTATGGAACCAAATCAGATTGAGCTAATATAATCACTACCTCCTCCACCTCGTAGATCGAAAAGAATTTTCCATCCCCTATAGAGGTACTTAGGTACTATTTCAGAGGAAGTAGAGAAAATATTCCTTGCAGGTAATGGGGTTCATGGTGATGATCCCAAAATCTATGATGAGGTGATATCGGATATCGACTCTGAGAAATGGTTAGAGGCAATGAAGTTAGAAATTGACTCGATGCACTAAAACCAAGTGTGGACCTTGGTAGATTCACCAGAAGGTATAGTACCTATTGGGCGTAAATGAATCTACAAGAGAAAGATTGGTGCAGATGGAAATGTGGAGACATTCAAAGCTAGATTAGTAGCAAAAGGGTATAGTTGGCACAAAGAAATTGACTATCAGGATACCTTTTTGCCAGTAGCCATGCTAAAATCCATCCGCACATTGCTTGCTATTGCTACCTATTTCGATTGTGAAATATGGCAAATGGATGTAAAAACGACGTTCTTAAATGGATATCTTAAGGAAGATATTTATATGGAACGATCACTAAGTTTCACATCCAGTGATGTTGATCACAAAGTATGCAAGCTACAAAGGTCCATATATGGACTTAAGCAAGTATCTCGGAGCTGGAATACTCATTTTAATGTTGTGATCAAATTATTTGATTTCATCAAGAATGGGGAGAAATCATATGTTTTCAAAATGATCAGTGGGAGCGCTAATATCTTCCCCGTACTGTACGTGGATGATATCCTCCTTATTGGGAATGATATTTCTATGTTGACCACAGTTAAAATATGGTTATCTAAAGAATTCTCCATGAAAGACCTAGGAGAAGCATCCTTTATTCTAGGAATTAAGGTCTATAAAGATAGACCAAATATGATGCTAGGTCTTTCATAGAAGATGTACATAGAGGAAGTGCTAAAGAGGTTTTGCATGAAAAACTCCAAGAGGGGATTGGTACCCTTCAGACATGGCATTCGTCTCTTCAAGAAAATTTGTCCCAACACACCTGAGGAGATTGAACACATGACCAAGATTCCTTATGCTTCAGTAATAAGGAGCCTCATGTATGCCATGTAATGTACACGATCTGATATAGCCCATGCTGTGAGTGTCACGAGTGGATATCAGTCTAATCCAGGTGAAGAAAACTGGACTTCTATGAAATGTATCCTTAAGTACTTAAGAAGAACTATGGATATGATGTTGATCTTTGGTTGGTAATGAAGAACTCCAAGTCCAGGGATATACAGACTCAGATTTTATGTCTGATATAGATAATCGAAAGTCAACATCTAGGAGTCTATTTATGTGTAATGGTGGTGCTGTCAGTTGGAAGAGTTCCAAGCAGACAGTAATAGCAGATTCCATCATGGAAGCAGAGTACATCGCTGCATCAGAAGCCGTGAAGGAGGCATTCTAGTATAAGAAGTTTGTCGTAGAGATTGGAGTGATGCCATCGGATGCCATTCCTTTGTACTGCAATAATAATGTTGCCATAGCCCTTGCTAAGGAGCCAAGGTCTTATCTGAAATTCAAGCACATTGAGCGGCACTACCACCTCATCCATAATTACCTTGAGAAAGGTTACATCAAGGATAAGAGAGTCGACTCCGTAGATAATGCGACAGATCCACTTATAAAGCTGTTGGGCTAGCAGAAGATCGAAGCCCACCTTAAGAAGATGAGACTTAGATTTCTATCCAATTGGCTTTAGGTCAAGTGAGAGTTTGTTAGATATGTGTGCCTTAGAGTCCAGATTGGCTGACACTTGCAATACACTTCTAAGGGCAAAATTATAAATTTAACTATATATAATAAAATGAATTATTTTCTATCATAGTGTATTTATGAATGTGTCTGTGATACATCCATTGAGTTGATGGTAATGATAGGTCATATTTTCAAGAGTTGAAAATTTAAGACATGAATTTTCATTATTAACTCATAAAATGCACCTGACCATAGGATCATCATAAGAATGGTGATTGATCCGAAAGATTGGTGTACGATCGCTTCTTTTGGATAGATGAGTCTTGAGTCTATAGTGTAGAGATACCGGAGTGAGAGTATAGGTACTTATTAGAGAACGAGGGCACTGAGCGTGACCACCTCGAGCAGTCATGAGAAAGTCTACCTTCTCATCGATGACTAGCTCGAAGCTGTAGTAGGATGTCTGATTCTTTAACCTGAGGTGCATCGGCAGTTCATCTTGAGCATGTTATAATTTGACTACACCATAACTTAGTCTCCTAGCTGTTCAGAATCCTGAGGTGTATGTTGGCTATAACATGTTCATTGTAGGAATTGAATTGCACCAATAAGAGATCTATCTACCTCGGTATATGAGGAGTAGCCCTATGACGATCATGAGAATCAAGTCCATAAGCCGATGGCCATGGTAGAGTGAAATAATAGAAAGAGTTTCTATTAGGGTTTTCACATTAGATTTAAATCGAATGATTAATTCATACGATGAAAATTAGGGTTTGACGAGATCACCTTAACAATAATCCGGTCGGGGCTCAAGATAGAGAAACTTAATCATACAGGTAACCACATCGAGAGGTTTGATTTCAGTTCTGATGGGTTGCCATCATATGCTACTAGGTGCCACTGGTAGATTTTGGAAGTAATTAGTATGATTTGGATGATCGATCATACTAGTTGTCTGAATCAGAAAAGTTCTGATCCATCGGAAGGTGTTTTGATGATGTTGATGATAGAGATCATGACATATCCCATTACCATACGAAACTGAATCTAATTGGGTCATACAAATAAAGGTTTGGATCTGAATATCATCAATTGGATTAACCTAGTTTAATTGATTTGAATAAGATTCAATTAGGTTCAAGAAAATCATACTAGCACACGATTGAGCCTAATGTTCTTCCTTAACAATCATTAAAGCTTGTCTTGACTGAGCCAAATGTGTTTGGGCTCACTCAAAAACCTTTACTTAGTTTGACTGGAGCTTGTCTAGGTCAAAAATGGGTTGTCTTAATTTATAAGATAAATTTCAGACAACATCTACCATTTTTCGTCACCTGCTAAATCTTATTTTTGGACATTGGTCAAATGTTGACCCTGGATACTTAGACATCTACCCATATGTCATGCACCCATAGGAGAGGACCTAGGGACTTGTCCCCCTACTAAAAGACAGATAGGAAGGGGGCACATGCCTAGAGAGGCATGCATCTCATGAGGATAAAATATGGAGTTCCATACAGATGGGACTCCAGTTGCTTCAGGAAATTAAATTAGGTGGCGCCAAGAAGACTTATTTGACCCAATCTTGGCACCACTTAAGGAGTGTTTTGATGGTCTCTAATCTAATTGGATCAAATGATGTCATTCCATCAATCAGATTTAGATCTAATTGCATAAGGGGCCGTGATTGGCCAGGATGATGTGACACTGCATAGCGGAGTGGGATCTATATAAACCCTATCTGCACCTAAATTTTTTTTTTCTTCTACCTTTAGCCCATGCCATATAGCCCCTCTCCCTCCTTCTCCATGCCACACTCTAGTCCTCTCTCTCCTCTCCATGCCCAAGGGACTTTGGGCACAAAGAAGGTGTGATCCAAGCAAGTGAAAGATGCTAGGAAAAGAAGAAGGCATCACTACTGCAAGAGACAGCAACTATTCTTCAAAAGCTATTTTGAAGACCTTCAAGATTAGATTCAGATCTAATTTTTGAAGGATTGATTGAGATGGAGAAGATCTTCAGGTCCTATTCGAGTGGATACCAGTAGAGGCAAGGCACTTGCATGGCTACATCCAGAACCTCAGGCAAACATCGGGATCATCATAGGATAATTGGATTACCCAAAATAAAGGTATAATTAAATTAGATTTAATTTTTAATTTTTTTTATTTTTATTTTTATTATCAAATCAATAAGAATAGATCTGAGGAGTCTCAAATCTGATTAGGATCTTAAAAAAAAAAATTTTGATATATCCCTTCTGATCCAATCAGATCTAAATGAACTTGATCCAGAAAATAGATTTTTTCCTTCAAGTCAGTCATCATGCCCTTTGCTATTCAAGTTTGGCCAGATAGAATTTATCATTTTTAGTTTTGATGGGTTGCCACCATATACTGCTAGGTATCACAAATGAATTTTAGGAGCAATTAGAATGATTTAGATGATCGATCATTCTAGTTGTCTAAACTACAAGAATTTTGATCCATCGAAAGGAGTTCCGATAATGTCGATGATAGAGATCGTGATATATCCCATTACCATATAGAACTAAATCTAACTGGATCATACAAATAAGGATTTGGATCTGGACATCATCAATTAGATTAACCCAGTTCAATTGATTTGAATTAGATTTAATTAGGTTCAAGAAAATCGTGCTAGCATACGATTGAGCCTAACGTTCCCCTTCTACTATCATTAAAAATTATTTCGACTGAGCCAAATGAGTTTATGCTTGCTCAGGTATCTTTACTTGGTCTGACTGAAGCTTGTCTAGGTTAGAAAAGGGTTGTCTTAATTTATGAGATAAATTTGAGACAACACCTGCCATTTTCCATCACCTGCTAATTCTTATCTTTCGACTTTGGTCAAACATTGACCTTTGAGCCTTAGACAACTGCCCATGTGTCATACACCTATTGGAGAGTCAATAGGGGTTTCTTCCCTTTCTAGATTTTGGAAAGGAGGGGGTGCATACCTAGGGAGGCATGCGCCCATGAATAGGGATGACTGGAGTCCCATACGGATGGGACTCCAGGTTGCTTCTTGGTTTCTACTTAGGTGGCCCATAACTATAGACTTTGACCTATCTTAGGCACTATCTAAGGATGAATTAGTTGGGCTCTCATCTAATTAGATCATATGACATCATCCCATCAATCAGATTTAGATCTGATTGCATGAAACAACATGATTGGCCGGAATGATGTGGCACCGCATGAAGCAGCAGGGTCTATATAAACCCTATCTGCACCCAACTTTTAAAGAGTTCTCTCTTAGCCCACACCCCAAGGCTGCCCCTCTCCCTCTTCTATGCCATCCTTTGATCCTCTCTCTCCTCTCCATGCCTAAGTGAAGTTGGGCTCCAGTTTGATGCGATCTAGGCAAGAAAAAGTTGACGAGAAAGGAAGAAGGCAGCACTGCTATAGAGACGATAGTAGATCTTTGAAAGAAGTTTTGAAGATCATCCAAATCAATTCTAAATTTAATTTTTGAAGTAGTGATAAAGAAGGAGAAGATCTCCAGATCTAGTCCGAGTGGATACCGATAGAGTCCAGGCGCTTGCATGGCTGGATCAAGAACCTCAGGCAATTAGTAGGATCATCAAAGGGTAATCTAATTACCCAACATCAAGGTAAAAATTAAATTAGATTTAATTTATTTTTATTTTATTTATTAAATCTGTAAAATTAAGTCTGAAACCTCTTAAATCTGATCTAGATATATAAGAAAAATTTTTGAAATATCTCTCTTGATCCGATCAGATCTGAACGAACTTGATCCGAAAAATCAGGATTTTTGCTTCAAATGGTATCAGAGCCAGGTTCTAAAAATTATTTAGATATAATTTTAATTTATTTTGATATAATAATTTGATGATTTTAGATGTCACATGAGATGTGATTAGATCTAAAATCAAAAAAATTAAATTTAAATAATATAGATCTAAGTTCTATAATATGCAGGACTAGTTGTAAAATAGAATAGTTCTATACATAGTCTTGCATAATCATGATTTATTTTAATTAAATTATAATTTTAGATCTATTTATTTTTTATTTTCTAATGATTATAAATATTATAATAAGATCTAAGAAATAGAATATAAAATTATTTAAATTTTAGATCATATGAGATATGATGAATGCATGTTTAGATTAGTTATAGAATAGTTCTACATAATTATCTAGATTAGAATTTATTTCGATGTCATCAATTTAAATCTAATTTTTTAGATAATTATGAGATAATTAAGATCTAAAAAATATGCATGATATGATACATGAGATGCATGCAAAACATGTATAAAGTCAGATCAATTTTATGTATAAGATGTATGATGTAGATCTAACTAGTTTTGTAGATTTATATTTTTGATTAAGGCGTTCCACTTGACCGTCCGATCATAAGAATAAAGTAGGGTTTAAGTGCCCTCTCCTTCCATTCGATGGGATGTTCTTATGATGTATAGAGGTGCTGCGCATTCATCCTTAATCAAAAATCAAGAACTTACTTTCTACAAATCCTAAGATCCCGAAATCCTAGAATTTTATTTACATATTTTATTTATGAACCCTAACTTAATTATGAATTAAGATTATAAAATATTAATTAGGTCTAAAATTAAGAATTTTAGATCTAAGATATATTCATAATATTGGGTTCGGGCTTGCATAGCTCAATTAGGTCTAAGCGATTGATCAAACAAAATCAAGAGTTGGTTAGATGGGATCAACAGTGTTTAAAATTGACTAACCTAATAGCATTAATTCTGGATCTAGATCGAGTCACGTGAGTGATCGATCAAGCTAAGTCCTAATTAGGCTCAGCGGTTAGAGTCTGGATTATAGGCTAACCCGATTGGTTCTACCTCAATAATTTGGTGTCTAAGGTAAGTTTGGCAGATACGACCGACTGATTTTTAATTAAGAGCTACTCGACTTGAATGCATTCTTGTCAAGTTAATGGCATATCCTTTCTACTGGTCTTACTTACCTGGCCATATTTGTTGGCTCAGTTTTGATCTGAGGTGGTCAATAATCCGAGCTAACCCATGCCACTAGGTTAGTCATAATGGTTATGACTATGTCAAGTCTAGTTTAATGAGACCTAAGTCAAATCTCTCTAAGAAAAGATTAAGTCTAAGGTCTTCCACCATTGTAGATGTGTTGGCCCTTTTTGGGGTTGATTGTTATCGGCTGGTTATAGTGGTTCAGTTGCACTAGAAAGATGCACTCATATCTATTAGGCATTGGATGCTACAAGCTGAAGGATGAATTAGACTCAATATTCTGGATACGGTGAGCGACTCAATTAGGAATCCAATCTGTGCAAATTATGGATCTGACTTAACTAAGAAGTGGATCAATATTTTAAATACGGTGAGATTCATAAATTAGAGATCAAGTTCGGGTGCATCATGATTAGAGAATTATTGAACAAGAGTTGTTCACTCATTGGCTAACCCATCACTAATAATTGTTAGGTAGGTGATGACTCAGTTGGTGGGACCACACCACCCACTAGAAATCATTAATCATGAAGATTTTTGCATCTCTACAGAGAAAGTATAGGGATCTGAGAAAATAGTGGAAGCTAATTTGTTTAAAAATTAAAATCCTAAATAAATTGTTAAAGTCTTAATTACTATATCAAACTAGAAACTTTGACTCTCTATAGAAAAATATCTGCATTCAATCTATTAGCATGAATCTTGGACACCCATAGACTGACCGAATCCAATTATAAGAATTGGCTCCAAAACTTTAAAATCATTTTGAATTTTGAGAAGTTAACACATGTATTGAACCAAGACCCTCCCACCTTACCAGCTCGTCCTTCCGCTGAATAGAGAGCGTCCCTTGAAAAATGGACAAATAAAGATAACAAGGTCAGATATTACATGTTGGCCTCGATGTCTGATAAACATCAGCACCAATATGAAGATATCAAGACTACCCAACAAATGTTGGCTCACCTACAAGAGATGTTTGGTGAACAGAGTCGCACAGCCAAGTATCAAGTCACTAAGACTATTCAAGGCTAAAATGCATGATGGGAAGTCAGTCCAAGATCATTATCTGATGATGATCAAGGACTTAGAAGAGCTTAAGAAGCTCGAAGTGAGGTTGGACATGGATCTATAGAATAATATAATTCTGCAATTCTTGACTGATGCATATGGACAGTTCATCATGAACTATCATATGCATAAACTTCAAAATTCCCTGGCTGAACTTATGAACATGCTGGTTACTGTTGAGCTTTCTGTGAAAGGTTCTAAAGGCTCAGTGCTTGCTATGGAATGGACTTCTTCTAAGAGAAAGTTTTTTGGAAAGAAGAAGAAGTCTGTGAAAAAGTAAAAGGTGGAAGGAGGAAAGAAGAAAAAGGTAGAGCTAAAAAAGAAGGTCGCTGACAAAGAAAAGTATTTCCATTGCAACAATGACGGCCACTGGAAGCGGAACTACCATACTTATCTAGCAACCCTGAAGAATAAAAAAGAGGTGGGTCCTTCTGGAGGTATGCTTGTTATTGAGTCTAATCTTACGGTTTCTTCTGCATCCAGTTGGGTGCTTGACTCTAGTTCTAGTGCTCATTTGTGCACTTCCATGCAGGGTCTTGAGGATAGTAGGAGGCTGAGGGATGGTGAGATGATCCTGCGCATCGAAAATGGAGCAAGAGTAGCTTCCGTGGTCATGAGAACATACCCTCTTCGACTACCATCTGGTTTAGACATAGCGTTAAAAGACTGTTATTATGTGCCTGCAGCAAGCAGTTCTATTTTTTGCCTTGCATTAGAAGGCTATGTATTTAGTTTTCTTAAGGACGATTGTAACATTCTTTATGAAAAAAATAAAACTGCAAGTGATTTTCTTATTAACGTTCTTTACCAATTACATATTGATGTATCTATTTTTAATATCAAGCAAAATGTGAATACCATGAAACGACCTAGGGACAGTCCAAATGATAGGTATCTATGGCACCTAAGACTAGGTCATATAGCAGAAGATAGGGTTAACAAATTGGAAAAAATTGGGCTATTGAGTCCATCAACTTTTGAGTCATATCTAATTTATGAATCTTGTCTTCATGGAAAAATGACTAAGCTCCCTTTTATAGGACATGGGGAAAGGGCCACGAATCTTCTTGCCCTAGTACATACTGAAGTGTGCGGCCCATTTGATGTGCCGACTAGAAGCATCTTTATCTACTTCATAACCTTTACTGATGATTTATCTAGGTATTGGTATGTGTATCTTATGAGACACAAGTCTGAAGCTTTTGAAAAGTTCAAGAAATTCAAATATGAAGTAAAAAAGCAAACTAAAAAATTCATCAAGGTTCTTCAATCAGATCGAGGAGGTGAATACCTTAGTCAAAAATTCCTGGACTATCTCAAAAAAAATGACATAGTCTCTCAATGGACTCCATCTGGAACATCTCAACTCAATGAAATTTTAGATGGAGGAACCAGACTCTATTAGATATGGTCCAATCCATGATGAGCTTCACAGACCTTCCTGATTTTTTTTGGGGACACTATTTGTTAACTGCAATATACTTACTGAATAGGGTTCCTTCTAAAATCGTTCCTACTATACCGTATGAGATATAGCATGGTAAGAAAGTAAGTCTGAGTCATCTTAGAATTTAGAATTATCTGGCTCATGTTAAAAGACAACAAGCGGATAAGTTAGACTTCAGGTCCTGTAGAGCTCAATTTATAGGATATCCTAAAGAGTCATTAGGATATTATTTCTACATTCTGGAAGATCACAATGTGATTGTGAGTTGACAAGCCATCTTTCTTGAAAAATAATTTATTCAATATAGCGGCATTGGAAAGTCGATCAAGCTCGATGAGAAAGTCTCACAAGACCAACGAGCTAAGGACCAAATGGAACCAAATCAGGTTAAGCCAATCCAATCACTACCTCCTCCACCTCGTAGATCGAAAAGAGTTTTCCATCCCCCTGAGTGGTACATAGGTACTATTTCAGAGAAAGTAGAGGAAATGTTTCTCTTATGTAATGAAATTCATGGTGATGATCCCAAAACCTATAACAAGACGATATCGGATATCGACTCCAAGAAATGGTTAGATGAAATGAAGTTAGAAATTGACTCGATGCACTCAAACCAAGTATGGACCTTGGTAGATCCACCAGAAGGTATAGTACCTATTGGATGTAAATGGATCTACAAGAGAAAGATTGGTGTAGATGGGAATGTGGCGACTTTCAAAGCTAGATTAGTGGCAAAAGGTTATAGTCAACGTGAAGGCATTGACTATCAGGATACATTTTCGTCAGTAGCTATGCTAAAATTCATTCGCACATTGCTTGCTGTTGCAGCCTATTTTGATTGTGAAATATGGCAAATGGATGTGAAAACGGCATTCTTAAATGGATATCTTGAGAAAGATATCTATATAGAATAGCTGCTAGATTTCACATCCAGTGATGATGATCACAAGATTTGCAAGCTAAAAATGTCCATATATGAACTTAAGCAAGCATCTCGGAGCTGGAATACTTGTTTTAATGATGTAATCAAATTATTTGATTTCATCAACAACGAGGACTCATGTGTCTTCAAAAAGGTCAGTAGGAGCACTGTTGTCTTCCTCGTATTGTACGTGGACGACATCCTCCTTATTGGGAATGATATTCCCATGTTGATCATAGTTAAAATGTGGTTATCCAAAGAATTCTCCATGAAAGATCTAGGAGAAGCATTCTTTGTTCTGAAAATTAAGATCTATAGAGATAGATCGAATAGGATGCTAAGACTTTCATAGAAGATGTACATAGAAGAAGCATTAAAGAGGTTTAGCATGAAAAACTCTAAGAGGGATTTGGTATCCTTCAGATATGGCATTCATCTTTCTAAGAAGATATGCCCTTGCACACCAGAGGAAATAGATCGCATGAGTAAAATTCCTTATGCTTCTGTAATAGGGAGCCTCATGTATGCCATGTTATGTACATAACCTGATATAGCCCATCCTATGAGTGTCACGAGCAGATATCAGTCAAATCCAGGTGAAGAACACTAGACTTCTGTGAAATGTATCCTAAAGTACTTGAGAAGAACTAAGCATATGTTATTGATTTTTGGTAATGGAGAACTCCAAGTCTAAGGATATACAAACTCAGATTTTATGTCCGATATGGATGGTCGAAAGTCGACATCTGGGAGTCTGTTTATGAGTAATGGTGGAGCTGTCAGTTGAAAAAATTTCAAGCAGATCATGATAGCAGATTCCACTATGGAAGCAGAATATATTGCCGCATTAGAAGCTGCAAAGAAGGCATTCTGGTACAAGAAGTTTCCCGCAGAGATCGGAGTGTTGCCATCAGATGCCATTTCTCTGTACTACGACAACAATGGCACCATAGCTCTAGCTAAGGAGCCAAGGTCTCACCAAAAATCAAAGTACATCGAGCGGCGATACCACCTCATCCACAATTACCTCAAGAAGGGTTACATCGAGATCAAGAGAGTCAACTCTCCAGACAATGCGGTAGATCCACTTACAAAACTGTTGGGCGAGCAGATGATCGAAGCCCACCTTGAGAAGATGGGACTTGAATTTATAGTCAATTGGCTTTAGGTCAAGTGAAAGTTTGCTAGATATGTGTGTCCTAGAAGCCATAATTGGCTAACAGTTGTAATACACTTCTAGGGGCAAAATTATAATTTTAACTATAAATAATAAAATTGGTTATTTTTTATCACAAATATATATTTAGTGTCTGTGATACATCCCTTGAGTTAATGGTAATGATAATTCTTATTTTCAAGAGTTGAAAATTTAAGATAAAAATTTTTATTATTAACTCATAAAATGCTCCTAACCGTAGGATCATCATAAGGACGATGATTGATTCGAAAGGTTGGTGTACGTTCACTTCTTTATAGTAGATGAGTCTTGAGTCTACAATGTAGAGACACTGGAGCGAGAGTATAGGTACTCGTTAGAGAACGAGGGCACTGAGCATAACCACCTCGAGCAGTCATAAAGAAGTCTACCTTCTCGTCGATGATAGATTTGAAGCTACAGTGGTGTATCTGATTCTTTGATCTGAGGTGCATCGGCAGATCACCTTGAGGGTGTTATAGTTTGACTACACCATGACTCGATCTCCTAGCCATTTGGAATTCTGAGGTGTATGTTGGCTATAGCATGTTCATTGTAGGAATTGGATTGCACCAAGAGGGAATCTATCTACCTCGGTGGATGGGGAGCAGCCCTATGATAATCATGAGAATCAAGTTCATAAGCCCATGGCCATGGCAGAGTGAAATAATAGAAAGAGTTTCTATTAAAGTTTTTACATTGGACTTGAATCGAATGATTAAATCATATGGTAGAAATTATGGTTTGACGAGTTTATCTTAACCCTAATCTGATCGAAGATAAAGATAGAAAAAATTAATCCCACAGGTAGCCACACCAAGAGGTTTATTTTTAGTTTTGATGGATTGCCACCATATACTGCTAGGTGTCACTGGTGGATTTTGGAAGCAATTAGAATGATTTAGATGATCGATCATTCTAGTTGTCTGAATTAGAAGAGTTCTGATCCATCGAAAGGAGTTTTGATGATGTCGATGATAGAGACCGTGACATATTTCATTATCATACAAAACTGAATCTAACTAGATTACACAAATAGGAGTTTGGATCTGGATATCATCAATTGGATTAACCCAGTTCAATTGATTTGAATTAGATTCAATTAGGTTCAAGAATATCGTGCTAGCACACGATTGAGCCTAACGTTCTCTTTCTACTATCATTAAAAGTTGTCTCGATTGAGCCAAATGAGTTTGTGCTTGGTCAGGTACCTTTACTTAGTCTGACTAGAGCTTGTCTAGGTCAAAAAAGGATTGTCTTAATTTATGAGATAAATTTGAGACAATATCTGCCATTTTTCATCACCTGCTAATTCTTGTCTTTAGACTATGGTCAAACATTGACCTTTGACCCTTAGACATCTACCCATGTGTCATACACCTATTGGAGAGCAGAAAGGGGTTTGTCCCCTTCTTATTTTGAAAAGAAGGGGGAGCATGCCTAAGGAGGCATGCGCCCATGGATAGGGACGACTGGAGTCCCAGATGGATGGGACTCTAGGTTGCTTCTTGGTTTCAACTTAAGTGGCCCATAACTATAGAATTTGACTAGTCTTAGGCACCATCTAAGGATGAATTAGTGGGGCTCTCAACTAATTAGATCAGATGATATCATCCCATCAATCAGATTTAGATCTGATTGCATGAAGCAACGTGATTGGTCAGGATGATGTGGCACTATATGGCGTAGCAGGGTCTATATAAACCCTATCTATGCCCAACTTTTATAGAGTTCTCTCATAGCCCACACCCCAAGGCTGCCCCTCTTCCTCCTCTATGCCATCTTCTGATCCTCTATCTCCTCTCCATGCCTTAGGGATGTTGGACTCCAGTTTGGTGCGATCCAAGAAAGAAAAAGTTGATGAGAAAGGAAGAAGGCAGCACTGCTGTAGAGATGACAGCAGATTTTCAAAAGAAGTTTTGAAGATCCTTCAAATAAGATCCAGATTTAATTTTTGGAGAAATTATAAAGAAGGAGAAGATCACAATATCCAATCTAAGTGGATACCGATAGAGGTCAGGCGCTTGCGTGGCTAGATCCAGAACCTCAGGCAATCAGCAGGATCATCAAAGGGTAATCTGATTGCCCAACATCAAGGTAGAAATTAAATTAGATTTAATTTATTTTTATTTTATTTATTAAATCTATAAAATTAGATCTAAAATATCTCACATCTGATCTAGATATATGAGAGAAATTTTTGAAATATCTCTCTTGATCCGATCGATCTGAACAAACCTGACCCAGGAAATCAGGATTTTCTCTTCAACTGGTATCAAAGCCAGCTTCTAAAAATTATTTAGATCTAATTTTAATTTATTTTAATCTAATAATTTAGTGATTTTAGATGTCACATGAGATATGATTTGATCTAAAATTAAAAAAATTAAAATTAAATAATATAGATCTAAGTTCTATAATATGCATGACTAGTTGTAAAGTAAAATAGTTCTATACATAGTCTTGCATAATCATGCTTTATTTTGCTTAAATTATGATTTTGGATCTATTTATTTTTTATTTCCTGATGAATATAAATGTTATAATAAGATCTAAAAAATATAAAATAAAATTATGTAATTTTTAAATCATATGAGATATGATGAATGCATGTTTAGACTAGTTATAAAATAGTTCTACATAATTATCTAGATTAGATTTTATTTTGATGTGATCAATTTAAATCTAATTTTTTAGATAATTAAGATCTGAAAAACATGCATGATATAATACATGAGATGTATGCAAAACATGTATAAAGTTAGATCAATTTTATGTATGAGATGTATGATGTAGATCTAACTAGTTTTGTAGATTTATATTTTTGATTAAGGCATTCTCCTTGGTCGTCTGATCATAAGAACAAAGTAGGGTTTAAATGCCCTTTTCTCCCATTCAATGGGGTGTTCTTATGATGTGTAGGGGTGCTACACGTTCATCCTTAATCAGAAATCAAGAACTTACTTTCTGCAAAAACATAGATCCTGAAATCCTAGAATTTTATTTACACGTTTTATTTGTGAACCCTAATTTAATTAAGAATTAAGATTATAAAATATTAATTAGATCTAAATTAAGAATTTCAGATCTAAGATATATTCATAATATTGGGTTCGGGCTTGGGTAGCTCAATTAGGTCTAAGTGGATGATCAAACCGAATTAAGAGTTGGTTAGATGGGATCAATAGTATTTAAAATTGATGAGCCTAATAGGATTAAGTCTGGATCAAGATCGAGTCACGTGAGTTATCGATCAAGCTAAGACCTAATTAGTCTCAATGGTTAGAGTCTGGATTGTAGGCTAACCTGATTGATTCTGGCTCAACAATTTGGTGTCTAAGGTAAGTTTGGTAGATACGATCGTTTGATTTTTAATTGGGAGCTACTCGACTCAAATGCATTCTTGTCGAGTTAATGGCATATCCCTTTGACCGGTCTCACTTACCTAACCATGTTTGTTGGCTCAGTTTTGATCTAAGGTGGTCAATAATCTGAGTTAACCCATTCCACTAAGTTAGTCATAATGGCTATGACTATGTTAAGTCTAGTTTAATGAGACCTAAATCAAATCTCTCAAAGAAAAGATTATGTCTAAGGTCTTCCACCATTGTAGATGTACGGGCCCTTTTCGAGATTGATTGTTCTCAGCTGGTTATAGTGATTCAGTTGCATCAGAAAGATGCAACCATATCTATTAGGCATTGGATGCTATGGGCTGGAGGATGGATTGGGCTCAATATTCTGGATACAGTGAGAGACTCAATTAGGAATCCAATCTGTGCAAATGGTGGGTCAGACTTAACTAAGGAGTGGATCAATATTCTGAGCATGGTGAGATTTATGAATTAGAGACCAAGTTTGGGTGCACCATGATTAGAGAATCATTGAACAAGAGTTGTTCACTCATTGGCTAACCCATCATCAATAACTGTTAGGTGTAGTGATGAGTCAGTTAGTGGGACTGCACCATCCACTAGAAATCATTAATTGTAGAGATTTTTGCATCTCTATAGAGAAAGTGTAGGAATCCGAGAAAATAGTGGAAGCTAATTTGTTTAAAAATTAAAATTCTAAATAAATTGGTTAGGTCTTAATTACAATATCTAACTAGAAACTTTGACTCTCTATAAGAAAATGTCTGCATCCAATCCACTAGCACGAATTTCCGACACCCATAGACTGACCGGACCCAATTATAAGGATTGGCTCTGGATCTTCAAAATTATTTTGGGTTCCAAGAAGTTAACTCATGTATTGGATCAAGACCCTCCCACCTTACCAGCTCGTCCATCCGCTGAACAGAGAGCATCTCTTGAAAAATAGATGGATGAAGATAACAAGGCTAGATATTACATGTTGGGCTTGATGTCTGATGAACTTCAGCACCAACATGTTGATATCAGGACTGCTCGCCAAATATTAGCTCACCTATAAGAGATGTTTGGTGAACAGAGTCGCGCAGCCAAGTGTCAAGTCACTAAATAACTATTCAAGGCTAAAATACGTGATGGACAGTCAGTCCAAGATCATTGCCTAATGATGATCAAGGACTTAGAAGTGCTTGAGAAGCTCGGTGTGAGGTTGGACTTGGATCTACAGAATGAAATAATTCTGCAATCCTTAACTGATGCATATGGGTAGTTCATCATGAACTATCATATGCATAAACTTTAAAATTTCCTAGCCGAACTTATAAACATGCTGCTTACCGCTGAGCTTTCTATGAAAGGTTCTAAAGGCTCAGTGCTTGCTATGGAATGAACTTCTTCCAAGAGAAAGTCTTTTGGAAAGAAAAAGTCTATGAAAAAATAGAAGGTGGAAGGAGGAAAGAAGAAAAAGGCATAGCTAAAAAAGAAGGTCGCAGACAAAGAAAAGTGTTTCCATTGCAACAATGACGACCACTGAAAGTGGAACTACCTGACTTACATGGCAACCCTGAAGAATAAGGAGGTAGGTCCTTCTAGAGGTATGCTCGTTATTGAGTCTAACCTTACGATTTCTTCTGCATCCAGTTGGGTGCTTCACTCTGAGTTTAGTGCTCATTCATGCACTTTCATGCAGGATCTTAAGGATAGCAGAAGGCTGAGGGATAGTGAGATGATCCTATACGTCAAAAATGGAGCAAGAATTGCTGCCGTGCCCATGGAAACATATCCTCTTTGACTAACATCTAGTTTAGACTTAGTGTTAAAAGACTGTTATTATGTGCCTGCAGCAAGCAGGAATTTGATTTTTGTTTCTTGTCTTGCATTAAAAGGTTATGTAATTAGTTTTCTTAAGGACCATTATAACATTCTTTATGAAAGAAATAAAATTGCAAGTGGTTTCCTTATTAACAGTGTTTATCAGTAATGTATTGATGTATCTATTTTTAATATCGAGCAAAATGTGAATACCATGAAATGACCTAGGGATAGTCCAAATGATAGGTAACTATGGCACCTAAGACTAAGTCATATAGTAGAAGATAGGGTTAACAAATTGGAGAAAATAGGACTATTGAGTTTATTGACTTCCGAGTCATATCTAATTTGTGAATCTTATCTTCATTGCAAAATGACTAAGCTCCCTTTTATAGGACATGGGGAAAGGGCCATGGATCCTCTTGTCTAAGTACATATTGATGTGTGCAGCCTTTTTGATGTGCCGACTAGAGACAACTTTGTCTACTTCATAACCTTTACTAATGATTTATCTAGATATGGGTATGTGTATCTTATGAGACATTAGTTTGAAGCTTTTGAAAAGTTCAAGAAATTCAGATATGAAGTAAAAAAGTAAACTAAAAATCCCATCAAGGTTTTTCGATTAGATCGAGGAGGTGAATACCTTAATGGACTCCACATGAAATCGTAAGAAAATTTTTCTAAACTATCTTAAGAAAAATGGCATAGTCTCTTAATGGACTCCACATGAAATACCTCAACTCAATGGAATTTCAGAATGGAGGAACCGGACTCTATTAGATATGGTCTGATCCATGATGAGCTTCACAGACCTTCCTAAATTTTTTTAGGGATACTGTTTGTTAACTGTAATATACTTACAGAATAGGATTTCTTCTAAAACTGTTCCTACCACACCGTATGAGATATGGCATGGTAAGAAAGCAAGTCCAAGTCATCTCAAAATTTGGGATTGTCCGGCTCATGTCAAAAGACAACAAGCGGATAAGTTAGACTTCAGATCCTTTAGAGCTCAATTTATAGGATATCCTAAAGAGTCATTAGGATATTATTTCTACATTCCAGAAGATCACAATGTGATTGTGAGTCGATATGCCATCTTTCTTGAAAAATAGTTTATTCAAGATAGCGGCATTGGAAAGTAGATCAAGCTTGATGAGAAAGTCTCACAAGAGCAACGAGCTAAGGACCAAATGAAACCAAATCAGGTTGAGCCAATCCAATCACTACCTCCTCCACCTCATAGATCGAAAAGAGTTTTCCATCCCCCTGAGAGGTACTTAGGTACTATTTCAGAGAAAGTAGAGAAAATGTTCCTCATAGGTAATGGGATTCATGGTGATGATCCCAAAACCTATAACGAGGCAATATCGGATATCGACTCTGAGAAATGATTAGAGGCAATGAAGTCAGACATTGACTCGATGCACTCAAACCAAGTCTGAACCTTGGTAGATCCAGCAGAAGATATAGTACCTATTGGGTGTAAATAGATCTACAAGAGAAAGCTTGGTGCAAATGAGAATGTAGAGACATTCAAAGCTAGATTAGTGGCAAAAGGTTATAGTCAATACGAAGGCATTGACTATCAGGATATCTTTCCATCAATAGCTATGCTAAAATCCATTCGTACATTGGTTGCTCTTGTAGCTTATTTCGATTATGAAATATGGCAAATGGATATGAAAACAACATTCTTAATTGGATGTCTTGAGAAAGATATCTATATGAAACAGCCGCTAGGTTTCACATCCAGTGATGACGATCACAAGGTATGCAAGCTGAAAAGGTCCATATATGGACTTAAGCAAGCATCTCAAAGCTGGAATACTCATTTTAATGATGTAATCAAATTATTTCGTTTCATCAAGAATGAGGAGGAGCCATGTGTCTTCAAAAAGATCAGTAGGAGTGCTGTTGTCTTCCTCGTATTGTACGTGGATGACATCCTTCTTATTGGGAATGATATTTTCATGTTGACCATAGTTAAAATGTGGTTATCTATAGAATTCTTAATGAAAGACCTAGGAGAAGCATCCTCTATTTTGGGAATTAAGATCTATAGAGATAGACCGAATAGGATGCTAGGACTTTCACAGAAGATGTACATAGAGGAAGTGCTAAAGAGGTTTAGCATGGAAAACACTAAGAGGGGTTTGGTACCCTTCAGACATGGCATTCATCTTTCCAAGAAGATGTGCCCTAGCACATCTGAGGAAATAGAATGTATGAGCAAGATCCCTTATGCTTCAGTAATAGGGTGCTTCAGTAATAGGGAGCCTCATGTATGCCATGTTATGTACACGACTTGATTAGCCCATGATGTGATTGTCACGAGCAGATATCAATCGAATTCAAATGAAGAATACTAGACTTCTGTGAAATGTATCCTTAAGTACTTTAGAAGAACTAAGGATATGTTATTGGTTTTTGGTAATGGAGAACTCCAAGTCTAATGATATACAAACTCGGATTTTATGTCCGATGTAGATGATCGAAAGTTGACATCTAGGAGTCTGTTTGTGTGCAATGGTGGAGCTGTCAGTTGGAAAAGTTTCAAGTAGACTGTGATAGCAGATTCCACCATGAAAGTAGAATATATTGCTACATCAGAAGCTGCAAAAGAGGCATTCTAGTATAAGAAGTTTACCATAGAGATCAAAGTGATGCCATCAAATGCCATTCCTTTGTACTGCGACAACAATGGCACCATAGCCCTTGCTATGGAGCCGATGTCTCACCAAAAATCCAAGCACATCGAGTAGTGATACCACCTCATCTGCGATTATCTCGAGAAGAATTATGTCGAGATTAAGAGAGTCGACTCCGCAAACAATGCGACAGACCTGCTTACAAAGCCATTGGGCCAGCAGAAGATCGAAGCCCATCTTGAGAAGATGGGACTTAGATTTGTAGCTAATTGGCTTTAGGTCAAGTAGGACTTTGTTAGATATGTGTGCCCTAGAAGCCAGAATTGGCTAACACTTGTAATACACTTCTATGGATAAAATTATAATTTTGACTATAAATAATAAGATAGATTATTTTCTATCATAAATGTGTATTTAGTGTTTGTTATACATCCATTGAGTTAATAGTAATGATAATTCTTATTTTCAGGAGTTGAAAATTTAAGATAAGAATTTTCATTATTAACTCATAAAATGCTCCTAATTATAGGATCATCATAAGGATGATGATTGATCCAGAAGGTTGGTGCATGATCGCTTCTTTATAGTAGATGAGTCTTGAGTCTATGGTGTAGAGACACCAGAGCAAGAGTACAGGTACTCATTAGAGAATGAGGGCACTGAGCGTGAGCACCTTGAGCAGTCATAAGAAAGTCTACCTTCTCATCGATGATTGACTCGAAGCTGTAGTAGTGTGTCTGATTCTTTGACCTGAGGTACATCGGTAGTTCACCTTGAGGGTATTCTAGTTTGAGTATACCATGACTCGATCTCCTAGCCATTTGGAACCCTGAGGTGAATGTTGGCTATAGCATGTTCATTGTAAGAATTGGATTGCACCAAGAGGAAATCTATCTACCTCGATGGATGAGGAGCAGCCTTATGATAATCATGAGAATCAAGTCCATAAGCCCATGGCCATGGCAAAGTGAAATAATAGAAAGAGTTTCTTTTAAGGTTTTCACATTGGACTTGAATCGAATGATTAAATCATATGATAGAAATTAGGGTTTGATGAGTTCACCTTAACCCTAATCTGATCGAGGCTCAAGATAGAAGAACTTAATCACACAGGTAGCTACACCAAGAGGTTCATTTTCAATTTTGATGAGTTGCCATAATATACTGCTAGGTGTCACTGGTGGATTTTGGGAGCAATTAGAATGATTTAGATGATCGATCATTCTAGTTGTCTGAATCAGAAGAGTTCTGATCCATCGAAAGGAGTTTCGATGATGTCGATGATAAAGATCGTGACATATCCCATTACCATATAGAACTTAACCTAACTGGGTCACACAAACAAGGATTTGGGTCTAGATATCATCAATTGGATTAACCTAGTTTAATTGATTTGAATTAGATTTAATTAGGTTTAAGAAAATCGTGCTAGCATACGATTGAGCCTAACATTCTGCATTTACTATCATTAAAAGTTGTCTCGACTGAGCCAAATGAGTTTGTGCTTGCTCGGGTACCTTTACTTGATCTGACTGAAGCTTGTCCAGATTAGAAAAGGGTTGTCTTAATTTATGAGATAAATTTGAGACAATACCTACCATTTTTCGTCACCTACTAATTCTTGTCTATTGACTTTGGTCAAACATTGACCTTTGACACTTGGACATCTGTCCATGTGTCATGCACCTATTGGAGAGTAGATAGGGGCTTGTCTCCTTGCTATATTTTGGAAAGAAGGGGGTGGACGCCATGCCTAGGGAGGCATGCACCCATGGATAGGGACGATTGGAGTCCCATACGGATGGGACTCCAGGTTGTTTCTTGGTTTCTACTTAGGTGGCCCATAACTATAGACTTTGATATATCTTAGGCACCATCTAAGGATAAATTACTGGGGCTCTCATTTGATTAGATCAGGTGATGTCATTCCATTTATCAGATTTAGATCTGATTGCACAAAGTAATGTGATTGGCCGGGATGATGTGGCACTGCGTGGCGCAGCAGGGTCTGTATAAACCCTATCTGCGCAAACATTCAAAGAGTTCTCTCTTAGCCCATACCCTAAGGCTTTCCCTCTCCCTCTTCCATGCCATCTTCTAATCCTCTCTCTCCTCTCCATGCCCAAGGAATGTTGGGCTCCAGTTTGGTGCGATCCAGGCAAGAAAAAGCTGACGAGAAAGGAAGAAGGCAGCACTGCTGCAGAGACGATAGCAGATCTTCGAAAGAATTTTTGAAGATCCTCCAAAATGGATCCAAATCTAATTTTTAAAAAAGTGATGAAGAAATAGAAGATCTCCAAATCTAGTTTCAGTGAATACCGATAGAGGTCAGGCGCTTGTATGGCTAGAGCCAGAACCTCAAGCAATCAGTAAGATCATCAAAGGATAATCTGATTACCCAACATCAAGGTTGAAATTAAATTAGATTTAATTTATTTTTATTTTTTTATTAAATCTATAAAATTAGATTTGAGACATCTCAGATCTGATTTGAATACATGAGAAAAATTTTTGAAGTATCTCTCTTGATCTGATCAGATCTGAACGAACCTAATCCAAAAAATCAGGATTTCTCCTTCACCTGGTATCCAATCTAGGTTCTAAAAATTATTTAGATCTGATTTTAATTTATTTTGATCTAATAATTTGATAATTTTATATGTCACATGAGATATGATTAGATCTAAAATTAGAAAAATTAAAATTAAATAATATAGATCTAAGTTCTACAATATGAGTGACTAGTTGTAAAATAGAATAGTTCTATACATAGTCTTGCATAATTATGATTTATTTTGATTAAATTATGATTTTAGATCTATTTATTTTCTATTATTTTATGATTATAAATATTATAATAAGATCTAAAAAATAAGAAATAAAATTATTTAATTTTTAGATCATATGAGATATGATGAATGCTTGTTTAGACTAGTTGTAGAATAGTTCTATATAATTATCCAAATTAGAATTTATTTTGATGTGTTCATTTTAAATCTAATTTTTTAGATAATTATGAGGTAATTTACATCTAAAAAAATATGCATGATATGATAAATGAGATGTATGCAAAATATGTATTATGTTAGATCAATTTTATATATAAGATATATGATGTAGATCTAACTAGTTTTGTAGATTTATATTTCTGATTAAGGCATTCCCCTTGGCCGTCCGATCATAAGAATAAAGTAGGGTTTAAATGCCCTCTCCTTTCATTCGATGGAATATTCTTATGATGTGTAGGGGTGCTGCATGTTCGTCCTTAATCAAAAATCATAAACTTACTTTCTGCAAAATCCAAGATCATGAAACCCTAGAATTTTATTTACATATTTTATTTATGAATCCTAACTTAATTAAGAATTAAGATTATGAAATATTAATTAGATCTAAAATTAAAAATTTCATATCTAAGACATATTCATAATATTGGATTTGGGCTTGGATAGTGTAATTAGGTCTAAGGGGTTGATCAAACCGAATCAAGACTTGGTTAGATGGGATCAATAGTATTTAAATTGACCAGCCTAATAGGATTAAGTCAAGGTCAAGATCGAGTCACGTGAGTGATCGATCAAGCTAAGACCTAATTAGGCTCAGTGGTTAGAGTCTGGATTGTAGGCTAATCCGATTGATAATTTGGTGTCTAAGGTAAGTTTGGCAGATACAATTGACTGATTTTTAATTCGGAGCTACTCGACTCGAATACATTCTTATCGAGTTAATGGCATATCCCTTCCATCGGTCTCACTTATCTGACCATGTTTGTTGGCTCAGTTCTGATCTGAGGTGGTCAATAATCTGAGCTAACCCATGCCACTAGGTTAGTCATAATGGTTATGACTATGTCAAGTCTAGTTTAATGAGACCTAAATCAAATCTCCCTAAGAAAAGATTAAGTCTAAGGTCTTCCACCATTGTAGATGTGCGGACCTTTTTCGGGGTTGATTGTTCTTATTCTTGACTAGTTACAGTGGTTCAGTTGCACCGAAAAGATGCAACCATATCTATTAGGCATTGGATGCTATGGGCTGGAGGATGAATTGGGCTCAATATTTTGGATACGGTGAGAGACTCAATTAAAAATCCAATCTGTGCAAATGGTGGGTCTGACTTAACTAAGGAGTGGATCAATATTTCGGACATGGTGAGATTCATGAATTAGAGATCAAGTTTGGGTGCACCATGATTAGAGAATCATTGAACAAGAGTTGTTCACTCATTGGCTAACCCATCACCAATAACTGTTAGGTGAGGTGATGAGTCAGTTGGTGGGACCGCACCACCCACTAGAAATCATTAATCATGGAGATTTTTGCATCTCTACAGAGGAAGTGTAGGGATCTGAGAAAATAGTGAAAGCTAATTTATTTAAAAATTAAAATCCTAAATAAATTGGTTAAGTTTTAATTATAATATCTAACTAGAAACTTTGACTCTCTACATAAAAATGCCTGCATCTAATCCACTAGCACGAATTTGGACACCCATAGACTGATCGGACCCAATTATAAGGATTGGCTCTTGAACTTCAGAATCATTTTGGGTTTTGAGAAGTTAACTCATGTATTGGATCAGGACCCTCCCACCTTACCAGCTCATCCATCCATTGAACAGAGAGTGTCTCTCGAAAAATGGGCAAACAAAGATAACAAGGTCAGATATTACATGTTGGGCTTGATGTCTGATGAACTTCAGCGCCGACATGAAGATATCAAGACTGTCTGCCAAATATTGGCTCACCTATAAGAGATGTTTGGTGAACAAAGTCGCGCAGCCAAGTATCAAGTCACTAAACGACTATTCAAGGCTAAAATATGTGATGGACAGTCAGTCCAAGATCATTGTCTGATGATGATCAAGGACTTGGAAGAGCTTAAGAAGCTTGGAGTGAGGTTGGACTTAGATCTATAGAATGATATAATTTTGCAATCCTTGACTGATGCATATGGGTAGTTCATCATTAACTATCATATGCATAAACTTCAAAATTCCTTGGCCAAACTTATGAATATGCTGGTTACCACTGAGCTTTCTATGAAAGATTTTAAAGGCTCAGTGCTTGCTATGGAATGAACTTCTTTCAAGATAAAGTCTTTTAGAAAGAAGAAGAAGTCTGTGAAAAAGTAGAAGGTGGAAGGAAAAAAGAAGAAAAAGACAGAGCTGAAGAAGAAGGCCGCTGACAAAGGAAAGTATTTTTATTGTAATAATGACGGCCACTACAAGTGAAACTACCCTACTTACCTGACCACCCTAAAGAATAAGAAGGAGGCAGGTCCTTCTAAAGGTATGCTCATTATTGAGTCTAACCATACGATTTCTTCTACATCCAGTTGGGTGCTTGACTCTGGTTCTAGTGCTCATTTGTGCAGTTTCATGCAGGGTCTTCAGGATAACAGGAGGCTGAGGGATGGTGAGATGATCCTGTGCATCGAAAATGGAGCAAGAGTTGCTGCCGTGGCTATGGAAACATACCCTCTTCGACTACAATCTGGTTTACATTTAGTGTTAAAAGATTGCTATTATGTGCTTGCAACAAGCAAGAATTTGATTTCTGTTTCTTGCCTTGCATTAGAAGGCTATGTAATTAGTTTTCTTCGGACCATTGTAACATTCTTTATGAAAGAAATAAAATTACAAGTGGTTTTCTTATTAATGATCATTATCAGTTACATATTGATGTATCTATTTTTAACATCGAGCAAAATGTAAATACCATGAAATGACCTAGGGATAGTCCAAATGATAGGTATCTATGGTACCTAAGACTATATCATATAGCAAAAGATAGGATTAACAAATTGGAGAAAACTGGGCTATTGAGTCTGTTGACTTTCGAGTCATATCCAATTTGTGAATCTTGTCTTCATGGCAAAATGACTAAGCTCCCTTTTGTAGGACATGGGGAAAGGGCAATGGATCTTCTTGCCCTAGTACATACTGATGTGTGCGGCCCATTTGATGTGCTGGCAAGAGGCAACTTTGTCTACTTCATAACCTTTATCAATGATTTATCTAGGTATGGGTATGTGTATCTTATGAGACATAAGTCTGAAGATTTTGAAAAGTTCAAGAAATTCAAACATGAAGTAGAAAAGCAAACAAAAAAATCCATCAAGGTTCTTCGATCAAATCGAGGAGGTGAATACCTTAGTCAAAAATTCCTAGACCATCTCAAGGAAAATAGCATAGTCTCTTAATGGACTCCACCTGGAACACCTCAACTCAATGGAATTTTAGAATGGAGAAATTGGACTTAATTAGATATGGCCAGATCCATGATGAGCTTCATAGACCTTCCTGATTTTCTTTGGAAACACTGTTTGTTAACAGTAATATACTTACTGAATAGGATTCCTTCTATAATTATTCCTGCCACACCATATGACATATGGCATGGTAAGAAACCAAGTCTGAGTCATCTTAGAATTTGGGATTGTCCGGCTCATGTCAAAAGACAACAAGTGGACAAGTTAGACTTCAGGTCCTCTAGAGCTCGATTTATAGGATATCCTAAAGATTCATTAGAATATTAGTTCTACATTCCAAAAGATCACAATGTGATTGTGAGTCGACATGCCATCTTTCTTGAAAAATATTTTATTCAAGATAGCGGCCTTGGAAAGCAGATCAAGTTTGATGAGAAAGTCTCACAAGAGCATTGAGTTAAGGACCAAATGGAACCAAATTAGGTTAAGCCAATCCAATCACTACCTCTGCAACCGCATAGATCGAAAAGAGTTTTTCATCCCCCTGAGAGGTACTTAGGTACTATTTTAGAGGAAGTAGAGAAAATATTTCTCATAGGTAATGGGGTTCATGGTGATGATCCCAAAACCTATAACGAGGCGATATCAAATATCGATTTTGAGAAACGATTAGAGGCAATAAAGTTAGAAATTGACTCGATGCACTCAAACCAAGTCTGGATCTTGGTAGATCTACCAGAAGGTATAGTACTTATTGAGCATAAATGGATCAACAAGAGAAAGATTGATGCAGATAGGAATATCGAGACATTCAAAGCTAGATTAGTGGCAAAAGGTTATAGTCAATGTGAAGGCACTGACTATCAGGATACCTTTTCACCAGTAGCTATGCTAAAATTCATTCACACATTGCTTGCTGCTGCAACCTATTTTGATTATGAAATATGATAAATGAATATGAAAATGGCATTCTTAAATGGATATCTTGAGGAAGATATCTATATGGAACAACCCCTAGATTTCACGTCCAATGATGATGATCACAAGGTATGCAAGCTGCAAAGGTCCAAATATGGACTTAAGCAAGCATCTCAGAGCTGGAATACTCATTTTAATGATGTAATCAAATTATTTGATTTCATCAAGAACGAGGAGGAGCCATGTGTCTTCAAAAAGGTCAGTGAGAGCGCTGTTGTCTTCCTCGTATTGTACGTGGATGACATCCTCCTTATTGAAAATGATGTTCCCATATTGACCACAGTTAAAATATGGTTATTTAAAGAATTCTCCATGAAAGATCTAGGAGAAGCATCCTTTATTCTGGAAATTAAGGTGTATAGAGATAGACCGTATAGAATGCTAGGACATTCATCGAAGATGTACATAGAGGAAGTGCTAAAGAGGTTTAGCATAGAAAACACTAAGAGGGGTTTGGTACCCTTCAGATATGGCATTCATCTTTCTAAAAAGGCCCTAGCACACTTGAGGAAATAGAATGCATGAGCAAGATTCCTTATGCTTCAGCAATAGGGAGCCTCATGTATGCCATGTTATGTACACGATCTGATATAACCCATGCTGTGAGTGTCACGAGTAGATATCAATCAAATCCAGATGAAAAATACTGGACTTCTATGAAATGTATCCTTATGTACTTAAGAAGAACTAAGGATATGTTGTTGGTCTTCGATAATGGAGAACTCCAAGTCCAGGGGTGTACAGACTCAGATTTTATGTTCGATGTAGATGATCGAAAGTTGACATCTGGGAGTCTATTTGTGTGCAATGGTGGAGCTGTCAGTTGAAAAAGCTTCAAGCAGACTGTGATAGTAGATTCCACCATGGAAGCAGAATATATTGCTGCATCAGAAGCTGCAAAGGAGGCATTCTAATACAAGAAGTTTGCTGCAGAGATCGAAGTGATGCCATCAGATGTCATTCCTCTGTACTACGACAATAATGGTGCCATAGCCCTTGCTAAGGAGCTGAGGTCTCACCAAAAATCTAACCACATCGAGCGGCGATACCACCTCATCCATGATTATCTCGAGAAGGATTACGTCGAGGTCAAAAGAGTCGACTCCACAGACAATGCGACGGACCGACTTACAAAGCTATTGGGCCAGCAGAAGATCGAAGCCCACCATGAGAAGATGGGACATAGATTTGTAGCCAATTGGCTTCAGATCAAGTGGGAGTTTGTCAGATATGTGTGCCCTAGAAGCCAGAATTGGTTGACACTTATAATACACTTCTAGGGGCAAAATTATAATTTTGACTATAAATAATAAAATAGGTCATTTTCTATCATAAATGTGTATTTAGTGTCTGTGATACATTCCTTAAGTTAATGGTAATGATAATTCTTATTTTCAAGAGTTGAAAATTTAAGACAAAAATTTTCATTATTAACTCATAAAATACACCTGACCATAGGATCATCATAAGGATGATGATTGATCCGAAAGGTTGGTGTATGATCGCTTCTTTATAGTAGATGAGTCTTAATTCTATGGTGTAGAGACACTATAGTTAGAGTACAGATACTCATTAGAGAATGAGGGCACTAAGTGTGACCACCTCCAATAGTCATAAGGATGTCTACCTTCTCATCGATGACTAACTTGAAGCTATAGTGTGTGTCTGGTTCTTTGATCTGAGGTGCATTGATAGTTCACCTTAACGGTGTTATAGTTTGACTACACCATGACTCGGTCTCCTAGCCATTTGAAATTCTATGGTGTATGTTGGCTATAGCATGTTCATTGTTGGAATTGGATTCCACCAAGAGAAAATCTATCTACCTCGGTGGATGAGGAGCAGTCCTATGATAATCATGAGAATCAAGTCCATAAGCCCATGGCCATGGCAGAGTGAAATAATAGAAAGAGTTTCTGTTAAGATTTTCACATTAGACTTGAATCGAATGATTAAATCATATGATAGAAATTAGGGTTTGACGATTTCACCTTAACCCTAATCTGATCGGGGCTCAAGATAGAAGACCTTAATCACACAGGTAGCTGCACCAAGAGATTTATTTTCAGTTTTGATGGGTTGCCACCATATACTACTAGGTGTGACTGATAGATTTTAGGAGCAATTAGAATGATTTAGATGATCGATCATTCTAGTTGTCTGAATCAGAAGAGTTCTGATCCATGGAAAGGAGTTTTGATGACGTCGATGATAGAGATCGAGACATATCCCATTACCATATAAAACTGAATCTAACTAGATCACACAAACAAGAGTTTAGATCTAGGCATCATCAATTGAATTAACCCAGTTCAATTGATTTGAATTAGATTCAATTAGGTTCAACAAAATCATGCTAACACACGATTGAGCCTAACATTCTCCTTCTACTATCATTAAAAGTTGTCTCGACTAAGCCAAATGAGTTTATGCTCGCTCTGGTACTTTTACTTGGTCTGACTGGAGCTTGTCCAGGTTAGAAAAAGGTTGTCTTAGTTTATGAGATAAATTTGAGACAACACCTACTATTTTTTGTCATCTACTAATTCTTGTCTTTTGACTTTGGTCAAACGTTGACCTTTGATCCTTGGACATCTGTCCATGTGTCATACACCTATTGGAGAGCAGATAAGGGCTTGTCCTCTTGCTAGATTTTGGAAAGGAGGGGGTGCACGCCTAAGGAGGCATGCACGCATGGATAGGGATGACTAGAGTCCCATACGGATGAGACTCTAGGTTGGGCGTGCACCCATGGATAGGGATGACTAGAGTCCCATACGGATGGGACTTCAGGTTACTTCTTGGTTTCTACTTAGGTGGCCCATAACTATAGACTTTGACCAGTCTTAGGTGCCATCTAAGGATAAATTAGTGGGGCTCTCATCTAATTAGATCAGGTGATGTCATTCCACCAATCAGATTTAGATCTGATTGCACGAGGCAACGTGATTGACCGGGATGATGTGGCACTGCATGGTACAGCAGGGTCTATATAAACCCTATTTGCGCCCAACTTTTAAAGAGTTCTCTCTTAGCCCATGCCCCAAGGCTGCCCCTCTCCCTCCTCCATGCCATCTTCTAATCCTCTCTCTCCTCTCCGTGCCCAATGAAAGTTGGGCTCCAGTTTGGTGCGATCCAAGCAAGAAAAAGCTGATGAGAAAGGAAGAAGGCAGCATTACTGTAGAGACAATAGTAGATTTTTTAAAGGATTTTTGAAGATTCTCCAAATCAGATCTAGATCTAATTTTTGGAGAAGTGATAAAGAAGGAGAAGATCTCTAGATCTAGCCTGAGTGGATACCGATAGAGGCCAGGCGCTTGCATGGCTAGATCCAGAACCTCAGGTAATCAGTAGGATCATCAAAAGATAATCTGATTACCCAACATCATGATAGAAATTAAATTAGATTTAATTATTTTTATTTAATTTATTAAATCTATAAAATTAGATCTAAAATATCTTAGATCTGATCTGGATATATGAGAAAAATTTTTGAAATATCTCTCTTGATCCGACCAAATCTGAACGAACCTGATCCAAAAAATTAGGATTTTTCCTTACCATTATGTTGTGGTGCTCTTGGAGGAGTCCATTGAGAGAGAATGACATTTTCTCCTAGATATGTGGGAAACTTACCAAAAAGATATTTCCCTCCTCAGTCAGACCAAAGAGTTTTAATACTCTTTCCAATTTATTTTTCTACTTCACTTTGAAATCGTTGGAACATTTTAAATGAATCTGACTTATATTTAATCAGATAGACATATCCATACCTAGATAAATCATCTATGAAAAGGCCTATAGAAATGACATTCAAAAAGAAACTAGGATAAAAGTGACAATCACTAAGAACAATGATGTGAGACCCAAATATAAGTATTAAGATTCCTAATGCTAGAACAAGAACTGGTCTTCCATCTTCAATGTTTAGGAACCTCTTATCTTGTTTGAATCTCTTACCAACCTGCAACCCCTATAACGAATTGCAAATATGGTAAGCGCTACCGGTATTTAATACCCAGTTAGTAATATCATAAATAAAAAAATTGCAAAGAGTTATCATATAAATACCTTGTCCAACAATAACTTGCTTCTTTCTTGGCTTGTTTGGGTCTAGAGAGGCAATGTATTATTGAGAAATGTATCCTAAAGCCAATCATCTAAGTAGTAGATGATTGAAATTAGTATATGAATTATCTAATAATAATAGTAATTTGATTGTTTCATCATTAAAGTTTTATCTTCCTTAAATGAACTCCTAAATTATGATGAAGTCCTTAGAACCATAATCAATTGATAAAGGAAGATTTATCAGATGGTTCTTAAATTGATCATGATCAAATGATAAGTTATTAACAAGGATGATAACTTATCAAGTGTAGATCACTATATGCCATACGCGTTGATTATCCTCATAACCAAGTGGTATGGAGACACTGGTATGACATTCAGGTGAGATGTAGGAGTACATCTACACTGAATGTGATCAATGTAGTACTCTACTATCAAGAGTAGCTAGCTAAGACTAATGGATATAAGTATCCCTCCAATCTAAGATCGCCATGGTGACTTGCGAGCAACTCACTGTACTTTGATGTTGGACTGCTTGTATTTCTAATATAGATGATGAAAGGTTTTTGGGTACAGTCAAGTACTTGTAGGATCAGTGTTCGAGTCAAGATGAGATTGACCACTACTAATTAACTTCATGAAGAGAATGCCTCGCTGTGTTTCAATTTAGCAAAACCTAGGCCTAGGTAATCCTCGTGAGGTATCACAAGATTTATAAAATTTTGAGATACAATAGAGATGACTTGCATGAGTGTTGACAGCATACTCGAAGTGGTCTTGAGCATTATTGGTCATAAGGATGAATTATACTATAACCATGGGCTAGGGTTCTAAGAATGTTGCTTTGCATACATTCTACCTATCCGGACATCGGGAATCATTGCTAGATGGTAACTTCGATTGATATAGAAATTAGTTTCTATGCTACTAACTTATGTTCAAACCTATGAGATCACACACATTAGAGCTTATAATCTGATCGGATGGTTAATCAATGATTGAGAATCATTTTGAGGTCAAACATTCAATGCAATTGATGTTTGACCAAATGTAAGTGTTGTAGGAGGATCGATTAGCAATTGGATTGCTAATTGGCTTAATTTGATTGAGCAATCAGACCGAGATCAAGTCTAATTGAATTAGATTCAATTAGAATTGATTTGAATTTAATTAGATTAAGTCTAATTAGTTTGTTGGATAAGCCAATTGCAAGGGAAGAATAATTCCTTGTTTGACTAGGACTTGGGTGCATCTGATTGACTTAGTATTTAAATCAGATTTAAATCTTAATTTAATCTAATTTAATTAAGCTCTTAGTTAGACTAGGATCACTCTTAATTAGATTATATTTAACCAAATTTAAATAAGATTTAAATTAGATTTAAAATAATTTTGATCTAGTCAAATAAGAGGAGTCCCAGTTGGACTGAGACTCTCTCTCATTCTCTTGCCCCTATTAAAGCCCACACCATACTTTAATTCCAAATTTTTTTCTATCATTTCCATGCCTAAGAAATGATTTTCCACACCCCATTATCTCAAGAATTGGATTTAAATTTGATTTGATCAAAATTAGATGGAAGTTGAAAATTGTTTCCTACTTGGAAGAGTCTTCTTTGATCCAAACTCCTCCCTCCGTTATGCACCAACTCTACCCATGCCTCTCTATCTTATTCAGCCCTTTTTACCTTGGTTTTTGAGCATAAGAATCAGTGGTTACACAAATGCACCAACTCTACCCATGCCTCTCTATCTTATTCAGCCCTTTTTACCTTGGTTTTGAGCATAAGAAACAGTGGTTACACAAAAAAATAAGTGGGAGGGGCGTCCAACTCTTGGATGCTCCATAGAAGTCCTCCTATGACTAGGTTTTGACCTAGTCTTGCAATATAAGGTGGACACCTCTTATAAGATGGTTGGAGGATGTGAAAAATTCTAAAAAAATCATGAAAAATCAGAGGAAAAGGAGGAGAAGACATGGAGGATTTGTGGCACCATGATTCATGGAGAAGAGCCCTCAATTAAGACATCAAAGGTTGATATCTTGAAGAGATAAGGTAAGAGAAGATTGTCTTCTCTTATATTTTTCTTTTATGTTTCTTTCTTCCTATTTTATTTGAGATTTTTATATGATAAAGATCTGAGAGAGAGAGAGGAAGAGAGCATGGGATCTATGCTCCAAGGTGTTGGGGCACGGTGATCATTTTTGGACATGATCTGATCAAATCCTGATGCGAGAAGAAGAAGAGAAGAAGATCTTCTCTTAGGGTTTTCTTGAGAGCCCTTCTTCTCAATTTTATTTATGAAATTTTTACGAGAAAAATTTGAGGGTGTGATATCTAAAAAATTAGAAAAAAATTTAGAGGAGAAGGTCTCCTCTGAACCTAGCATAATAGATATTTTCAGGGCATTAACCATTGACGTCCTGAAGGAGAAGATTTATCTTCTCCTAGGGTTTATTCCATATATCTATTTATTTTTGATTTATGGGAGATCCAAGGGTTGGATTCTTTTCTTATTCCTCCTCATGTTCTTCATCTCTTGGAGTTTCCAAGAGATCCGAAGAATATGTATTTGATTAACTATCAGGAGGGATCCACGAGAAGCTAGCACTTCGAACGAATCTTCGTTCAATAAACCTCCAATCTATGTTGTCGGTTCGTGTGGATCACCTATAGATGTTGGATACTTGTGCGGCTCTAAAGATAATAACGGATTCAACCATGAAGTTTTTGACCTATGCAAAGGTAAGAGATCTGATCTTTTGATGATCTAAATGCAATCTATGATTAGATCTATAATTTTTCTAGATCTAGGTATTGATATGATCAATACCACTTATGATTAACTTAATTTTAGATTTATATTTGCATCATAACATGTTATAGATTTTTGATGTTGGGTTTTGTAATTTGATTACATGTAGTTTTAGATTAAATAGTTTAATCTATGTCTTTTGCTGCTCTTTATTTTGAAAAAGTTTTTAAATCTATGCATGAAACCCTGCATGTTTTCTATCAGTGGGATCAGAGCATCTAGATTCTATTATAACATATTTATGTATGCTATAGATTAAATCTAAAAGTTAAATTTAATTAAGGATCGCACATACTACCATAAGGTTGTCTCGTTGTAAGGTTAACCCCTTACAATGAAAAGGTTGTCCTAGTATGTGCTAATCTAAATCAAAATCATGAATTATTTAGATTAGATCTAAAAGAATTTATGATTTAATTTTTTAATTTAGATCTAAAATTTAATATATATTAGATCTATTTTAGATTATTTAGATTAGATCTAAATAACATCAGGATTGTATATATTGTCATAAGGTTATCCTACTATAAGGTTTATCCCTTATAGTGGAAAGGTTGTCCTAGTATGTGCTGATCCAAGAAATTTAAATCATAAATATGTTAGATAAGATCTAAAGTAATTTATGATTTATTTTTAGATTTTAAATTTAATTTTAAATGGTTTATGATCTAATCCACATGATGTATTTTATGTTTAGATCTAATCCTCTTATTGCATATGCTGATATATAATTTTTGTTTGAATCTAGAATGTATATGTATGATATATTTATTTTATAGAAATTAAATTGTGAACTTACTTTCTGTAAAATCCTAGATTTGAAATACTAGGACATGATCTAAACAATGAAACAAATCAGATCTAAAACTATATATTGAATATGATTCAATATAATTTGAAAATATTTCAAACAATAAAATCAGAAACTAGTTCTGAGATTTCATAAACCTAAACCCATAAGAGTTGAACTTTATTGAGAATTAAGTGATTGTTTAGGATCTAGGTTTGTGATTTGAAGATTTTAAGATAATTTCATAATATATGTATTAAAGAAAAATGGGTTAGCTTTGATCAGGTCCTTAACTGGGTTAGACCTAGGGTTAGATTAAATATGAATATAGTTAAGAAATTGATCAAATCTAATTAATAGTTAATTAGGATTAGGTCATTTCTATAGATCACTTCAATAGTTGTAGTTGATCAAAGTCCATATATCTAACAAATGGATGCTGATCGTGGCTCAGTGGTCGAGCACGAGTCTTTAGGTAGACCAAATCAAAATGGATAAATCAATTGGTGTCTAAGATAAGTCTGGCATCTCAGATCAATAGTTTTTAATTGGCAGCCTACTTATCTGGCCATTTCTGATGGTGTCTAAGGCAAGCCATGGCAGACCCTTCCACCAATCTCACTTACCTGGCTAATGTGGTTAATCAAATTTTTGATTAGGTTGCTAATTGATTCATGCTAATCCATGATACATAGGAAATAGTGAGACCGATTTTATTCAGTGAGACTGATTTAGGTGCCCATGGATCGTAATTGATCCTAGTCCTCATCAGTGACTTACGAAGTCAGTGGGAGGACTTGACTTGGTGAAGTCAGTGGGAGTAAATTCATCCATATTCTTTCTATCCTTAAATTACAAATAATTTAAATCCTCTAAAATTATTCGGTCCTTAAAATGATAAAGTTTTGGGGATAACGGAGTCATAACCTTCCATGAAGGTGTTTGATAATGGGTCCATTAACTCAAAAATCATTGGAGGCCCAAAGGCCCGGTCCTTGTTGACTAATGGAATTATCATCCATCATATAATGACTTGGATGTGTCTCTCTAATGATGGTTAGGTTGGCCAACCAAAGTTGGGCCTGATCATTCATTGCTTGGATGCGCCAAGTATGGTCATGTTAATGGTTGGACCTAACTGGACCCTTTTCTGAGAAGGCCAAAGCCAACTGATCAGGGCCTGGGACAAAATTAAAATTACTAAAAGTTATTTAGAGAAATAATTGGTTATGAATGTATCTTTAGATGTACATGGGTGGGCCAACCAAAGTTGAGCTCGTGCGCAGTCTATGTGGATTCTAGTACCTACTAGGAAATTAAAGTAATTCCTCGAATTGGAGGTAGAGGCTACCAGTTTGAATAAAATAGTGGAAGAACCTTTAGACTAAAGTCCAAGTCTTTAGGCTTAAAATGATTCATATAGAATAGGTCATTGTTCTCTATTAAGGCTAAATCCTGATTGCTTCTATCACTATTAGACAGTGAAGACTTATGGACCCAACTTCGATAATTAGTATCGAAAGTTGAATATTGGTTCAGCAGTACGAATGGGTTCATATTGGATTTTTGTGCCCAGTCAAAATAATTAGTCCAAGATTAACCCAAATTAGGCATAGTACTTCTAATGTTTGAAATAGGATCATAGGAAGAAGATTTATCTTGCTTTCCTTGACCACAACAGGCTGAACAAGAGAAAGGAGTAAAAGTTGCTCATTAAAGATGTTATATGATAATACCTTAAAACTTCTTTATATGTAATTCTACTACCTGGGTATTAGATACCAATAGTATTATGCAATTCGTTGTAAGGACTTAAGGTAAGTGGAATGTACACACCCTAGTTAGATTATGTCTGGATGTCTATGTTTGGTATTACAGGCTGAGTCATATTGACAAGAACAGAATAAATGGATTAGCTTGGGAGAAAAATCTCGATATTAATGATTATGAATCATTGATAGCCTATGAATCATGTCTTCTTGGAAAGATGATAAAGTTACCTTTTACTGAAAAAGGTGAAGGAGTAGATAAAGTTCTAAGTCTCATACAAAGTGATGTCTGTGGATATTGAACTTAAGTGCCAAAGGAAGATATTAATATTTCATTATAGATGACCTATCTGGGCATGGGTATGTCTGGAATGAATCATTTGAAATGTTCAAATAATTCAATAATGAAAAAGAAAAACAAACCAAATAAGATATTAAAACTCTTCGATCAGATCGATGAGGCAAATACTTATCCAGTGAGTTTATGATATATCTAGGAGAGAATAGGATTCTCTCTCAATGGATTTCATTTGGAAATACAGTGTATCTAAAAGAAGAAATTGAGCTTTATTAGACATGGTTCAATCCACAATAGGGTATACCTATCTGCCTGTTGCAGGGTTATGCTCTTGTGACTATTTTTTTACTCTAAAAATTTATACCAAGTTAATCTGTTGCATTGACTCCATATGGGATATGGATTGGGGGTAGACATAGACTCTCTCACTTTCGAATTTTGAGTTGATCAGTCTATGTCATATATTTGCATACAGATAAACTTGGATCCTGGTCCAATAAGTGTTTAAGGGCTATTAATTTTGCTATACTAAAGAACATAAGATGTTCATCAATAGTAGGGCATTCCTTTTGGAAAGGAGTTTTTTAGGAAAGGAAATGATGCCTATCAAGTTGAACTTGTAAAAGTTTGACTGGTAGAAAAGAACCGACGTTATCTGATAAACCTATAGAATTGGATTTGATCAGATCAAATCCGGAGCCCATTAAAGTATCACCTTTAAGAAGATCTGATAGAGTACCACGTTAGCCTAATAGATACTTCAGTATCTAGATCTAGGATGATGATCATGTTGAGCTCGATGAGAACAACAAGGATCCGATCACCTATAAGAATATAGTGCATTGGCCTGATTTTGAGAAGTGGTTTGGAGCCATATGATCCAAATTGAAGTCTATGAAAATCAATAGTGTATAGATACTAGTTGATCACTTAAAGGGATAAAACCCATTGGGTGTGAAGGTAAGGACCTATAAGGCCTATCTAAGTATCATCTCAGAGTTCGAACATACGTTCTGAACGTATATCTTAGTTATGAACAAAGATAAATCCTGCACTTATTATTGGGCAAAATGTTTTATAGTATTATTTCTTATGATGTTTGAGGACGAAATTCTCTTAATCCGGAAGAGCATTCCAACATTGTAAGGAATAAAGGTTTAGCTATCATCTTATTTATCCATGTATAAGATTAGACATGGTATACTCACTAGAGGTAGTGAGCAGATACCAGTCTGATCCAAGTAAGAGCCACTGAAGGATTGTATGGACAATCCCTAAGTATTTGAAAAATACTAAGGTCCAATGACTCAAATATGAAAGTACTGAGTTAAAATATATTGATGTTTTGATTTCAGTTAGAACAAGATGACAACAAGAGAATGTCGACTCATACCCTAATTGTAGGAACAATCTACTGGAAAGATTCCAAGCAGGATACTTTAGCCTATTTAGTTAGTGATGTAGAGTACATCATGGCATATGATGCTACCATGTAAGCTTAGTTACTGAGGTTCATTAGCAAGTTGGGAGTGGCACCCTCTACCCATGGTCCAGTCCTATCATAGCACTGGAGCCATAGCTCAGGCTAAAGAATCAAAGAACCAGCATATTCTGCATCATTTTCATCTTAAATATTTGATCTGGGTGACGTCGATCTTTAGAAGATCAATGTAAAAGGAGAACTTGACCGACCCATTTACTAAGGCCTCGGAACTAAGGAGTTCTACGAACTCAAGTGGAAGATAGGATATTTGATATCATTCTGATTGGCTTTAGTCCAAGTGAGAGTTGTTGAAAAATGTATCCTAAAGCAAATCATCTAAGTAGTAGATGATTGAAATTAGTATATGAATTATCTAATAATAATAGTAATTTGGCTGTTCCATCATAAAAGTTCTATCTTTCCTAAATGAACTCCTAAATTATGATGAAATTCTTAGAACCACAATCAATCGATAAGGGAGGATTTATCGGATGGTTCTTAAATTGTTCACGATCAAATGATAAGTTATTAACAAGGATGATAACTTATCGAGTATAGGTCGCTGTATGCCATATGCATTGGTTGTCCTCATAATCAAGTGGTGTGGAGACACTAGTATGGCATCCAGGTGAGATGTAGGAGTACATGTGCACTGAACATAACCAATGTAGCACTCTACTATCAAGAGTAGCTAGCTAAGGCCAATGGGTATAAGTATCCCTTCGATCTGAGATCGCCACGGTGACTTATGAGCAACTCATTGTACTTTGGTGTTGGACTGCCTATATATCTAATATAGATGATGAAAGGTTTTTGGATACAGTCAAGTACTTATAGAGTTGATGTATGAGTCAAGATGGGATTGACCACTGTTGATTAACTTTAGAAAGAGAATATCTCATTGTGTTTTAATTTAGAAAAATCTAGGCCTAGGTAATCCCGTGAGGTGTCACAGGATTTGCAAAATTTTAAGACACAATAGAGATGACTTGTATGAGTGTTGACAGCATACTCAAAGTCATCTTGAGTATTATTGCTCGTAGGGATGAATTATACAGTAACCATGGGCCAGAGTTCTAAGAATGTTGCTTTGTATACATTCGACCTATCCGAACGTCGGAAACCATTGCTAGATGGTAACTTTGATTGATACAGAAATTGGTTCCTATGCTATCGACTTAGGTTCGAACCTATGGTGTCACACATATTAGAGCTTGTAATCTGATTGGATGGTTAATCGATGATTGAGAATCATTTCAAGGTCAAACATTCAATGCGATTGATGTTTGACCTAATGCAAGTGTTATAGGAGGATCGATTATCAATTGGATTGCTAATTGGCTCAATTTGATTAAGCAATCAGGCTGAGATCAAGTCTAACTAAATTAGATTTAATTAGAATTGATTTGGATTTAATTAGATTAAGTCTAATCAGTTTATTGGATAAGCCAATTGTAAGGGAAGAACAATTTCTTGTTTGACTAAGACTTGGATGCACCTGATTGACTTAGGATTTAAATCAGATTTAAATCTTGATTTAATCTAATTTAATTAGACTCCTAGTAGAACTAGGATCATTCTTAATTGGATTATATTTAATCTAATTTAAATAAGATTTAAATTAGATTTAAAATAATTTTGACCTAATCAAATAAGAGGAGTCCCAGTTGGATTGGGACTCTCTCTCTTTCTCTTGCGCCTATTAAAACCCACACCATATTTTAATTTTAGACTTTTTTCTATGATTTCCATACCTATGAAATGATTTTCCATATCCCATTATCTCAAGAATTAGATTTAAATTTTATTTGGTCAAAATTAGAAGGAAGTCGGAAATTGTTTCCTACTTGGAAGAGTCTTCTTTGACCCAAACTCCTCACTCCCTTGTGCGCCAACTCTACCCACACCTCTCTATCTTGTTCAACCCTTTTTCTCTTGGTTTTTTGCATAAGAATCAGTCATTACATGAAAAAATAAGTGGGAGGGGCGTCCAAGAGTTGGACACCCCATAGAAGTCCTCCTTTGACTAGGTTTTGACCTAGTCTTGCAATATAAGGTAGACACCTCTTATGAGATGGTTGGAGGATATGAAAAATCTTAGAAAAATCATGAAAAATCAGAGAAAATGGAGGAGAATGTGTGGAGGATTTGTGGCACCAATATTCATGGAGAAGAGCCCTCAATTAAGACATCAAAGGTTGATATCTTGAAGAGACAAGGTAAAAGAAGATTGTCTTCTCTTATATTTTTCTTTTTTGTTTCTCTCTTTCTATTTTATTCATGATTTTTATATGATAAAGATCTGAGAGAGAGAGAGGAAGAGGGCATGGGATCTATGCTCCAAAGTGTTGGGGCATGGTGATCATTTTTGGACCTGATCTGATCAAATCCTGATGCGAGAAGAAGAAGAGAAGAAGGTCTTCTCTTAGGGTTTCCTTGAGAGCCCTTCTTCTCAATTTTATTGATGAAATTTTTATGAGAAAAATCTAAGGGTGTGATATCTAAAAAATTAGAAAAAAATTTAGAGGAGATGGTCTCCTCTAAACCTAGCATAATAGATGTTTTCAGGACATCAACCTTTGACATCCTGAAGGAGAAGATTTATCTTCTCCAAGGGTTTATTCCATATGTCTATTTATTTTTGATTTATAAGAGATCCAAAGATTGGATTCTTTTCTTATTCCTCCTCATGTTCTTCATCTCTTGGAGTATCTAAGAGATTCGAAGAATTTGTATTTGATTAACCATAAGGAGGGATCCGCGAGAAGCTAGCACTTCGAGTGGATCTTCGTTCGACGAACCTCCAATCTGTGTTGTAGGTTCGTGTGGATCATCTATAGAGGCCGGATGTTTGTGTAGCTCTAAAGACAACAACAGATTCAACCACGGAGTTCTCGATCCATGCAAAGGTAAGAGATCTGATCTCTTGGTGACCTAGATGCAATCTAGGATTAGATCTAGAATTATTTTAGATCTAGGCATTGATATGATCAATACCACTTATGATTAACTTAATTTCAGATTTATATTTGCATTATAACATATTATAGATCCTTGATATAGGATTTTATAATTTGATTATATGCATTTGTAGGTTAAATAGCTTAATCTATGTCTTTCGCTGCTCTTTATTTCGAAAAAGTTTTGAAATCTATGCATGAAATCCTACATATTTTCTATCATGTATTAAGGATAGTTCCTCTTTCAGTGCCTCTGTTTCTTGCAAAAGAAGCACTCAGCTTGACTCTTTACTTTCTTGGTCTAGCCCTGCACAAATATCCTAGCCTGAACATGCACTTTCTTACTCTTTTTCTTCTTGTTCTTCTTCTCTTTCTTAAAAGGTCGAGAACCAAAAGATGACCCTCCTACTAAGTTCACCGATTTCTTGTGGAGTTGGTGATCCTTCTCAAAGGTTTGAAGTAACCCCAGTAACCCATTGTAGTTTACTTCAGACTTGTCATTCTGTAATGAGTAAGAAATGAAAGATAAGATTTGGGCAATGAGTTTAACATTGCATCTTTCCCTAGTTGCTCGTGAAGGGAAATTCAAGCTTGTTCAAATGCTCCATCAGCTCAATCATGTATAGTACGTGATCAGTAACTGATGCTCCATCTCTCATCCTGACGTTGAAGATAACATAACTAGTCTTATGCCTCTCAATATCATCGGGTGTGCCAAAAGACTCATTCAATACTTGAATCATGTCTTCTAGCTAAGCAGACTTGAATCTACGACTGAACTCATCGCTCAAGGCTACCAGCATGATACAACGCACCATTGTTTAATCATTAAGCCACTTTTGATAAGTATCTCTAACTGTTCCACGTGCATTGGGTGTTGGCTCCTCAAGTGCCTGATCTGTTAGCACGTACAAGATCCATTCTTGTTCTAAGACAATCTTCAACTTATGGTGCAAGTTACTCAACTTAGATCCCACTAGCTTATCCTTGTCTAACAATGATCAAAGCGAAAGAAAAGTGGCCATGTCTACACAAAGAAAAATCAATACCTAATAAGTAATTGATTCATTAAACCTAAAGATTTGGACTTTAATCAAAAGGTTCTTCCACTATTTTATTCGAATTGGTAGCCTCTACTTCTAATTTGGAAAATTATCCTAATTTCTTAGTAGGTATTAAAATCCACATAGACTTCACACAAGCCCAACTTTGGTTGGTCAATCCATATACATCTAAGGGTAGGTTCATAACCAATTATTTCTTTAAGCAATTTCTAGTAATTTAATTTTGCCCTAGTCCCTAATCAATAGGCTTTAGCCTCCACTGAAAAGATCCGATTAGGTGTAATCATTAACATGTCCATATTTTATCCATCTAACCAATGAATGATTAAGTCTAACTTTGGTTGGTCAACCTAACCATCATTTAGAGAGATGCGGCCAAGAAATCATATTATGAATGACAATTCAATTAGTCGGTAAGCACTAGACCTTTGGGCCTCCAATGATTATCCAACTAATGGACCTATTATCATCCACTTAATGGGAGGCTATGATCTAGTTGTCACCATAATTATTTTATTTTTAAGGATCTAATAATTTTAGAGGCTTTAATTAATTAATTTTAAGAAAGAGAGAAGAGAACCAACCAATTTTGAACCTTTCACTAACTTCACCAAGTTAGATCACAAAGGACCTAATTAAAGCTGGCATTAGGAGCATCTAAATCAGTCACACTGATTTACCTAATTGACATGGGTGAGCCCAAATCACTAAGTGATCTAATCAAATCTAATTCACCAGAATAGCTAGTTAAGTGAGATCAGTGGAAGAGATATGCCATCAACTCATCAAAGATCGAAATCAGTGCGAGTAGCTCCCAATTAAAAACTACTGGTCTAGACTACCAAACTTACCTTAGACACCATCCGATTCATTAGTTTTAATTGGATCAACCTAGCAATTTTGGGTTGAATTGCATAGCCATGAATCAAGTCCATTTGGTCCTCATTAAAGGCATGGACTTGATCAACTTCAACTATTGTAATAGAGTCTAAGGAGTCCTTGACCTAATCTAATTCAACATTTGATTAGATTTGATCAATTACTCTAATTTAGTCCATTCTTTAACAAACCTTAGGTCTAATCCAATTAATGGACCTAATTCATCTAACCCAATAATCCAATGTTATGATTAATGACTTAGGATCTTTAATTCATAATTCTAAAGCCTAATTTATCATACTTAATTCTTAATTAAGTTTTAAGCTGAGATTTGGGGTTCGACATTTTGAAAATGATTTTCATGTTTGTAAAATATTTTTACAACATGGTTCTATCAACCAATTGTATTGTTGACTCATAATCAATATGCAATTAAATAATAAATGAGACTACTTTTAGATCTAATCTAAACATGCTCATATAATTGAAATAGTTTCAATTCAATTAATCATAAATCAATTTAGATCGAATCTAACACATTTATGCTGATAAAAAATTATATTAAAATATTTTTAATCAAATTAAAATATTTTTAATCAAATCATAAAATCTATTAGATCTAATCTAAAATTTTGTAATCATGATTTTAGATTTGCATGTACTAGGACAACCTTTTTACTGTAAGGGGTAAACCTTACAGTAGGACAATCTTATAGCAGTCCATACAATCTAAAATAATTTTTAATTTTAGATTTAAATATTAGATTATAATTTAAATCAAATCTAAATTATCAATCTAAGCATGTATAAAATCATGTAAAAATAGCATAGCTCTGATACCAATTGAAGGAACTAGTCTAGGATTTTAGGATTAGATTTTAAAACTTTTTTAAATCTATGCAACGAAAACATGAATTAATTATACTAATTAATAATTAAATATAAAAAATCATAAATATAGGATTCTATTATATGATTAAAGTATGATATTAAATCAAAAATTGAAGCATGAGAATTAATTATGTTGATCATATCAACATAAAATTTATTCTGTGCTAGATCAAATCTAGATAGGAGAAAGATGATTGTATCATCCATATGATTGCAAATCAAGTTCTCTAACTTGCTGATCAGGGCCTGAGATTGTCAATCCAAGCCACACATGTGTTTGACCTCTACAAGTTGTCCATACGAACTCTCAATCGCTAATCAAAAGTTGGATGCTCGAAAATCAGCATAGTTTGCTAGAACTGCACTGATCCTTCTTTGGTAGTTGATCTAGATCTTTCATTCTTTAAAATTGGATCCTCAAATTTTTAGAATATAAGAAAGATGATTTTGGACCTAGGATACCTCTCAAAATCACAAAAAAAATGGAAGAATAGACGGAAGAAAACCCTAGAAGAAGGCCCTCTTCTTTTTCTCATTTTCTCTCACCAAAGCATCTTGATTGGTTCCTTTACAATTCCCACACCTAAACCTCTCTATGCCCGGTCTCTCCACACATAAAGAACTCTCTCTTAGATCTATAATCTTAAAAAGAATTAGGTTAAAAACTCTTTTATATTGAGAGATATGGAGGAGTCCTTGTCTTGGTCAAATACCTAATCAAGAGACCTCCAAATTGGGCTAGACCTAGGGTGCCCAACTCTTGGGCATTCCTATTGAAAATTATGTTCCAAAGTCAATCATCAACCTATTAACGGTTGAGCTATTTTATAATTATAATTAATTTATTAATTAATAAAAATATTTGGACATCTTTTTCATCATAAGTTTACATCTTCTAATGAACTCCATTATTGTGATAAAGTTCTTAGGACTGTTTAGTTTTGATAAAAAGAGGATTTATCGATTAGTCCTTAAATTTGTTCATGACCAAATAATAGACTGTTAATTAGGACAACAGCATCTATCGAGCATAGGTCGCTATATGCCATATAAGTTGGTTGTCCTCTTAACCAAGAAGTATGGAGACACTATACAACATACAGGTGAGATGTATGGGTACATTGTCATTGAATGTGACCAACTTTAAAGCATTCTGCTATCGAGAATATCTCTAATAAGGTATAGGTATAAGTATCCCTTAGACCTGAGATCACCTTAGTGACTTGCAAGCAACTCACTGTGCTTTGGTATTGAACTAACTGAATTTCTAATTCAGCAACGAAAGATTTCTGGGCATAATCAAGTACTTACAAAGTTGGAGTATGATCAAGATGGAATTAACTATTCCAAGAGTTGGAGAAGAATGTATTACTGTATTTCAATATAGCAAAACCTTGGCCAGGATAATCCATCAGATAGATTTGATATTTTGAAGTACAATGTGGACAACCTGATCAAAGTTGATAGTTGAACTCTTAGGTGTCCTACGAGCATTGTAGTCAAGGGGATGAATTATATGAAAACTATATCCACATGGGTTCTAAGGATGGTGTTCTACACCTTCGACCTATCCGACCGTTAGGTATCATTACTAGATGGTCACTTTGATTGATACAGAAATTTATTCTTATGCTACCGACTTAGGTTCAGATCTATAAGGTCATACATATTAGAGCTTATAATTTGATTAGATGATTGATCAATGATTAAGAATCGTTCTAGGGTTAAACAATCAATACGATTGGTGTTTAACCTAGTGCAAGTGTTGCAAGAGGATCAATTAGCAATTAAATTGCTAATTAACTTAATTTGACTAAGCCAATAGGCTGAGATTAAGTTTAATTAAATATAATTTAATTAGATTTAGTTTGGACTTAATTGGATCAAGTTCAATTGGTTTATTGGATAAGCCAAATGCAAGGAAGAACTAGTCCTAAACCAATTTTTTAATTTGATTAGAAAATAAATTAAAATTAAATCTAATTTAATTTGATTTAATCAAGTCCTTAAATGGGTTAGGGTTTTATTTAATTAGGTTGGTTTAATCTTGATTTTATTTGGTTAAAATATCTTGTTTGACCAAGTCAAAATAGGAGTCCTAGTGTGACTAGGACTCCCTATCACTTGCACCACTTAATCCTCATGCCCCATGCCCTTCTTTGTTTTATTTCTTACACAAAAATTCTCCACTCCCATGGCTTCTCATGCCCTTTTTTTTTCTTTCTTTTCTCATAAGGCAATTTGTTGTAAGACCAAGTCAAAAGAGGAGTTAGTTTTGCTTAGAATTCTATGAGATAGAATTCTTGTTGACCAAAACACCTTCCCTTGAGTATCGTCCTCTCTTTTAATTAATTATTTTCTTATTCCATGAAAATAATATTCCTTTTTGTGTGCCCTCCCTTGGTCGTCCATGCCAATAATTGTGGAGGAGGTGCCCAATAGCTGGGCGCCCCAACAACTTTCCATATTTGGACATTCCTAGTCTATGATTTGGATCTAACTTGGACTTTTCTTTTTCTCTATTTATTGGATGAATTTTATTCTAATTTTTTCATGAAATATAGAGAATTGAGAGAAATTTGGGGTGTGCAAAAATCAAAGGAAGAGGGTCCATGGGCGTGGGGGTTCCATAGGCACCAAACTAGGTGTCTAGGTGAGAGAAAAGAGAAGAAGAAGAGGATCTTCTTCTAAGGCTATTTTATTTTTAACATCATCTCTTTTTTGAGTTTTTTTTCTGAGAGAGTCTTAGATCAGTAAAATCTCATATTTCTTCTCATATTTTGAAGAGTCTAAATTTTGAAGAAGGGAGCATCAGATCGACCATCGAAGAAGGATCAGCACAGTACTAAAATGCTGTACTGATTTTCTGCATCGAACTTCAGATCAAAGATCATAGGCTCATGTGGACGACTCCTAGAAGACTTCATTCTCAAGTCTAGATCAACAAGTTAGAATATCTAACTTGCTTAGATAATACATATGATCTATAAACTTCATACCTACATTTGATGTAGTGTAGATATAGGTTGATTTGATCAACCTTTTTTTTTCTATTTGATTTTAATTTTTGATTTAATATCATACGTTGATCATGTAATAGATTTGAGATCTAGGTATTTTCATATATATTTAAATAAATATTTAATTTATTTAAGTCTTTCACTGTAAGATCTTGAAAAAATTTCAAGATCTACTTGTAAAACCCTAGATCAAGAATATTCAATTGGTATCAGAGCTAGGTTGTTATTACATAATTTTTATGCATATTTAGATTATTTCTTAGATTAGATCTAATTTATAATTTAATTATTAAATCTAAAATTTTAAAAAAAAATTCAAATCTTACGAACTGCCATAAGGTTGTCCGGATGTAAGGTTTACCTCATACAGTGAATAGGTTGTTCTAGTTCATAATGATCTGACTCTAATCATAAATTTATTAGATTTAATCTAATTATATTTATGATTTAATAGATTTAAAATAATTTTAGATCTAAAAATAAAATATTTTAGATTGTAAGGACTGTCATAAGATTGTCCTGTTGTAAGCTTTATCCCTTACAGTGAATAGGTTGTTCTAGTACGTGCTGATCTAAAATATTGATCACAAAATTTTAAATTAGATCTAAAAATTTTTATGATCTAATTTAAAATATTTTAATCTAATTTTAATCTTTATAAATATATTAAATTTGATCTAGAAAGATTTATGATTGATTATTATTGAAACTATTTCAATTACATGAACTTGTTTAGATTAGATCTAAAGTAGATTCATGTTTATGTTACTTGCATATTGATTATGAATCAAACATGCAACTTGGTTGATAGAACCATGTTGTAAAAATATTTTACAAATATGAAAACTATTTTGAAAAATCCAAACCCCAACCCTCAGCCCAAAACTTAATTAATAATTGAGAAGTTGTTTGATTAGGTTCTAGGATTGTAAATTGAAGATCCTATGACACGAATCATAACACATTGGGCTATGGGTTGGTGAGGATTAGGTCCATTAATTGGGTTAGACCTAAGGTTAGATTAAAGAATAGACTTAATTAGAGAATTAACTAAATCTAGTCAATTATTGTCTTAGATTAGGTTAACGATTCTCTAGATCAATTGCAATAATTATAATTGGTCAAGTCCATGTCTTTAACAAGACCCAAGATGGACTTGATTCTTGGCTATGTGGTCTAGCACGAACTATTAGGTTGATCTAATTAAAACTAATTAAACTAGTTGGTGTCTAAGGTAAACCAGACCAGTGATTTTTAATTGGTAGCTCGCTTACCAAGCCATTTCTGATTGTGTCTAAGGCAAGCCTGGCAGATCCTTCCACTGATCGAACTTACCTAGCCTCTTGGTGAGATTATATTTTGATCAGATCACTTAACTATTCGAGCTGACCCATGTCAGTTAGGTAAATCAGTTTGACTAATTTAGATGCTCATAGACTAGCCTATTGATGGTCTCCCTTAAGCTGACTTAGTGGAGTTAGTGGGAGGATCATGACAAGCTGGTTAATTTGATCTACTCGCTTCTATAAATTAAACCCTCTAAAATTATTAGGTCCCTACAATGAAATAGTTATATGATAAATGGATCATAGACTCCCATTAAAGTGGATGATAATGAGTCCATCAGTTGGATAATCATTGAAGGCCCAAAGTCCTGGTGCTTATCGATTGATGGAATTATCATTCATTATATGATCTCTTGGATACATCTTTCTAGATGATGGTAAGGTGGGCCAACCAAAGTTGGGCCTGATCATTCATTGGTTGGATGGGCCAAGTATGGTCATGTTAATAGTTGGACCTAACTGGACCCTTTTCTGAGAAGGCCAAAGCCAACTGATCAGGGTCTGGGGAAAAATTTAATTACTAAAAATTATTTAAAAAAATAATTGGTTATGAACCTATCCTTAGATGTACATGGGTGGACCAACCAAAGTTGGACTCATGTATAGTCTATGTGGATTCTAGTACTCACTAAGAAATTACGATAATTTCTTAAACTGGAGGTAGAGGCTACTAATACGAATAAAATAATGGGAGAAATCTTTTGATTAAAGTCCAAATCTTTAGATTTAATGAATCAATTACTAATTAGGTTTTAATTTTTTTTTATGCAGACATGGCCACTTTTCTATCACTCTGATCATTGTTGGATAATGATAAGTTAGTGGGATCCAACTTCGATAGCTGGTATCGAAGTTGAAGATTGTCTTGGAGCATGAACGAATACTATATGTGCTGATGGATCCTACACCGAGGAGCCAACTGCCAATGCACGTGGAACAGTCAGAGGCACTTATCAGAAGTGGCTCAGTGATTGAACCATGGTGCGCGGCATTATGCTGGCTGTGATGAAAGATGAGTTTAGTCATAGGTTTGAGACAACTCAGCCAAATGAAATGCTCCAAGTGTTAGAGGATTCTTTTGGCACATCCGATGATGTTAAGAGGCATAAGACTAGTTGCACCATCTTCAACATCAAAATGTAGGATGGAGCCTCTGTCACTAATCATGTACTGTATATGATCAAGTTGATAGAGCGCTTGAGCAAACTCGGCTTTTCCTTTCATGAACAACTTAGGAAAGATGCAATACTAAACTCACTGTCAAAGTCCTATCTTCCTTTCCTTACTCATTACAGAATGACAAAGCCTGAAGTAAACTACCATGGCTTACTGGGGTTACTTCAGAACATTAAGAAGGATCACCAGCTCCATAAAGAGTCAGTGAACTTAGTGGGAGGTTTGCCTTCTAGTTCTCAACCCTTTAGAAAAGAAAAGAAGAACAAGAAGAAGAAAACAAAGAAGGTGCAAGTTTAGGCTGAGACATCAATGCAGGGCTAGACTAAGAAGATCAAGCCTGATAAGAGTCAAGCTGAATGTTTCTTTTGCAAGAAGTGGGGGCATTGGAAGCAGAACTTTCCTCAGTACATTGCCTCCCTAGATCTGAATAGGTAGAGAAAGAAGCAAGCTATTGCTGGGCAAGGTATTTATATGATAACTCCTTATAATTTCTTTGTTTGTGATATTATTGACTAGGTATTGGATACCGGTAGCCCTTACCATATTTGTAATTTATTGCAGGGGTTGCAGGTCTGTAGAAGATTCAAGCAAGATGAGAGATTTCTAAATGTTGGAGATGGAAGATCAGTTCCAGTTCTAGCTTTTGAAATTTTGAAACTTGTATTTGAATCTCATACTGTTGTTCTTAGTGATTGTCATTTCTATCCTAGTTTCTTTTTAAATATCATTTCTGTAGGCCTTTTGACCATGAACAATTATGAAATTTCAATAAAAAAATGAGTTTGTAATGTCATTATGAATGGTGTTACTGCTTTCTATGGACAATTGAACAATGGTGTATATATATTATCACAACCTACTAATGTAGTCTATTCTACTGGCAAGCACCCTAGATTAGATAGTGTATCAAATATCTACTTATGGCACTGTAGGCTAGGTCATATAAACAGGAATAGAATAAATAGATTGACTCAAGAGGAAATCCTCAAAGTCAATGATCGTGAATCATTTCCAATCTGTGAGTCCTATTTTCCTGGTAAGATGACCAAGTCACCTTTTACTGAAAAAAGTGAGAGAGCCAATGAGCTCTTAGGTCTAGTACATAATGATGTATGTGGACCAATAAGCACAAGTGCCAGAGGTGGATATGTCTACTTCATCACTTTCATAGATGATCTATCTAGATATGGATATGTCTATCTAATGAAACATAAGTCAGATTGTTTTGAAATATTCAAACGATTCCGAAGTGAAGTAGAAAAATAAACTGAAAAGAGTATTAAAACTCTTCGATCTAACCAAAGAGGAGAATACCTTTCTGGTGAGTTTCTCACATATCTAGGAGAGAATGGAATTCTCTCTCAATGGACTCCTCTTTTGGACACCATTGCATAATGGTATGTCTGAAAGAAGGAATCGAACTTTGTTAGACATGGTTCGATCCATGATGAAATTTGCCAGCTTGCCAATATCCTTCTAGGGATATGCATTCGAATCGGCTTGTTATCTATTAAATAGGATTCCAAGTTAGTCTGTAGTTAAAATTCCATATAAGATATGGACATAGCATAAGACAGCACTTTTACACCTTAGGGTTTGGGGGTACCTGGGTTATATCAAACAGTTAGTTACAGACAAACTTGGACCTAGGTCTGACAAGTATAGATTCATAAGATACCCAAAAGAGACCAAAGAATACTATTTCTACCATGGTAATGAACAAAAGGTATTCGTCAGCCTTAGGACAATCTTTTTGGAAAAGGAGTTCCTTGGTGAAGGAACTATTGCCTCTAAGGTTGAACTTGATAAAGTTCAATAGGTAGAAAGTCTGCCATAGAATGTTGAACCTAAGTCAGATTTGATTAGATCAGATTCGAAGCCTAGTGAACCTACACCATTAAGGCGATCCAGTAGTGTACCACACTATTCGGACAGATACTATAGATTCTTGGTCCAGGATGGTGATCCCATCAAACTCGATGAGAACGATAAGGATCCGATCACTTATATGGATGCAATGCAGAGACCCGACTCTGAGAAATGGCTAGAAGCCATGAGATCCAAAATGGATTCCATGAAGGTCAATGATGTATGGATATTATCTTCATCAATCCATTTTTTCAGAGACGCTCTCTGTTCAACAAATGGACGGGCTGGTAATGTGGGAGGATCCTGGTCCAAAACATGGGTTAACTTCTTGGAACCCAAAATAATTTTGTAGTTCCTGAGCCAATCTTTATAATTGGATCCAGTCAGTCTATGTGTGTCCAGGATACGTGCCAATGGGTTTGACGCAGACATATTCCTGTAGAGAGTCAAAGATTCTAGTTAGATACTGTAATTTTGACTTGACCAATTTGTTTAGGAATTTTATTTTTAAACAAATTAGCTCCCACTATTTTCTCGGATCCCTACACTCCCTCTGTAGAGATGCAAAAATCTCCATGATTAATGATTTCTAGTGGGTGGTGCGGTCTCACCAACTGACTCATCACCTCACCTAACAGTTATTGGTGATGGGTTAGCCAATGAGTGAACAACTCTTGTTCAATGATTCTCTAATCATGGTGCACCCAAACTTGGTCTCTAATTCATGAATCTCACCGTATCCGAAATATTGATCCACTCCTTAGTTAAGTCAGACCCACCATTTGCATAGACTGGGTTCCTAATTGAGTCTCTCACCGTATCCGAAATATTGAGCCCAACTCATCCTCCAGCCCATAGCATCCAATGCCTAATAGACATGGTTGCATCTTCGGTGCAACTGAGCCACTGTATCCAGCCGAGAACAATCAACCCCGGGAAGGGCCCGCACATCTACAATGGTGGAAGACCTCAGACTTAATCTTTTCTTAGGGAGAATTGATTCAGGTCTCATTAAACTAGACTTGTCTTAGTCATAACAATTATGACTAACCTAGTGGCATGGGTTAGCTCGGATTATTGACCACCTCAGATCAGAACTGTGTCAACAGATATGGCCAGGTAAGTGAGACCGGTGGAAGGAATATGCCATTAACTCGTACAAGAACGCATTCAGGTCGAGTAGCTTCCAATTAAAAACCAGTCGGTCGTCTGTGCCAAACTTACCTTAGACACCAAATTGTTGAGTCAGAACCAATTGGGTTAGCCTACAATCCAGACTCTAACCTCTGAGCCTAATTAGGTCTTGCTTGATCGTGACTCGATCTTGACCCAGACTTAATCCTATTAGGCTGGTCAATTTAAGCATTGTTGATCCCATCTAACCAACTCTTGATTCGGTTTGATCAACCGCTTAGACCTAATTGAGCTACCCAAGCCCGAACCCAGTATTATGAATATGTCTTAGATCTGAAATTCTCAATTTTAGACCTAATTAATATTCCATAAACTTAATTCTTAATTAAGTAGGGTTCATAAACAAAATATGCACAATAAATCCTAGGGTTTCAGGATCTAGGGTTTTGCAGAAAGTAAGTTTTGGGTTTCTGATTAAGGACGAACACGCAGCACCCCTACACATCATAAGAACACCCCATCGAATGGGAAGAGAGGGCCTTTAAACCCTTCTTCATTCTTATGACCGGACGGCCAAGAGGAACGCCTTAATCAGGAACATTCAATACTACAAAACAGTTATCAGATCTATATCATATATCTCATATACAAAGTAGATCTAATCATGGCATATTTTGCATACATCTCATGTATCGAATCATGCATGTTTTCAGATCTAAATTATCTCATAATAATCTAAAAAATTAGATTTAAATTGATCTAATCAAAATAAATTCTAATCTAGACAATTATGTAGAACTATTCTACAACTAGTCTAGACATGCATCAATCATATCTCATATGATATTTAAAATTAAATAATTTTTATTTGCTATTTTTTCAGATGTTATTATAACACTTATAATATCAAAAAATAGTAAATAAAAAGATCTAAAATATGATTTAATCAGATTAAATCAAAAACATGCAAGACTATTCTATAGAACTATTCTATTTCTAGAACTAGTCATGCATATCTTCTAATCTTAGATCCAAATCATTTAATTTTAATTTTTTCTGATTTTAGATCTGATCACATCTCATGTGACATCTAAAATCACTTATTTTCTAATTAAAATAAATTTAAAATTAGATCTAAATAATTTTTAGAACCATGGCTCTGATACCAGTTGAAGGAAAATCCTGATTTCCCGGATCCAGGTTCGTTCAGATCTGATCAGATCAAGAGATATATTTCAAAATTTTTCTCTTGATTTCCAATCAGATCTTGATATGTTTCAGATCTGATTCTTATTATTTTAATAAAATAAAATTAAAAAGATAAATTAAATCAAATTTAATTTACCTGATTTGGGTAATCCTATTACCCTGTTGATGATCCTGTTTGCAGCGGAAGGTTCTGGATCTTAGCCACGCAAGCGCCTGGCCTCTACCGGTATCCACTCGGGTTGGATCTGGAGATCCTCTTCTTCTCTATCACACCTCCAAAAATTAGATCTGGATCTGATCTGGAGGATCTTCAAAACTCTTTTGAAGATGAGCAGTCGTCCTTTGCAGCAGCGCAGCCTTCTTACTTTTGATCGCCTTTCTTTGATCTGAATCGCACCAACCAAGGTCCAAAACTCCTTTTGGACGTGGAGAGCAAGGGGAGAAGAGACTATGGCATGGAGAAGGAGGGGAGAGGCAGCCTTGGGGCATGGGGTTTCTCAATTGAATTGCATTTCTAAGAATTTGAGTTGGGCGCAGGGTCTTATTTATAGACTAAGCGTGATCCAACTCCTCTTCCTCCCAACCAATCACAACCCTTTGTGAAATCAGATCTAAATCTGATTGGTGGGAATAGAGTCCCCTGGATTCCTCCTTAGAGGGCGCCTAAGACCAGTCAAAGTTGGTTCTTAGAAGAACTCTAATTGGAATCCAAAAAGGAGATGGAGTCCTTGTCCAACAAGGACTCCTAGGCGCCTCCAACTTGGGCACACGCCAAGGGTGGCGTGCGCCCTTCTCCTTGCCAGGTTCTGGCAGGGGGACAGGCCCCCACCAGCTCTCCAATAGGTGCATGACATGTGGTCAAAAGTCAAAGTGTCAATGGTCAACGTTTGACCAGTCAAAGGTAGACTTTTGACCAAAGTCAAAGAACAAGAAATGGCAGGTGACCAAAAATGGCAGGTAATGTCTTACAAAATAAGACAACCTTTTCTGACTTGGACAACCTCCAGTCAGACCATATGAAGGCCTCTGATTGAGCACAAACTCCTTTGGCTCAGTCAGGACAACTTATTTATGATAGTAAAAGAAGAACGTTAGGTTCAATCGAGTGCTAGCACGATTTCCTTGAACCTAATTGAATCTCATTCAGATCAATTGAACTAGATCAGTTCAATTGATGATCACCAGATTCAAACCCTTGTTTGTGTGACCCAGTTAGGTTCAGTTCTGTATGGTAATGGGATATGTCATGATCTCTATCATCGACATCATCGAAACTCCTTTCGATGGATCAGAACTCTTCTGATTCGAACAGCTAGAATGATCGATCATCTAAATCATTCTAATTGCTCCCAAAATCCACCAGTGACACCTAGCAGTATATGGTGGCAACCCATCAGAGCTGAATGCGAACCTCTTGGTGCAGCTACCTGTGTGATTAAGTTCTTCTATCTTGAGCCCCGATCAGATTAGGGTTAAGGTGAACTCGTCAAACCCTAGTCTCTGTCATATGATGTAATCATTCGATTCGAGTCCAATGTGAAAATCTAAATAGAAACTCTTTCTATTATTTCACTCTGCCATGGCCATGGATTTCTGGACTTGATTCTCATGATCATCATAGGGCTGCTCCTCTACCACCGAGGTAGATAGATTCCATCTTGATGCAATCCAGTTCCTACAATGAACATGTCTATAGCCAACATACACCTCAGGGTTCCATATGGCTAGGAGACCGAGTAATGGTGTAGTCAAACTATAACACCCTCAAGGTGAACTGCCGATGCATCTCAGGTCAAAGAACCAGACACACTACTGCAGCATCGAGTCAGTCATTGACGAGAAGGTAGACTTCCCTAATGACTACTCGAGGTGGTCACGCTCAGTGCCCTCGTTCTCTAACGAGTACCTGTACTCTCGCTCTGGTGTCTCCACACCGTAGACTCAAGACTCATCTACTAAAGAGAAGCGATTGTACACCAACCTTCCGGATCAATCACCATCCTCGTGATGATCCTATGGTCGGGAGCATTTTATGAGTTAATAATGATTATTCATGTCTTAAATTTTCAACTCTTGAAAATATGAATTATCATTACCATTAACTCAAAGGATGTATCACAGACACTAAATACACATATGTGATAGAAAATAACCCATTTTATTGATTTTAGTCAAAATTATAATTTTGCCCCTAGAAGTGTATTACAAGTGTCAGCCAATTCTGGCTTCTAGGGCACATATATCTAACAATCTCCCACTTGTCCTAAAGCCAATTGGCTACAAGTCTAAGTCCCATCTTCTCAAGGTGGGCTTCGATCTTCTGCTGGCCCAACGGCTTTGTAAGTGGGTCTGCCACATTATCTGTGGAGTTGACTCTCTTGACCTCGACGTAACCCTTCTCGAGGTAATCGCGGATGAGGTGGTATCGCCGCTCAATGTGCTTGGATTTCTGGTGAGACCTTGGCTCCTTAGCAAGGGCTATGGCGCCATTGTTGTCGCAGTATAGAGGAATGGCATCTGATGGCATTACTCCAATTTCTGCAGCAAACTTCTTGTACCAGAATGCTTCCTTCGCAGCCTCTGATGCAGCGATATATTCTGCTTCCATGGTGGAATCTGCTATCACCGTTTGCTTGGAACTCTTCCAGCTGACAGCTCCACCATTGCACACAAACAGACTTCCCAGATGTCGACTTTCGATCATCTATATCGGACATGAAAGTCCGAGTCTGTGTATCCCTGGACTTGGAGTTCTCCATTACCAAAGACCAACATCATATCCTTAGTTCTTCTCAAGTACTTAAGGATACATTTCACAGAAGTCCAGTGTTCTTCACCTGGATTTGACTGATATCTGCTTGTGACACTCACAGCATGGGCTATATCAGGTCGTGTACATAGCATGGCATACATGAGGCTCCCTATTGCAGAAGCATAAGGGATCTTGCTCATGCGTTCTATTTCCTCAGGTGTGCTAGGGCACATCTTCTTGGAAAGATGAATACCATGTCTGAAGGGTATTAATCCCCTCTTAGAGTTTTCCATACTAAACCTCTTTAGTACTTCCTCTATGTACATCTTCTGTGAAAGTCCTAGCATCCTATTCGGTCTATCCCTATAGACCTTAATTCCTAGAATAAAGGATGCTTCACCTAGGTCTTTCATGGAGAATTCCTTGGACAACCACATTTGACTGTTGTCAACATGGGAATATCATTCCCAATAAGGAGGATGTCATCCACGTACAATACGAGGAAGACAACAGCGCTCCCACTGACCCTTTTGAAAACACATGGTTCCTCTTCATTTTTGATGAAACCAAACTTTTTGATCACATCATTGAAACGAGTGTTCCAGCTCCGAGATGCTTGCTTAAGTCCATATATGGACCTTTGCAGCTTGCAAACCTTGTGATCAGTATCACTGGATGTGAAACCTAGCGGCTGTTCCATATAGATATCTTCCTCAAGATATCCATTTAAGAATGCCGTTTTCACGTCCATTTGCCATATTTCATAATCGAAATAGGCTGCAACAGCAAGCAATGTGCGGATGGATTTTAGCATAGCCTACTGGGGAAAAGGTATCCTGATAGTCAATGCCTTCGCGTTGACTATAACCTTTTGCCACTAGTCTAGCCTTGAATGTCTCCACATTCCCATCTGCACCAATCTTTCTCTTGAAGATCCATTTACACCCAATAGGTACTATACCTTCTGGTGGATCTACCAAGGTCCAGACTTGGTTTGAGTGCATCGAGTCAATTTCTGACTGCATTGCCTCTAGCCATTTTCTCGGAGTCGATATCTGATATCGCCTCGTTGTAGGTTTTGGGATCATCACCATGAGCACCATTACCTATGAGGAACATTTCCTCTACTTCCTCTGAAATAATACCTAAGTATCTTTCAGGGGGACGGGAAAACTCTTTTCCGATCTACGAGGTGGAGGAGGTAGTGTTCTTATTGGCTCAACCTGATTTGGTTCCACTTGGTCCTTAGCTCTTTCTGCTTGTGAGACTTTCTCATCAAGCTTAATCTGCTTTCCAATGCCGCTATCTTGAATAAACTATTTTTCAAGAAAGATGGCATGTCGACTCACAATCACATTGTGGTCTTCTGGAATGTAGAAATAGTATCCTAATGACTCTTTAGGATATCCTATGAATCGAGCTCTAAAGGACCTAAACTCTAACTTGTCCGCTTGTTGTCTTTTGACATGAGCCGGACAACCCCAAATTCTGAGATGACTCAGACTTGGTTTCTTACCATGCCATATCTCATACGGTGTGGTAGGAACGGTTTTAGAGGGAACCCTATTCAGTAGATAAATTGAAGTTAACAATGAGTGTCCCCAAAGAAAATCAGGGAGGTCTGTGAAGCTCATCATGGATCGAACCATATCCAATAGAGTCCGATTTCTCCATTCTGAAACCCCGTTGAGTTGAGGTGTTCCTGGTGGAGTCCATTGAGAGACTATGCCATTTTTCCTTGAGATAGTCTAGGAATTTCCCGGCTAAGGTATTCACCTCCTCGATCTGATCGAAGAACCTTAATGGATTTTTCAGTTTGTTTTTCTACTTCATGTCTGAATTCTTTGAACTTTTCAAAAGCTTCAGACTTGTGTCTCATAAGATACACATACCCATACCTAGACAGATCATCAGTAAAGGTAATGAAGTAGACAAAATTGCCTCTAGCCGGCACATCAAATGGGCCGCACACATCAGTATGTACTAGGGCAAGGAGATCTGTGGCCCTCTCCCCATGTCCAACAAAAGGGAGTTTAGTCATTTTGCCTTGAAGACAAGATTCACAAGTTGGATATGACTCGAAAGTCAATGGACTCAATAGCCCATTTTTCTCCAATTTGTTGATCCTATCTTCTGCTATATGACCTAATCTCAGGTGCCATAGATATCTGTCGTTTGGACTATCCCTAGGTCGTTTGGCATTCACGTTTTGCTCGATAGTTAGAATAGGTACATCAATATGTAGCTGATAAAGACCATTAATAAGAAAACCATTTGCAATTTTATTTCTTTCATAAAGAATGTTACAATGGTCCTTAAAGAAGGTAATCACATAGCCTTCTTGTGCTAAGCATGAAACAGAAATCAAATTCCTGCTAGCTGCAGGCACATAATAACAGTCTTTCAAAACTAAGTCTAAACCAGATGGTAATCGAAGAGGGTATGTTTCCATGGCTACTGCAGCAACTCTTGCTCCATTACCGATGCGTAGGATCATGTCTCCATCCCTCAGCCTCCTGCTATCCTCAAGACCCTGCAT
>QRFJ01000890.1:142258-220144 GCA_006176705.1 Cocos nucifera | reverse complement strand
TACACGGATCAGAGAACCTATGAGATATTAAGGAATCAAGTATTAAAAAAATTCAATAAAGAGTTATGTCTAGAACATAAAAAAGTTTTTTTTTGAAGTATTTCTAATTATTTCTACTAGCATCAAAGAAAAGTCTACTTTTTATAAGCTTGTGTAAGGTAACTATACGTTTCTTTATATAACAAATTTATTTTAATAAAATAGTTTTCAAGTACTTCTCACTGAGTAATCGGTCTCTTTGCCTAAGCAAGCATCGAGTTTCGCATCAAAAGATGGGAAGGGCAAAGAAGCTCGTTGTAAAGCTGGTCTTAACTCGTAGCCTATTTGATTTGAGCTAGTAAGCTTGAGGGGTATTCTATACCTAATGCCCTAAAGCCAACTGGTTTGAAAGTCATTTGCCCAAGACTCACTACATGGATCAAATAGAAAGCTTAAGGGGTTAAGACACTCAATAGTGGTACAATGTTAAAAAAATATATATATATCGATTTTCCATCGAGTAACCGAGTCCTGTTGCTTAAGTAAGCAATGATATTCACATCAAAAAGTGGGAAATATGAAAATAAAAATCAATAAATGAAGGATGGAAGTAGCAATACACTTGTCTACATGAAAGTTTAGATAAATCAGAGATAAAGGTGGGATAATTTAGAAAAAAGTTTAAAAAAATTTAATGCTCTTTACTTAATTTTTCTATTGATAAGTATTAATATCCCAATGATATATCTCACTTAAGCTCTACTAAATATCAATGGCCATTTTGAAAACTGCTTAGGTAAAAATTCAAAACTCTAAGGTTAAAAGGTATTCAAAACTAAATTTTTTCTTTACTCAAGGATGAGCAAAACTTAAGTTGGAAGGTATGATAAGTATCATAAATTCATCAATAAAAATATTAATTTATTAATTAACTTATATTAATTTTTAAAAAATATTAATCAATTTATATATAATTTTTAAAAAACTTATATTTTTATTAATTAAAAAATTAATTAAAAAATAAAATTTTATAATCAGTGGAAAGAGCTCATTTTTTTTATCATAACGAAATAAGTTTGGAGCAAAACGAAGCTAAAACGAAAAAAATATGAATTTCTAAAGAAATAAAATAAAAGATTTAAATGAAAAAATAACATACAGCTCAAACGGCTCAAGCCGGTGCATCCAAACAAATCGAGCCAAGCCGACCAAGCCGACGTGCCAAGCCATCCACGCTAGCCGACTCAAGCCCAAAAGCCATCAGCCGATCTACAGCACAATGTGGACCGCCAGCACAGCAGACACCAACGAATCAGAGCTTGCCACGTGGTGGACCTAGACCCCTAAAGGGTTTACAGAAAATTCATCATGGCTCATAGGGCATTTTGGTCTTTTCATCTATCAATAAAAGGTGCTGATTGGTTGCGGTGCACGATGTAGCCGATCCATGCGATCCATGAGAACAGTAAATGCGCGATCGTATGGTGGTGGTTGTTTGCAGTCAAGATCGAACGGTCAAATTTTTTTTTCGATTGCTGATTTCAGTTGGATTGCATCGGATGATAGTGCTTGATTCCAGCTTTGATCGAACGGTCCAGAAGGCTCCCGATGATGATCAAACTCTCAGACACATGATCAACGGCCTAAATTCCTCCATCAAGCGTGATCCAATGGTCAGAAATTAATCTGACTTGATCTGAGCCATTACACATCTATTTTTGGTATTTTTGAAAGCATCGGATCACCATCTAACGGCCAGAATTAAAAGAACTCAACAAAGGCTATTTTAATCCAAATTTCACTCAGATTTCTTCCTATATTCACGATTAAAATAACCCTTAGTCCCACATTGCCTCCAAAAAAAATATCTAGCCTCCCTAGCTCTATAAAAAGGACTCAGGCCTTCAGAAATCAATATTTTCGATCAAGGTGAAGCTTTGGTATAGGGTAAAGCCAAGCTATGGGTTAATGGCTTCTTCAAAGCAATTGGTGCTGAAAAGAAGAGCGGGACTTCTACACCATCTTTGCACCAATACCGATCCAAGATCAGAGATCACTATATTTTATTTTCTTTTTATTTTATGTATTTAAATTAGGAACTTTTTAATGCAATATTTATTTTTATGCTCTTTAATTTCATACTTTTTATTTTTGTTATAATTTAATTTTTGCACTTTAAATTATTGCTTTTTATTTTATTACAAGTAGATGCTAAGATCTAACTAGTAGATCTTAGTACCAAGTTTAAATTCCCATACCTTTTAATTTTTGCTTTTTATTTTCTGACTTCACTTTTGATTTCAAAACTCTTTTCTTTTCTTTTTCTTTTCAAAAGTCAAAGATTTTAAATCTGAAAACACTACCTTCCCTATGGATTCAACCCGACTCACTACTATCTACATATTTTTAATTATTTTAAGAAGTCGGATTAAACTGATAAACATGGTATCCTAACGAAAACATCACATTTCCATCAATAGCTTAAGCAAAGGAACCAAAGGCACACCAAAGGATAAAGCATATTCTATATCGCTTTCATTTGGTTCGTGAGATCGTGGATCGTGGTGACGTCGATCTTCAAAAGACCGATAGAAAGGAGAACCTAGCCAACCCCTTCACTAAAGCCTTAGCAATCAAAGAGTTCGACAAACATAAGTCGAAGATGGGTATTAGTGAAGGAAAAAACCTATTTTTCTAATCAGGTTTATTCAGATCTGATTGGATCAGGAGAAATATTTCAAAAAATTTTTTCTTTCAGATCCTGATCAGATCTAAGACTTCTCAGATCTAATCTTATTGATTTGATAATAAAAATAAAGTAAATATAAAAATTAAATCTAATTTAATTATACCTTTATTTTGGATAATCCAATTATCCTATGATGATCTTGATGTTTGTCTGAGATTCTAGATGTAGCCATGTAAGTGTCTAGCCTCTACTAGGATCCACTCAGGCAAGATCTAAAAATCTTCTCCTTATCAATTAATCCTCCAAAAATTAGATCTGGATCTAATTTTGAAGGTCTTCAAAATGGATTTTGAAGAACAGTCATTGTCTCTTGTAGTAGTGCTGCCATCTTCCTTTCCTAGCACCTTTCACTTGCTTGGATCGCACCTTCTTCATGCCCAAAGTCTCTTGGGTGTGGAGAGGAGAGAGAGGACCAGAGGGTGGAATGGAGAAGAAGGGAGAGGGGCTATGTGGCATGGGCTAAAGGCAGAAGAATTAAATTCTAGGTGCAGACAGGGTTTATATAGACCCTGCTACGCCAAGCAGTGCCACATCATCCTAGCCAATCATGACCCTTTATGCAATCAAATCTAAATCTGATTAGTGGGATGACATCATCTAATCCAATCAGATTAGAGACCCTTAAAACTCTTCTTAGGTGGTGCCAAGACTAGGTCAAACAAGTCTTCTTGGCGCCACCTAATTTAATTCTCTGAAGCAACTGGAGTCCCATCTGTATGGGACTCCATATTTTATCCTCATGGGGTGCACGCCTCCTTAGGCATGCATCCCTTTCCTATCTACTTTTTAGTAGGGAGACAAATTCTCAGGTTCTCTCCTATGGGTTAATGACACATGGGCAAATGTCTAAGTGTCTAAGGTCAACATTTGACCAATATCCAAAGAGAAGATTTAGTAGGTGATGAAAAATGACATGTGTTGTCTCAAATTTATCTCATAAATTAAGACAATCCTTTTTTGATCTGGACAAGCTCTAGTCGGATCAAGTAAAAGTTTCTATATGAGCCCAAACATATTTGGCTCAGTTGAGACAAGCTTTAATGATTATTGAAGGAGAATATTAGGCTCAATCGTGTGCTAGCATGATTTTCTTGAACCTAATTGAATCTTATTCAAATCAATTGAACTTAGTTAATTCAATTGATAATATCCAGTTCTAAACCCTTGTTTGTATGACCCAATTAGGCTCAGTTCCATATGGTAATGGGATATGTTATGATCAGTTCCATATGGTAATGGGATATGTTATGATCTCTATCATCGACATCATTGAAACACCTTCCGATGGATCAGAACTTTTCTGATTCAGACAACTAGTATGATCGATCATCCAAATCATTCTAATTGCTCCCAAAATCCACCAGTGACACCTAGCAGCATATGGTGGCAATCCATCAGAACTAAAAGTGAATCTCTTAGTGCAGTTACTTGTGTGATTTAGTTTCTCTATCTTGAGCTCTGACTGGATTAGGGTTAAGGTGATCTCGTCAAACCCTAATTTTCGTCATATGAATTAATCATTCAATTCAAGTACAATGTGAAAATTTTAATAGAAACTCTTTCTGTTATTTCACTCTGCCATGGCAATGGGCTTATGGACTTGATTCTCATGATCATCATAGGGCTACTCGTCATCTATCGAGGTAAATAGATCCCCTATTAGTGCAATCCAATTCCTATAATGAACATGCTATAGCCAACATACACCTCAGGATTTCGAATGGCTAGGAGACTGAGTTAGGTGTAGTCAAACTACAACACCCTCAAGATGAATTGCCGATGTGCCTTAGATTAAAGAACCAGACACACTACTGCAGCTTCGAGCCAGTCATCGATGAGAAGATAGACTTCCTCATGACTGCTCGAGGTGATCACGCTCAGTGCCCTTATTCTCTAATGAGTACCTATACTCTCACTCCGATGTCTCTACACCATAGACTTAAGACTCATCTATTCAAAAGAAGCAATCGTACACGAACCTTCCGGATCAATCACCATCCTCATGATGATCTTACGATTGGAAGCATTTTATGAGTTAATAATGAAAATTCATGTCTTAAATTTTCAACTCTTGAAAATATGAACTATCATTACCATTAACTCAAGAGATGTATTATAGACACTTTCAAATATATACTATGATAGAAAAATAATCCATTTTATTATTTATAGTTAAAATTATAATTTTACCCTTAGAAGTGTATTACAAGTGTCAGCCAATCTAGCTTCTAGGGCACACATATCTAACAAACTCCCACTTGACCTAAAGCCAATTGGCTACGAATCTAAGTCCCATCTTCTCAAGGTGGGCTTAGATCTTCTGCTGGCCCAATAGCTTTGTAAGTTGGTCTACTGCATTGTCTATAGAATCAACTCTCTTGATCTTGACGTAACCTTTCTCAAGGTAATTGTGGATGAGGTGGTATCGCCGCTCGATGTGCTTGAATTTTTGGTGAGATCTCGACTCCTTAGCATAGGCTACGGTGCCATTATTGTTATAGTACAGAGGAATGGCATCCGATAGCATCACTCTGATCTTTATGATGAACTTCTTATATCAGAATGCCTCCTTTGTAGCTTCTGACGCAGCGATGTACTCTACTTCTATGGTGGAATCTGCTATCACTGTCTGCTTGAAACTCTTCCAACTAACAGCACCATCATTGCACACAAATAGACTCCCAGATGTTGACTTTTGATCATTTATATCGGATATAAAATCTGAGTCTATATATTCCTGGACTTGGAGTTCTCCATTACCAAAGACCAACCTCATATGCTTAGTTCTTCTTAAGTACTTAAGGATACATTTCACAAAAGTCCAGTGTTCTTCACTTAGATTCGACTAATGTCTGCTCGTGACACTCACAGCATGGGCTATATCAGGTCGTGTACATAACATGACATACATGAGGCTTCCTATTGCGGAAGCATAAGGGATCTTGCTCTTGCGTTCAATCTCCTCAGGTGTGTTGGGATACATTTTCTTGGAGAGATGAATACCATGTCTGAAGGGTACCAATCCCCTCTTGGAGTTTTTCATACTAAACCTCTTTAGCACTTCCTCTACATACATCTTCTGTGAAAGACCTAGCATCCTATTCGGTCTGTCTCTATAGACCTTAATTCCTAGAATGAAGGATGCTTCTCCTAGGTCTTTCATGGGGAATTCTTTAGATAACGACATTTTAACTATGGTCAACATGGAAATATCATTTCCAATAAGGAGGATATCATCCACGTACAGTACGAGGAAGACAATAGCGCTCCCACTGATCTTTCTAAAAATATATGGTTCTTCCTCGTTCTTGATGAAATCAAATAATTTGATCACATCATTAAAAAGAGTATTCCAGCTTCGAGATGCTTGCTTAAGTCCATATATAGACCTTTGCAGCTTGCATACCTTGTGATCAACATTACCGGATGTGAAATCTAGGGGCCGTTCCATATAGATATCTTTCTCAAGGTGTCTATTTAAGAATGCCATTTTTACGTCCATTTGCCATATTTCATAATCGAAATAGGCTGCAATAACAAAAAATGTATGGATGGAAAAGGTATCCTGATAGTCAATTTTTTTGCACTGACTATACCCTTTTGCCACTAATCTAGCTTTGAATGTATCCACATTTCCATTTGCACCAATCTTTCTCTTGTAGATCCATTTACACCCAATACGTATTATACCTTCTGGTGGATCTACCAAGATCCAGACTTAGTTTGAGTGCGTTGAGTCAATTTTTGACCTCATTATCTCTAATCATTTCTCAGAGTCGATATCCGATATTGCCTCATCATAGGTTTTAGGATCATCACCATGAACCCCATAACCTATGAGGAACATTTTCTCTACTTTCTCTGAAATAGTACCTAAGTACCTCTCAGGAGGATGAAAAATCTTTTTTGATCTACGAGGTGGAGGAGGTAGTGATTGTATTGCCTCAACCTGATTTGATTCCTTAGGATCCTTAGCTCGTTGCTCTTGTAAGATTTTCTCCTCGAGCTTGATCTGCTTTCCAATGTCACCACCTTGAATAAACTATTTTTCAAGAAAGATGGCATGCCGACTCACAATCACATTATGGTCTTCTAAAATGTAGAAATAATATCCTATTGACTCTTTAGGATATCCTATGAATCGAGCTCTAAAGGATCTATAGTCTAACTTATCCACTTGTTATCTTTTGACATGAGCCGAACAATTCCAAATTCTTAGATGACTCAAACTTAGTTTCTTACCATGCCATATCTCATACGGTATGGTAGGAGCGATTTTAGAGAAAACCCTATTTAGTAAATATGTAGCAGTTAACAGACTATATCCCTAAAGAAAATTAAGAAGGTCTGTGAAGCTCGTCATGGATCGGACCATATCTAATAAGATCCAATTCCTCCATTCTGAAATTCCATTGAGTTGAGGTGTTCTAGATGGAGTCTATTGAGAGACTATGCCATTTTGCTTAAGATAGTACAAGAATTTTTGACTAAGGTATTCACCTCCTCGATCTGATCGAAAAACCTTAATGGAATTTTCAGTTTGCTTTTCAACTTCATGTCTAAATTTCTAAACTTTTCAAAGGCTTCAGACTTATATCTCATAAGATACACATACCCATACCGAGATAAATCATTGGTAAAGGTTATGAAGCAGTCAAAGTTGCCTCTAGCTGGCACATCAAATGGGCCGCACACATCAGTATGTACTAGGGCAAGTAGTTTTGTGGTCCTTGCTCCATGTCCTACAAAAGGGAGCTTAGTAATTTTGCCATGAAGACAAGATTCATAAATTGGATATGACTCGAAAGTCAACGAACTCAATAGTCTGATTTTCTCCAATTTATTAATCCTATCTTCTGCTATATGACCTAGCCTTAGGTGCCATAGATACCTATCATTTAGACTATCCCTGGGTCATTTTGATCTTATGGCATTCACATTTTACTTGATATTAAAGATAGATACGTTAATATATAACTGGTAGATATCGTTAATAAGGAAACCACTTGTAATTTTATTTCTTTCATAAAGAATATTACAATGGCCCTTAAGAAAACTAATTACATAGCCTTCTTATGCTAAACATAAAATAGAAATCAAATTCTTGCTTACAGCAGGCACATAATAATAATCCCTAAGTACTAAATATAAGCCAAATGGTAGTCGAAGAGGGTAGGTTCCTATGGCCACAACAGCAATTCTTGCTTCATTTTCGATGCGTAGGATCATCTCACCATCCCTCAGCCTCCTGTTATCGTCAAGACCCTACATGAAAGTGCACAAATGAGCACTGGAACCAGAGTCAAACACCCAATTTGATGCAAAAAAAATCGTAATGTTAGATTCAATAACGAGCATACCTCTAAAAGGACCTGTTTCCTTCTTATTCTTTAGGGTGACTAGATATGTAGGATAGTTCCGCTTCCAGTGGCCATCATTATTACAATGAAAATACTTTTCTTTGTCAGTGGCTTTCTTCTTCAGCTCTGCCTTCTTTTTCTTTCCATCTTCCGTCTTCTATTTTTTCACCAACTTTTTCTTCTTTTCAAAAGACTTTCTTTTGAAAGAAGTTCATTCCATAGTAAGTACTGAGCCTTTAGAACCTTTTATGAAAATCTTAGTAGTAAGCAGCATATTCATAAGTTCGACCAGAGTATTCTAAAGTTTATGCATATGGTAGTTCATGATGAACTGCCCATACGCATCAGTCAAGGATTGCAGAATTATATCATTCTGTAGATCATGGTCTAACTTCACTCCAAGCTTCTCAAGCTCTTCTAAGTCTTTAATCATCATCAGACAATGATCTTGGATTGACTGTCCATCTCACATTTTAGTCTAACATAGTTATTTAGTGACTAGATATTTGGCTGTGCAACTCTATTCACCAAACAACACTTACAGGTGAGCCTGCATTTGACGGGCAGTCTTGATATCTTCATGTTGGCACTGAAGCTCATCAGACATCGAGCCCAACATGTAGTATCTAGTCTTATTATCTTCATCCATCCATTTGTCAAGAGACGCTCTCTATTCAGCGAACGGACGAGCTGGTAAGATGGGGGGATCCTAGTCCAATACATGAGTCAACTTTTTAGAATCTAAAATAATTTTAAAGTTTCGAAGGTAATCCTTGTAATTGGGTCTGGCCAGTCTATGGGTGTCCATGATACAGGCTAGTGGATTGGATGCAGATATTTTTCTTTTTCTTGTAGAGAGTCAAAGTTTCTAGTTAAATTTTGTAATTAAGACTTGATCAATTTATTTAAGAATTTAATTTTTAAATAAATTAGCTTCTATTATTTTCTCAGATTTCTATACTCCCTCTATAGAGATGCAAAAATCCCCATGATTACTAATTTCTAGTGGATGATGCAATCCCACCAACTGACACATCACCTCACCTAATAGTTATTGGTGATGAGTTTGCCAATGAGTGAATAACCCTTGTCCAATGATTCTTTAATCATGGTGCACCCAGACTTGATCTCTAATTCATGAATCTCACTATGCCCGAAATATTGATCCACTATTTAGTTAAGTCAGACCCACCATTTGCACAGATTGAATTTCTAATTGGGTCTCTCACCATATCTAAAATATTGAGCCTAATCTATTCTCCAGCCCATAGCATCCAATGCCTAATAGACATGGTTGCATCTTCTCGGTGCAACTAAACCACTATGACCAGCCTAGAACAATCAACCTTGGGAAGGGCCCGCACATCTATAATGGTGGAAGACCTTAGATATAATCTTTTCTTAGGAAGATTTAATTTAGGTCTCTTTAAACTTGATTTGACATAGCCATAACCATATGACTAACCTAGTGGCATGAGTTAGCTCATATTGTTAGCCACCTTAGATCAGAACTTGGCCGATAAGTATGGCTAGGTAAGTGAGACCGATGGAAGGGATATGCCATTAACTCAATAAGAACACATTCAATTTGAGTAGCTCCCAATTAAAAATTAGTCGATCATATCTGTCAAACCTACCTTAGACACCAAATGAAGGGAAAATCCAGATTTCTTGGATCAAATTCATACAGATCAGATTGGATCAAGAGAGATATTTTAAAAATTTTTCTTTTGAATTCAGATCAGATCTAAGATATTTTAGATCTAATTTTATAGATCTAATAAATAAAAATAAAAGGTAAATTAAATTTGATTTAATTTTATACCTTGTTACTGGGTAATCGGATTATCCTATGATGATCCTGCTAATTGTCTGAAGTTTTGGATCTAGCCACGTAGGTGCCTGGCCTCTATCGGTATCCACTTGGACTGGATCTAGAGACCTTCTCATTCTTTATCACCTCTCTAAATATCAGATCTAGATTTGATTTGAAGAATCTTCAAAACTCCTTTTGAAGATCTGGAATCATCTCTTGCAGCAGTGCTGCCTTCTTTCTTTCTTGTCACCTTTCTCTTGCCTGGATTGTAGCAAATTGGAGCCCAAATCTCCTTAGGCATGGAGAGGAGAGAGAGGATCTGAAGATGGCATGGAGGAGAGAGAGGGGCAGTCTTATGGCATGGGCTATTGGTGATCTCTTTTAAAGCTTGGCACAGACATGGTTTTTATAGACCCTACTGCACCATGCAGCGCCACATCATCTCGGTCAATCATGTCACTTCATGCAATCATATCTAAATTTTATTGATGGGATGACATCTCCTGATCCAATCAAATGAAAGCCTCCTCAAATCATCCTTAGGTGGTGCTAAGACTGGTCAAAGCAGAGTTCCTTTGCGCCACCTAAGTTGATTCCAAGAAGCAACCTAGAGTCTCATCTATATGGGACTCTAGGCATTTCTATCCTTGGGCACACGCCTCCCTAGGCATGCACCCCCTTCTTTCCATTTTCTAGCAAGGGGACAAGCTCCTATCTGCTCTCCTATGGGTGCATGACACATAGGCAGTTGTCTAAGTATCAAAAGCCAATATTTGACTAAAGTCAAAAGACAAGAATTAGCAGGTGACGAAAAATGGCAGGTGTTGTCTCCAATTTATCTTATAAATTAAGACAATCCTTTTCTGATCTGGACAAACTCCAGTCAGACCAAGTAAAGGTACCTAAGTGAGCACAAATACATTTGGCTCAATCGAGACAACTTTTAATGATAATTGAAGAAGAACGTTAAGCTCAATCATGTGCTAGCATGATTTTCTTGAACCTAATTGAATCTTATTCAAATCAATTGAACTGGATTAGTTCGATTGATGATATCCGAATCCAAACCCTTATTTGTGTGATCCAGTTAGGATCAGTTATATATGGTAGTTGAATATGTTATGATCTTTATCACCGACATCATCAAAACACCTTTCGATAGATCAGAACTCTTCTGATTCATACAACTAGAATGATCGGTCATCTAAATCATTCTAATTGCTCCTAAAATCTACCAATGACACCTAGCAGTATATGGTGGCAATCCATCAGAACTAAAAATGAATCTCTTGGTACAGCTACCTGTGTGATTAAGTTCTTCTATCTTGAGCTCCGATCAGATTATGGTTAAGGTGAACTCGTCAAACCCTAATTTCTGTCATATGATTTAACCATTCGATTTAAGTCTGATGTGAAAATCTTAATAGAAACCCTTTCTATTATTTCACTCTACCATGGCCGTGGGCTTATGAACTTGATTCTCATGATCATCATAGGGCTGCTCCTCATCTACCAAGGTAGATAGATTCTCTCTTGGTGCAATCCAATTCCAACAATGAACATGCTATAGCAAATATACACCTCAGAATTTCGAATGGCTAGGAGATCGAGTTATGGTATAGTCGAACTATAACACCCTCAAGGTGAACTACCGATGCACCTCAGGTCAAAGAACCAAACACACCACTACAGCTTCGAGCCAATCATCGACGAGAAGATAGACTTTCTTATGACTGCTCGAGGTGGTCACGCTCAGTGCCCTCATTCTCTAATGAGTACCTGTACTCTCACTTCGGTGTCTCTACATCATAGACTCAAGACTCCTCTACTATAAAAAAGTGATTGTACACCAACCTTTTGGATCAATTACCATCCTCATGATGATCCTACGGTCAGGAGCATTTTATGAGTTAATAATAAAAATTTGTCTTAAATTTTTAACTCTTGAAAATATGAATTATCATTACTATTAACTCAAGGAATGTATCATAGACACTAAATACACATTTATGATAGAAAATAACCCATTTTATTATTTATAATCAAAATTATAATTTTGCCCTTAGAAGTGTATTATAAGTGTTGGCCAATTCTGGCTTCTAGGGCACACATATCTAACAAACTCCTACTTGACAAAAAGCTAATTGGCTACAAATCTAAGTCCCATCTTTTCAAGGTGGGCTTTGATCTTTTGCTGGCCTAACAGCTTTGTATGTTGGTCCACCGCATTGTCTACGAAGTCAACTTTCTTGACCTCGACGTAATCCTTCTCGAGGTAATCGCGGATGTGATGGTATCGCCGCTCGATATGCTTGGATTTCTGATGAAACCTTAGCTCCTTAGCAAGGGCTATGGCACCATTGTTATTGCAGTATAAAGGAATGGCATCTGATGGCATCACTCCAATCTCTATGGCAAATTTCTTATACTAGAATGCCTCCTTCGTAGCTTCTGATGCAGCGATGTATTTTTCTTTCATGGTGGAATCCACTATCACAGTCTGCTTAAAACTATTTCAACTGATAGCACCACCATTACACACAATCAGACTCCCAGATGTCAACTTTCGATTATCTACATCGGACATAAAATCAGAGTCTGTATATCCCTGAACTTGGAGTTCTCCATTACCAAAGACCAACAACATATCCTTAGTTCTTTTCAAGTACTTAAGGATAAATTTCATAAAAGTCCAATGTTCTTCACCTAGATTCGATTGATATCTGCTCATGACACTTATAGCATGGGCTATAATAGGTCGTGTACATAATATGGCATACATGAGGCTCCCTGTTGCTGAAGCATAAGGGATCTTGCTCATGCATTCTATTTTCTCAAGTGTGCTAGGGCACACCTTCTTGGAAAGATGAATGCCATGTCTGAAGGATACCAAACCCCTCTTAGAGTTTTCCATACTAAATCTCTTTAGCACTTCCTCTATGTACATCTTCTATGAAAGTCCTAGCATCCTATTCGGTCTATCTCTATAGACCTTAATTTTTAGAATAAAGGATGATTCTCCTAGGTCTTTCATGGAGATTTCTTTGGATAACCATATTTTAACTATGGTCAACATGGGAATATCATTTCTAATAAAGAGGATATCATCCACATACAATACGAGAAAGACAATAGCGCTCCCACTGATCTTTTTAAAGACACATAGCTCCTCCTCATTCTTGATGAAATCAAATAATTTGATAACATCATTGAAACGAGTATTCCAGCTTCAAGATGCTTGCTTAGTCCAAATATAGACCTTTGCAGCTTGCATACCTTGTGATCAGCATCACTGGATGTGAAACCTAGTGGCTGTTCCACATAGATATCTTCTTCAAGATATCATTTAAGAATGCCATTTTCACATCCATTTGTCATATTTCATAATCGAAATAGGCTGCAACAGCAAGCAATGTACGGATGGATTTTAGCATAGCTACTGGTGAAATGGTACTCTGATAGTCAATGCCTTCATGCTAGCTATAACCTTTTGCCACTAATCTAGCTTTGAATGTCTCCACATTTCCATCTGCATCAATCTTTCTCTTGTAGATCCATTTACACCCAATAGATACTATACCTTTTAGTGGATTTACTAAAGTTCAGACTTGGTTTGAGTATATCGACTCAATTTTTAACTTCATTATCTCTAATCATTTCTTGAATTCGATATTTGATACCGCCTCGTTATAGGTTTTGGGATCATCACCATGAATCCCATTACCTATGAGGAATATTTTCTCTACTTCGTCTGAAATAGTACCTAAGTACCTCTGAGAGGGATGGAAAATCCTTTTCGATCTTCAAGCTGGAGGAGGTAGTGATTGTATTGGCTCAACCTGATTTCATTCCATTTGGTCCTTAGCTCGTTGCTCTTGTGAGACTTTCTCATCAAGCTTGATCTGCTTTACAATGCGGCTATCTTAAATAAACTATTTTTCAAGAAAGATGGCATGTCAACTCATAATCATATTGTGATCTTCTAGAATGTAAAAATAATATCCTAATGACTCTTTAGGATATTCTATAAATCGAGCTCTAAAGGACCTAAAGTCTAACTTATCCACTTGTTGTCTTTTAACATGAGCCGGACAATCCCAAATTCTAAGATGACTCAGACTTGGTTTCTTACCATACCATATCTCGTACGGTGTGATAAAATGGTTTTATAAGAAATTCTATTTAGTAAGTATATTGCAGTTAACAAATAGTGTTCCCAAAGAAAATCAGGGAGGTCTGTGAAGCTCAACATGGATTGAACCATATCTAATAGGGTCCGATTCCTCCATTTTGAAGCCCCATTGAGTTGAGGTATTCCTAGTGGAGTCCATTGAGAGACTATGCCATTATCCTTGAGATAGTCCAAAAATTTTCAACTCAAGTATTCACCTCCTCGATCTGATCGAAGAATCTTAATGGATTTTTCAGTTTGCTTTTCTACTTCATGTCTGAATTTCTTGAACTTTTCAAAAGCTTCAGAGTTGTATCTCATAAGATACACATATCCATACCTAGATAAATCATCGGTAAAGATTATAAAGTAGACAATGTTGCCTCTAGTCGGCACATCAAATGGGCCATACACATCAGTATGTACTAGAGCAAGAAGATCTATGGCCCTTTACCCATGTCCTACAAAAGGAAGTTTAGTCATTTTGCCATGAAGACAAGATTCACAAATTGGATATGACCAAAAGCTGATGGACTCAATAGCCTGATTTTTTTCAATTTGTTAACCCTATCTTCTGCTATATGACCTAGTCTTAGGTGCCATAGATACCTATCCTTTGGACTATCCCTAGGTCGTTTCATGGCATTCACATTTTGCTCGATATTAAAAATAGATACATCAATATGTAACTGGTAAAAACTGTTAATAAGGAAACCACTTGCAATTTTATTTCTTTCATAAAGAATGTTATAATGGTCCTTAAGAAAACTAATTACATAGCCTTCTAGTGCTAGGCATGAAATAGAAATCAAATTCCTACTTACAACAGGCACATAATAACAATCTTTTAATACTAAGTCTAAACCAGATGGTAGTCGAAGAGGGTATATTCCAACAGCTACGACAGCAACTCTCACTCCATTTTCGACATGTAGGATCATGTCACCATCCCTCAGCCTCCTACTATCCTCAAGACCCTACATGGAAGTGCACAAATGAGCACTAGAACCAGAGTCAAGCATCCAACTAGATGTAGAAGAAACCATAAGGTTAGACTCAATAACGAGCATACCTCCAGAAGGATCTACCTTCTTTTTATTCTTTAGGGTGGCTAGGTATGTAGGGCAATTCTGCTTCTAGTGGCCATCATTGTTGCAATGGAAATACTTTTCTTTGTCAGTGGCCTTCTTCTTTAGCTCTGCCTTTTTCTTCTTTTCTTTTTCCATCTTCTGCTTTTTCACAGACTTCTTCTTCTTTTCAAAAGACTTTCTCTTGGAAGAAATCTATTCCATAGCAAGCACTAAGCCTTTAGAACCATTCATAGAAAGCTCAGCAGTAACCAGCATGTTCATATGTTCGGCCAAGGAATTTTGAAGTTTATGCATATGGTAGTTCATGATGAACTGCCCATATGCATCAATCAAGGATTGCAGAATTATATCATTCTGCAGATCTAGGTCCAACTTCACTCTGAGCTTCTTAAGCTTTTTTAAGTTCTTGATCATCATCAGATAATGATTTTGGATTGACGGCCTATCATGCATTTTAGCCTTGAATAGTCATTTAGTGACTTGATACTTGGCTGTGCGACTTTGTTCACCAAACATCTCTTATAGGTGAGCCAACATTTGACGGGCAACTCTGATATCTTCATGTTGGCGCTGAAGCTTATCAGACATCGAGCCCAATATGTAGTATCTAGCCTTGTTATCTTCGTCCATCCACTTTTCAAGAGACACTCTCTGTTCAGCATATGGACGAGCTGGTAAGGTGGGAGGGTCCTGGTCTAATACATGAGTTAACTTCTCCAAACCTAAAATGATTTTGAAGTTCTAGAGTCAATCCTTGTAATTGGATCTGGTCAGTCTATGGGTCCAGGATTTGTGCTAGTGGATTGGACACAAACATTTTTTTGTAGAGAGTCAATGTTTCTAGTTTGATATTATAATTAAGACTTGACCAATTTGTTTAGGGGTTTTATTTTTAAAATAAATTAGCTCCCACTATTTTCTTGGATCCCTACACTCTCTTTGTAGAGATGCAAAAATTTTCACGATCAATGATTTCTAGTGGATGGTGCGGTGCCACCTATTGACTCATCACCTCACCTAACAGTTATTGGTGATGGATTAGCTAATGAGTGAACAACTCTTGTTCAATGATTCTCTAATCATAGTGCACCCAAACTTGATCTCTAATTCATGAATCTCATCATGTCTGAAATATTGATCCACTCCTTAGTTAAGTCAGACCCACCATTTGCATAGATTGAATTTCTAATTGAGTCTTTCACCGTATCTAAAATATTGAGCCCAATCCATCCTCCAGCCCGTAGCATCCAATGCCTAATAGATATGGTTGCATCTTCCTGGTGCAACTGAACCATTGTAATCAATCGAGAATAATCAACCTCGGGAAGGGCCTGCGTATCTACAATGGTGGAAGACCTTAGACTTAATCTTTTCATAGGAAGATTTGATTTAGGTCTCATTAAACTAGACTTGACATAGTCATAACCATTATGACTAACCTAGTGGCATGGGTTAGCTCAAATTATTGACCACCTCAGATCAAGACTGAGCCAACAAATATGGTCAGGTAAGTGACATCGATGGAAGGGATATGCCATTAACTCGATAAGAAGGCATTCGAGTCAATAGCTCCCAATTAAAAATCAGTCGATCGTATCTATCGGACTTACCTTAGACATCAAATTATTAAGCCAAAACCAATCGGATTAGCCTACAATCCAGACTCTAACCACTGAGCCTAATTAGGTCTTAGCTTGATTGATCACTCACGTGACTCGATCTTGACCTAGACTTAATCCTATTAGACTAGTCAATTTAAGCATTGTTGATCCCATCTAACCAACTCTTGATTCAGTTTGATCAATCGGTTAGACCTAGTTGTGCTACCCAAGCTCGAACCCAATTTTTTGAGTATGTCTTAGATCTAAAATTTTTAATTTTAGACCTAATATATATTTTATAATCTTAATTTTTAATTATGTTTAGGCTTTACAAACAAAATATGTGAATAAAATTCTAGGATTTCAGGATCTAGGGTTTTGCAGAAAATAAGTTCTTGATTTTTGATTAAGGACGAACGCGCAGCACCCCTACACATCATAAGAACACCCCATCAAATGAAAGGAAAGGATATTTAAACCCTACTTTGTTCTTATGACCGGACGGCCAAGGGAAACGCCTTAACCAGAAATATAAAAAATATAAAACTAGTTAGATCTACATCAAATATCTCATATATAAAAATAGATCTAACTTTATACATGTTTTACATACATCTCATGTATCATATCATGCATGTTTTCAGATCTAAATTATCTACTAATTCATCTAAAAAATTAAATTTAAATTGGTCACATCAAAATAAATTTTAATCTAGATAATTATGTAGAACTATTCTACAACTAGTCTAAACATGCATTCATCGTATCTCATATGAACCAAAAATTAAATAATTTTATTTACTATTTTTTAGATCCTATTATAATAATTATAATATCAAAAAATAGTAAATAAATTAATATAAAATCATAACTTAATCAAATTGTATTATGATCATGCAAGACTATATATAGAACAATTCTATTTTACAACTAGTCATGCATCTTATAAAAATTAGATCTAAATTATTTAATTTTAATTTCTTTGATTTCAGATCTAATCACATCTCATGTGATATATGAAATTATCTAATTATTAGATTAAAATTAAATTAAAATTAGATCTAAATAATCTATTAGAATCTGACTGTGATACCAGTTGAAGGAGAAATCCTAATTTTTTGGATCAGGTTCATTCATATCTAATTGGATCAAGAGAGATATTTCAAAAAAATTTTTTTTCAATCTAGATCAGATCTAAGATATTTTAGATCTAATTTTATAAATCTAATAAATAAAAATAAAAGATTAATTAAATCTAATTTAATTTTGTATCTTGTTATTGGATAATCGGATTACCCTATGATGATCCTACTGATTGTCTGAAGTTCTGAATCTAGCCATGCAAGTGCCTGGCCTCTATCAGTATCCACTTGGGTTGGATCTAGAGACCTTCTCCTTTTTTATCACCTCTTTAAATAGCAGATCTGGATTTGATTTAGAGAATCTTCAAAACTCCTTTTGAAGATCTGGAATCGTCTCTTGCAGCAGTGCTGCCTTCTTCCTTTCTGGTTAGCTTTTTCTTACCTAGATTGCACCAAACTGGAGCCCAAATCTCCTTGGGTGTGGAGAGGAGAGAGAGGACCTGAAGATGCCATGGAGGAGGGAGAGGGGCAGCCTTAGGGCATGGGCTAAGAGAGAACTCTTTGAAAGTTGGGTGTAGATAGGGTTTATATAGACCCTGCTGCACCATGTAGTGCCACATCATCCTAGCCAATCACGTTGCTTCATGCAATCAGATTTAAATCTGATTAGTAGGATGACATCACCAAATCCAATCAGATGAGAGTCTCCTTAAATCATCCTTAGGTGGTGCCAAGACTGATCAAAGCAGAGTCCCTTTAAGCCACCTAAGTTGATTCCAAGAAGCAACCTGGAGTCCCATCTGTATGGGACTTCAGGCATCCCTATCCTTAGGCGCATGCCTCCCTAGGCATGCACTGAAGGGAAATCCTGATTTCCCGGTCCAGGTTCGTCCAGATCTGATTAGATCAAGAGATATATTTCAAAATTTTTTCCCTTGATCTCAATCAGATCTTGATATGTTTCAGATCTGATTCTTATTATTTTAATAAAATAAAATAAGATAAATTAAATCAAATTCAATTTACCTGATTTGGGTAATCCTATTACCCTGTAGATGATCCTGATTGCAGCGGAAGGTTCTGGATCTTAGCCACGCAAGCGCCTGGCCTCTACCGATATCCACTTGGGTTGGATCTGGAGAACCTCTTCTTCTCTATCACACCTCCAAAAATCAGATCTGGATCTGATTTGGAGGATCTTCAAAACTCTTTTGAAGATCTGCAGTCGTCCTTTTGCAGCAGCGCAGCCTTCTTGCTTTTGATCGCCTTTCCTTGATCTGAATCGCACCAAACTAAGTCCAAAACACTTTTGGACGTGGAGAGCAAGGGGAGAAGAGAGTATGGCATGGAGAAGGAGGGGAGAGGCAGCCTTGGGGCGTGGGAAATCTCATTCACTTAGGATTAGGGTTGGGCGCAGGGTCTTATTTATAGACCTCTTGTGATCCAACTCCTCTTCCTCTCAACCAATCACAACCCTTTGTGAAATCAGATCTAAATCTGATTGGTTGAAAAAGAGACCCCTGGATTCCTCCTTAGAGGGCGCCTAAGACCAGTCAAACTGGATTCTTAGTAGAACTCTGATTGGAATCCTAAAGGGAGGTGGAGTCCTTGTCCAACAAGGACTCCTAGGCGCCTCCTACTTGGGCTCACGCCACCCTTGGCGTGCGCCCTTCTCCTTGCCAGGTTCTGGCAGGGGGACAGGCCCCCACCAGCTCTCCAATAGGTGCATGACATGTGGTCAAAAGTCAAAGGTCAATGGTCAACATTTGACCAGTCAAAGGTAGACTTTTGACCAAAGTCAAAGAACAAGAAATGGCAGGTGACCAAAAATGGCAGGTAATGTCTTACAAATAAGACAACCTATTCTGACTTGGACAACCTCCAGTCAGACCATATGAAGGCCTCTGATTGAGCACAAACTCCTTTGGCTCAGTCAGGACAACTTATTTGTGATAGTAAAAGAAGAACGTTAGGTTCAATCGAGTGCTAGCACGATTTTCTTGAACCTAATTGAATCTCATTCAGATCAATTGAACTAGATCAGTTCAATTGATGATCACCAGATTCAAACCCTTGTTTGTGTGACCCAGTTAGGTTCAGTTCTGTATGGTAATGGGATATGTCATGATCTCTATCATAGACATCATCGAAACTCCTTTCGATGGATCAGAACTCTTCTGATTCGAACAGCTAGAATGATCGATCATCTAAATCATTCTAATTGCTCCCAAAATCCACCAGTGACACCTAGCAGTATATGGTGGCAACCCATCAGAGCTGAATGCGAACCTCTTGGTGCAGCTACCTGTGTGATTAAGTTCTTCTATCTTGAGCCCCGATCAGATTAGGGTTAAGGTGAACTCGTCAAACCCTAGTCTCTGTCATATGATGTAATCATTCGATTCGAGTCCAATGTGAAAATCTAAATAGAAACTCTTTCTATTATTTCACTCTGCCATGGCCATGGGCTTCAGGACTTGATTCTCATGATCATCATAGGGCTACTCCTCTACCACCACCGAGGTAGATAGATCCCATCTTGATGCAATCCAGTTCCTACAATGAACATGTCATAGCCAACATACACCTCAGGGTTCCATATGGCTAGGAGATCGAGTAATGGTGTAGTCAAACTATAACACCCTCAAGGTGAACTGCCGATGCATCTCAGGTCAAAGAACCAGACACACTACTGCAGCATCGAGTCAGTCATTGACGAGAAGGTAGACTCCCTAATGACTACTCGAGGTGGTCACGCTCAGTGCCCTCGTTCTCTAACGAGTACCTGTACTCTCGCTCCGGTGTCTCCACACCGTAGACTCAAGACTCATCTACTAAAGAGAAGCGATCGTACACCAACCTTCCGGATCAATCACCATCCTCGTGATGATCCTATGGTCGGGAGCTATTTATGAGTTAATAATGATTATTCATGTCTTAAATTTTCAACTCTTGAAAATATGAATTATCATTACCATTAACTCAAAGGATGTATCACAGACACTAAATACACATGTGTGATAGAAAATAACCCATTTCATTAATTATAGTCAAAATTATAATTTTGCCCCTAGAAGTGTATTACAAGTGTCAGCCAATTCTGGCTTCTAGGGCACATATATCTAACAATCTCCCACTTGTCCTAAAGCCAATTGGCTACAAGTCTAAGTCCCATCTTCTCAAGGTGGGCTTCGATCTTCTGCTGGCCCAACGGCTTTGTAAGTGGGTCTGCCACATTATCTGTGGAGTTGACTCTCTTGACCTCAACGTAACCTTTCTCAAGGTAATCGCGGATGAGATGGTATCACCGTTTGCTAGGAACTCTTCCAGCACAAACAGTCTGCCAGATGTCGACTTTCGATCATCTATATCGGACATGAAGTCCGAGTCTGTGTATCCCTGGACTTGGAGTTCTCCGTTACCAAAGACCAACATCATATCCTTAGTTCTTCTCAAGTACTTAAGGATACATTTCACAGAAGTCCAGTGTTCTTCACCTGGATTTGACTGATATCTGCTTGTGACACTCACAGCATGGGCTATATCAGGTCGTGTACATAGCATGGCATACATGAGGCTCCCTATTGCAGAAGCATAAGGGATCTTGCTCATGCGTTCTATTTCCTCAGGTGTGCTGGGGCACATCTTCTTGGAAAGATGAATACCATGTCTGAAGGGTATTAATCCCCTCTTAGAGTTTTCCATACTAAACCTCTTTAGTACTTCCTCTATGTACATCTTCTGTGAAAGTCCTAGCATCCTATTCGGTCTATCCCTATAGACCTTAATTCCTAGAATAAAGGATGCTTCACCTAGGTCTTTCATGGAGAATTCCTTTGGACAACCACATCTTGACTGATGTCAACATGGGAATATCATTCCCAATAAGGAGGATGTCATCCACGTACAATACGAGGAAGACAACAGCGCTCCCACTGACCCTTTTGAAAACACATGGTTCCTCTTCATTTTTGATGAAACCAAACTTTTTGATCACATCATTGAAACGAGTGTTCCAGCTCCGAGATGCTTGCTTAAGTCCATATATGGACCTTTGCAGCTTGCAAACCTTGTGATCAGTATCACTGGATGTGAAACCTAGCGGCTGTTCCATATAGATATCTTCCTCAAGATATCCATTTAGGAATGCCGTTTTCACGTCCATTTGCCATATTTCATAATCGAAATAGGCTGCAACAGCAAGCAATGTGCGGATGGATTTTAGCATAGCTACCGGGGAAAAGGTATCCTGATAGTCAATGCCTTCACGTTGACTATAACCTTTTGCCACCAGTCTAGCCTTGAATGTCTCCACATTCCCATCTGCACCAATCTTTCTCTTGAAGATCCATTTACACCCAATAGGTACTATACCTTCTGGTGGATCTACCAAGGTCCAGACTTGGTTTGAGTGCATCGAGTCAATTTCTGACTTCATTGCCTCAAGCCATTTCTCGGAGTCGATATCTGATATCGCCTCGTTGTAGGTTTTGGGATCATCACCATGAGCACCATTACCTATGAGGAACATTTCCTCTACATCCTCTGAAATAATACCTAAGTATCTTTCAGGGGGATGGGAAACTCTTTCCGATCTACGAGGTGGAGGAGGTAGTGTTCTTATTGGCTCAACCTGATTTGGTTCCACTTGGTCCTTAGCTCGTTCTGCTTGTGAGACTTTCTCATCAAGCTTAATCTGCTTTCCAATGCCGCTATCTTGAATAAACTATTTTTCAAGAAATATGGCATGTCGACTCACAATCACATTGTGGTCTTCTGGAATGTAGAAATAGTATCCTAATGACTCTTTAGGATATCCTATGAATCGAGCTCTAAAGGACCTAAACTCTAACTTGTCCGCTTGTTGTCTTTTGACATAAGCCGGACAACCCCAAATTCTGAGATGACTCAGACTTGGTTTCTTACCGTGCCATATCTCATACGGTGTGGTAGGAACGGTTTTAGAGGGAACCCTATTCAGTAAATAGATTGAAGTTAATAATGAATGTCCCCAAAGAAAATCTGGGAGGTCTGTGAAGCTCATCATGGATCGAACCATATCCAATAGAGTCCGATTTCTCCATTCTGAAACCCCGTTGAGTTGAGGTGTTCCTGGTGGAGTCCATTGAGAGACTATGCCATTTTCCTTAAGATAGTCTAGGAATTCCCGGCTAAGGTATTCACCTCCTCGATCTGATCGAAGAACCTTAATGGGTTTTCCAGTTTATTTTTCTACTTCATGTCTGAATTCTTTGAACTTTTCAAAGGCTTCAGACTTGTGTCTCATAAGATACACATACCCATACCTAGACAGATCATCGGTAAAGGTAATGAAGTAGACAAAATTGCCTCTAGCCGGCACATCAAATGGGCCGCACACATCAGTATGTACTAGGGCAAGGAGATCTGTGGCCCTCTCCCCATGTCCAACAAAAGGGAGTTTAGTCATTTTGCCTTGAAGACAAGATTCACAAGTTGGATATGACTCAAAAGTCAATGGACTCAATAGCCCATTTTTCTCCAATTTGTTAATCCTATCTTCTGCTATATGACCTAATCTCAGGTGCCATAGATATCTGTCGTTTGGACTATCCCTAGGTCGTTTGGCATTCACGTTTTGCTCGATAGTTAAAACAGGTACATCAATATGCAACTGATAAAGACCATTAACAAGGAAACCATTTGCAATTTTATTTCTTTCATAAAGAATGTTACAATGGTCCTTAAAGAAGGTGATCACATAACCTTCTTGTGCTAAGCATGAAACAGAAATCAAATTCCTGCTAGCTGCAGGCACATAATAACAGTCTTTTAAAACTAAGTCTAAACCAGATGGTAATCGAAGAGGGTATGTTCCCACGGCTACTGCAGCAACTCTTGCTCCATTACCGACGCGTAGGATCATGTCTCCATCCCTCAGCCTCCTGCTATCCTCAAGACCCTGCATAGAAGTGCACAGATGAGCACTAGAACCAGAGTCAAGCACCCAACTGGATGCAGAAGAAACCGTAAGGTTAGACTCAATAACGAGCATACCTCCAGAAGGACCTTCCTTCTTGTTCTTCAGGGTGGCCAGGTAAGTAGGGCAGTTCCGCTTCCAATGGCCGTCGCTGTTGCAATGGAAACACTTTCCTTTGCCATCGACCTTCTTCTTCGGTTCTGCCTTCTTCTTCTTTGATCCTTCTACCTTTTGCTTTTTCACAGACTTCTTTTTCTTTCCATAAGACTTTCTTTTGGAAGAAGTCCGTTCCATAGCAAGAACTGAGCCTTTAGAACCTTTCATAGAAAGCTCAGCGGTAACCAGCATATTCATCAACTCGGCCAAGGAATTTTGAAGTTTATGCATGTGGTAATTCATGATGAATTGCCCATATGCATCAGTCAAGGATTGCAGAATAATATCGTTCTGCAAGTCCAAGTCCAACTTCACACCGAGCTTCTCAAGCTCTTCCATGTCCTTGATCATTGTCAGACAGTGATCTTGGACTGACTGCCCATCACGCATCTTAGCCTTAAAAAGTCATTTTGTGACTTGATATTTGGCTGCGCGACTCTGTTCACCAAACATCTCCTGCAGGTGAGCCAACATTTGGCGAGCAGTCCCGATATCTTCATGTTGGCGCTGGAGCTCATCAGACATCGAGCCCAACATGTAGTATCTGGCCTTATTGTCTTCGTCAATCCATTTTTCCAGAGACGCTCTCTGTTCAGTGGATGGACGAGCTGGTAAGGTGGGAGGGTCCTGGTCCAAAACATGTGTTAACTTCTCTGAACCCAAAACAATTTTGTAGTTCCTGAGCCAATCTTTATAATTGGGTCCAGTCAGTCTATGTGTGTCTAGGATACGTGCCAGTGGGTTGGACGCAGACATTTTCCTGTAGAGAGTCAAAGATTCTAGTTAGATACTGTAATTTTGACTTGACCAATTTGTTTAGGGATTTTATTTTTAAACAAATTAGCTCCCACTATTTTCTCGGATCCCTACACTCCCTCTGTAGAGATGCAAAAATCTCCGCGATTGATGATTTCTAGTGGGTGGTGCGGTCTCACCAACTGACTCATCACCTCACCTAACAGTTATTGGTGATGGGTTAGCCAATGAGTGAACAACTCTTGTTCAATGATTCTCTAATCATGGTGCACCCAAACTTGGTCTCTAATTCATGAATCTCACCGTATCCGAAATATTGATCCACTCCTTAGTTAAGTCAGACCCACCATTTGCATAGACTGGGTTCCTAATTGGGTCTCTCACCGTATCCGAAATATTGAGCCCAACTCATCCTCCAGCCCATAGCATCCAATGCCTAATAGACATGGTTGCATCTTCCGGTGCAACTGAGCCACTGTATCCAGCCGAGAACAATCAACCCCGGGAAGGGCCCGCACGTCTACAATGGTGGAAGACCTCAGACTTAATCTTTTCTTAGGGAGAATTGATTCAGGTCTCATTAAACTAGACTTGGCTTAGTCATAACAATTATGACTAACCTAGTGGCATGGGTCAGCTCGGATTATTGACCACCTCAGATCAGAACTGTGTCAACAGATATGGCCAGGTAAGTGAGATCGGTGGAAGGAATATGCCGTTAACTCGCACAAGAACGCATTCAGGTCGAGTAGCTTCCAATTAAAAACCAGTCGGTCGTCTGTGCCAAACTTACCTTAGACACCAAATTGTTGAGTCAGAACCAATTGGGTTAGCCTACAATCCAGACTCTAACCTCTGAGCCTAATTAGGTCTTGCTTGATCATGACTCGATCTTGACCCAGACTTAATCCTATTAGGCTGGTCAATTTAAGCATTGTTGATCCCATCTAACCAACTCTTGATTCGATTTGATCAACCGCTTAGACCTAATTGAGCTACCCAAGCCCGAACCCAGTATTATGAATATGTCTTAGATCTGAAATTCTCAATTTTAGACCTAATTAATATTCCATAAACTTAATTCTTAATTAAGTTGGGTTCATAAACAAAATATGCACAATAAATCCTAGGGTTTCAGGATCTAGGGTTTTGCAGAAAGTAAGTTTTGGGTTTCTGATTAAGGACGAACACGCAGCACCCCTACACGTCATAAGAACACCCCATCGAATGGGAAAGAGAGGGCCTTTCAAACCCTTCTTCGTTCTTATGACCGGACGGCCAAGAGGAACGCCTTAATCAGGAACATGTAAATCTACAAAATAGTTATAGATCTATATCATATATCTCATATACAAATTTAGATCTAATCAAGGCATATTTTGCATACATCTCATGTATCATAATCATGCATGTTTTCAGATCTAAATTATCACATAATAATCTAAAAAATTAGATTTAAATTGATCTAATCAAAATAAATTCTAATCTAGATAATTATGTAGAACTATTCTACAACTAGTCTAGTCATGCATCTATCATATCTCATATGATATTTAAAATTAAATAATTTTTATTTGCTGTTTATCAGATGTTATTATAATACTTATAATATCAGAAAACAGTAAATAAGAAGATCTAAAATATGATTTAATCATATTAAATCAAAGACATGCAAAACTATTCTATAGAACTATTCTATTCTAGAACTAGTCATGCATATCTTCATGTTCTTAGATCCAAATCATTTAATTTTAATTTTTTCTGATTTCAGATCTGATCACATCTCATGTGACATCTGAAATCACTTTATTTTCTAATTAAAATAAAATTAAAATCAGATCTAAATAATTTAGAACCATGGCTCTGATACCAGTTGAAGGGAAATCCTGATTTCCCGGTCCAGGTTCGTCCAGATCTGATTAGATCAAGAGATATATTTCAAAAATTTTTTCTCTTGATCTCAATCAGATCTTGATATGTTTTAGATCTGATTCTTATTATTTTAATAAATAAAATAAAATAAGATAAATTAAATCAAATTTCAATTTACCTGATTTGGGTAATCCTATTACCCTGTAGATGATCCTGATTGCAGCGGAAGGTTCTGGATCTTAGCCATGCAAGCGCCTGGCCTCTACCGGTATCCACTTGGGTTGGATCTGGAGAACCTCTTCTTCTCTATCACACCTCCAAAAATCAGATCTGGATCTGATTTGGAGGATCTTCAAAACTCTTTTGAAGATCTGCAGTCGTCCTTTTGCAGCAGCGCAGCCTTCTTGCTTTTGATCGCCTTTCCTTGATCTGAATCGCACCAAACTAAGTCCAAAACACTTTTGGACGTGGAGAGCAAGGGGAGAAGAGAGTATGGCATGGAGAAGGAGGGAAGAGGCAGCCTTGGGGTGTGGGAAATCTCATTCACTTAGGATTAGGGTTGGGCGCAGGGTCTTATTTATAGACCTCTTGTGATCCAACTCCTCTTCCTCTCAACCAATCACAACCCTTTGTGAAATCAGATCTAAATCTGATTGGTTGAAAAAGAGACCCCTGGATTCCTCCTTAGAGGGCGCCTAAGACCAGTCAAACTGGATTCTTAGTAGAACTCTGATTGGAATCCTAAAGGGAGGTGGAGTCCTTGTCCAACAAGGACTCCTAGGCGCCTCCTACTTGGGCTCACGCCACCCTTGGCGTGCGCCCTTCTCCTTGCCAGGTTCTGGCAGGGGGACAGGCCCCCACCAGCTCTCCAATAGGTGCATGACATGTGGTCAAAAGTCAAAGGTCAATGGTCAACGTTTGACCAGTCAAAGGTAGACTTTTGACCAAAGTCAAAGAACAAGAAATGGCAGGTGACCAAAAATGGCAGGTAATGTCTTACAAATAAGACAACCTATTCTGACTTGGACAACCTCCAGTCAGACCATATGAAGACCTCTGATTGAGCACAAACTCCTTTGGCTCAGTCAGGACAACTTATTTGTGATAGTAAAAGAAGAACGTTAGGTTCAATCGAGTGCTAGCACGATTTTCTTGAACCTAATTGAATCTCATTCAGATCAATTGAACTAGATCAGTTCAATTGATGATCACCAGATTCAAACCCTTGTTTGTGTGACCCAGTTAGGTTCAGTTCTGTATGGTAATGGGATATGTCATGATCTCTATCATAGACATCATCGAAACTCCTTTCGATGGATCAGAACTCTTCTGATTCGAACAGCTAGAATGATCGATCATCTAAATCATTCTAATTGCTCCCAAAATCCACCAGTGACACCTAGCAGTATATGGTGGCAACCCATCAGAGCTGAATGCGAACCTCTTGGTGCAGCTACCTGTGTGATTAAGTTCTTCTATCTTGAGCCCCGATCAGATTAGGGTTAAGGTGAACTCGTCAAACCCTAGTCTCTGTCATATGATGTAATCATTCGATTCGAGTCCAATGTGAAAATCTAAATAGAAACTCTTTCTATTATTTCACTCTGCCATGGCCATGGGCTTCAGGACTTGATTCTCATGATCATCATAGGGCTACTCCTCTACCACCGAGGTAGATAGATCCCATCTTGATGCAATCCAGTTCCTACAATGAACATGTCACAGCCAACATACACCTCAGGGTTCCATATGGCTAGGAGACCGAGTAATGGTGTAGTCAAACTATAACACCCTCAAGGTGAACTGCCGATGCATCTCAGGTCAAAGAACCAGACACACTACTGCAGCATCGAGTCAGTCATTGACGAGAAGGTAGACTCCCTAATGACTACTCGAGGTGGTCACGCTCAGTGCCCTCGTTCTCTAACGAGTACCTGTACTCTCGCTCCGGTGTCTCCACACCATAGACTCAAGACTCATCTACTAAAGAGAAGCGATCGTACACCAACCTTCCGGATCAATCACCATCCTCGTGATGATCCTATGGTCGGGAGCTGTTTATGAGTTAATAATGATTATTCATGTCTTAAATTTTCAACTCTTGAAAATATGAATTATCATTACCATTAACTCAAAGGATGTATCACAGACACTAAATACACATGTGTGATAGAAAATAACCCATTTCATTAATTAGTCAAAATTACAATTTTGCCCCTAGAAGTGTATTACAAGTGTCAGCCAATTCTGGCTTCTAGGGCACATATATCTAACATGCACCCCCTCCTTTCCATTTTCTAGTAAGGAGATAAGCCCCTATCTACTCTCCTATGGATGCATGACATATGGGTAGATGTCTAAGTGTCAAAGGTCAACGTTTGACCAAAGTCAAAAGATAAGAATTGCAGGTGACGAAAAATGGCAGGTATTATCTCCAATTTATCTTATAAATTAAGATAACCCTTTTCTGACCTGGACAAGCTCCAGTCAGACCATGTAAAGGTACCTTAGTGAGCACAGATATATTTGGCTCAGTCGAGACAACTTTGAATGATAATTGAAGAAGAACGTTAGGCTCAATCGTCTGCTAGCACGATTTTCTTAAACCTAATTGAATTTTATTCAAATCAATTGAATTGAGTTAGTCCGATTGATGATATCTAGATCAAATTCTTATTTGTGTGAGTTCTATATGATAATGGGATATGTCGCGATCTCTATCATCAACATCATCGAAACACCTTTCGATAGATCAGAACTCTTCTAATTCATACAACTAGAATGATCGATCACCTAAATCATTCTAATTGCTCCTAAAATCTACCAGTGACACCTAGTAGTATATGGTGGTAATCTATCAGAACTAAAAATGTACCTTTTGGTGCAGCTACCTATGTGATTAAGTTCTTCTATCTTGAGCTTCGATCAGATTAGGGTTAAGGTGAAGTCATCAAATCCTAATTTCTGTCATATGATTTAATCATTCGATTTAAGTTCGATGTGAAAATCTTAATAGAAACCCTTTCTATTATTTCACTCTGTCATGGCCATGGGCTTATGGACTTGATTCTCATGATCATCATAGGGCTGCTCCTCATCTACCGAGGTAGATAGATTCTCTCTTGATGCAATCCAATTCCTATAATGAACATGCTATAGCCAACATACACCTCAGGGTTCCGAATGGCTAGAAGACTGAGTCAAGATGTAGTCAAACTATAACACCCTCAAGGTGAACTACTAATGCACCTCAGATCGAAGAACCAGACACACCACTGCAACTTCGAGCCAGACATCGATGAGAAGGTAGACTTTCTTATGACTGCTCGAGGTGGTCACGCTCAGTGCCCTCGTTCTCTAACGAGTACTTGTACTCTCACTTCGGTGTCTCTACACCATAGACTCAAGACTCATCTACTATGAAGAAATGATTGTACCCCAACCTTCTGGATCAATCACCATTCTCATGATGATCCTACGGTCAGGAGCATTTTATGAGTTAATAATGAAAATTCTTATCTTAAATTTTCAACTCTTGAAAATATGAATTATCATTACCATTAACTTAAGGAATGTAGCACAGACACTAAATACATATTTATGATAGAAAATAATATATTTTATTATTTATAGTCAAAATTATAGTTTTTCTCTTAGAAGTGTATTACAAGTGTCAGCCAATTCTGGCTTCTACGACACACATATCAAACACCAAATTATTAAGCCAGAACCAATTAGGTTAGCCTATAATCCAGATTCTAACCACTGAGCCTAATTAGGTCTTAACTTGATCGATCACTCATGTGACTCGACCTTGACCCAGACTTAATCCTATTAGGCTGGTCAATTTAAGTACTCTTGATCCCACCTAACCAACTCTTGATTCGGTTTGATCAATCGATAGACCTAATTAAGCTACCCAAGCTCGAACCCAATTTTATGAATATATCTTAGATCTAAAAATTCTCAATTTTAGATCTAATATATTTTATAATCTTAATTTTCAATTAAGTTTAGGGTTCATAAACAAAATATGTATATAAAATCCTAGGATTTTAGGATCTAAGATTTTGCAGAAAATAAGTTTTTGATTTCTTATTAATGTCGAATGTGCAGCACCCCTACATACATAAGAACTCCACATGAAATGAGAGGAGAGGGTCTTTAAACCCTACTTCATTCTTATGATCGGACGGTCAAGGAGAATGCCTTAATCAGAAACATAATAAATATATAAAACTAGTTAGATCTATATCATATATCGCATATATAAAAATTAATCGAACTAAAAACATGTTTTGCATACATTTCATGTATTATATCATGCATATTTTTAGATCTAAATTATCTCATAAATATCTAAAAAATAAGATTTAAATTTAATCATATTAAATTAAAATTTATTCTAGATAACTTTGTAGAACTATTCTACAACTAGTCTAAACATGCATCTATCATATCTCATATGAAAAATTAAATAAATTTATTTTTTTACTTTTTAGATCTAATTATACTATTTATAATATCAAAAAATAATAAATAAATAGATTTAAAAATTATAATTAATCAAATTAAAATTATGATCATGCTAGACTACACATAGAATAATTCTATTTCTAGTCTAGTCATGCATCTCATACATCTTAGATTTAGATTATTTAATTTTTAATTTTTTTGATTTTAGATCTAATCACATCTAATGTGACATCTATGATTTTCTAATTATTAGATTAAAAATAAATTAAAATTAGATCTAATAAATTATGGAACCTAGCTCTGATCCTAGTTGAATGAAAAAAACCTATTTTTTGGGTTAGGTTCGTTCAGATCTGATTGGTTCAGGAGGGATATTTCAAAAAAAAAATTTCTTTAAGATCTTGATCAGATCTGAGACTACTCAGATCTAAACTTAGTGATCTAATAATAAAAATAAAATAAAGGTAAAAATTAAGTCTAATTTAATTATAACTTTATTTTGGGTAATCCAACTATCCTATGATTATCCTGATATTTGCTTAAGATTCTGGATCTAGCCATGCAAGTACCTAGCCTCTACCGATATCCACTCAGGTAGGATCTAAAGATCTTCTCCTTCTTAATTAATCCTTCAAAAATTAGATCTTGATCTTGAAGGTCTTCAAAATGGCTTTTGAAGAACAGCCATTGTCTCTTGCAGCAGTGCTACCTTCTTCCTTTCCTGACACCTTTCACTTGCTTGGATCACTCCTTCTTCATGCCCAAAGTCCCTTTGGCATGGAGAGGAGAGAGAGGACCAAAGGATGGCATAGAGAAGGAGGGAGAGGGGCTCTGTGGTGTGGGCTAAAGGCAGAAGAATTAAATTCTAGGCATAGACAAGGTTTATATAGACCCTGCTGCGTCGTGCAGTCCCACATCATCCTGGCCAATCATGGCCCTTTGTGCAATCAGATCTAAATCTGATTGGTGGGATGACATTATCTGATCCAATCATATTAGAGACCCTCAAAACTCTACATAGGTGGTACCAAGACTGGGTCAAACAGGTCATTGTGGTGCAATCTAATTTAATTTTCTGAAGCAACTGGAGTCCCATCTGTATGGGATGCCATATTTTATCCTCATAGGGCGCACGCCTCCCTAGGTGTGCACCCCTTTTCTATCTACTTTTTAGCAGAGGGATAGGTCCCAAGGTTCTCTCTTATGGGTGCATGATATATAAGCAGATGTCTGAGTGTCTAGGTCAAGATTTGACTAATGTCCGAAGACAAGATTTAGTAGGTGATGGAAAATGGCAGGTATTATCTCAAATTTATCTCATAAATTAAGATAATCCTTTTTTGATCTGGACAAGATCCAGTCAGATCAAGTAAAGATTTCTGAGTGAGCCTAAATATATTTGGCTCAGTCGGGACAAGCTTTAATGATTGTTGAAGAAGAATATTAGGCTCAATCATATGCTAGCATGATTTTCTTGAACCTAATTGAATCTTATTCAAATCAACTGAATTAGGTTAATCTAATTGATGATATCCAAATCCGAACCCTTATTTGTGTGCCCCAATTAGGTTTAGTTTCGTATGGTAATGAGATATGTCATGATCTCTATCATCGACATCATTGAAATACCTTTCGATGGATTAAAATTTTTCTAATCCAGACAACTAGTATGATCGATCATCCAAATCATTTTAATTGCTCTCAAAATCCACCAGCAATACCTAGCAACATATGGTGGCAACCTAATAAGCATCATAAATTCATCAATAAAAGTATTAATTTATTAATTAATTTATATTAATTTTTAAGAATTATTAATCAATTTATATATAATTTTTAAAAAATTCATATTTTTATTAATTAAAAAATTAATTAAAAAATAATAAAAATTAAAAAATAAAATTTTATTATTAATAGAAAGAGTTTATTTTTTTAATCATAATAAAATAAATTTTAAATAAAATAGAGCTAAAATGGAAAAGATATGAATTTTTAAAGAAATAAAATAAATAAAAATTAAATAAAAAAGAAAATGGCTTAGCCGGCTCCGTAAGCCGAGCCATCAAGTCAAGCCAAGCCATCAAAGTTGACTCAGTCGTTGAAGCCATCAGTCGGTCCATGATCCAGGCATGGACCGTCAGCTAAGCAGAAACCGACGAATCAGAGATTGCCACGTGGCGAACCTAAACCCTTAAAGGGTCCATAGAAATTTATCATGGCTCACAGGATATTTTGGTCTTTTCACCTAGCGACAAGAGTATTGATTGGCTGCGGTGTGCGATGCGATCGGTCCATGCGGTCCATGGGAACAGTAATTGCACGATCGGATGACTGCGGTTGATTGCGATTAAGATCGGACGATGGTGGTTATTTTCGGATTTGATTCAAATTCTATCAGCGATCTAGCACGATCCAATGGCCAGAAAACTAAGTGATGAAGATCCAACGGTCTAGAATACTCCTGGTGATGATCAAGACTCCCGAAGCATGATTTGCGGCCAGATTTCCTCCATCAACACGCGATCGGATGGCTAGAATTTAATCCGACCCGATCTGGGCTGATATGCATCTGATTTTGATAATTTTTGGACCGTTGGATTCCTATTAAATAGCCAGATTTCACCAGGCATACCAGAGTCATATCAGAGCTATTTTGATTCAAATTTTATTCGAATTTCTTTATATTTTAATGATTACAAAGGCTATTAGTCCCACATTGCTTTTAGAAAAAAATATTCAGCCCTCCTAGCTCTATAAAAAGGACCCTAGGCCTCCAGAAATCAACATCTCCAATCAAGATGAAGCTTTGGTACAGGGTGAAGCTAGGCTATGAGTTAAAGGCTGCTTCGAAGCAATGGATGTGAGAAGAAGAGCCGGGCTTCTACACCATCTTTCTGCCAACGTCGATCCAAGATCAGAGATCAGGCTATTTTATTCTTTTTAAATTCTATGTATTTAAATTTTAAAATTTTAATTAATAAAAATTTTATTTTTGCACTTTAATTTCTTGCTTTTTATTTTTATTATAATTTAATTTCTGCACTTTAAATTATTGCTTTGCAAGTAGATGCTAAGATCTAACTAGTACATCTTAGTAGCAAGTTTAAATTCCTGCACCTTTTAATTTTCACTTTTTATTTTCCGACTTTATTTTTGATCCCAAAACTCTTCTTTTTTTCTTTTCAAAAATCAAAGATTTCAAATCTAAAAATACTACCTTCCCTGTGGATTCGACCTGACTCACTACTACCTACGCATTTTTAATGATTTTAAGAAGTCGGATTAAACTGATAAACATTATTTATTAAAAATAATTCTGACTAATGTATATGTATCAAGTTTTTGGCACCATTACCGAGGAAGGCATGGATATTAAATTTTTGATCTCTTTAATTTTTTTATAAATAAATTATAAATAAAATTTTTATTATAAATATTTCTTGCTAATTTTTTTTTATTATTTTATAGAAAAAAAGAAATTAAAGAATAAAAAGAACCAGAAATTTTGCTTGGTGAGATCAATCCTAACCCTAATTCTCTTTTCTTTTTATTTATTTATTTATTTTATTTTTAAATTAATATAAAAAATATCCATTTAAACCTAATTAAAAGCCTCATGATAAGATTAGAAACCCTAACTATTTAGAGCATGCATCATGTTAGTTTTATTTTTATTTTTATTTTTATTTTTTTTGGTGATTGCTAGAGGCAAGGTAAGCCTTTCAGAATTCAATTAGTTGCATGCATCTAGTTTAAATTGCATAGAACCCTTAAAATTTTTTTGTGCATATTCATATTAAATCAAATTAAGGGCACAACCCAATTAAACAAGATACGGTGGGGATTTGATCACCCTTCCTTAGCCCACAAACAACCAACCAGCATCCTGCATTGACCTAAGCCTTTAATTTTAAAATCAATTAGACATCAACCCTAGGAACTCGAGCTCAATAGGACAAGGAACCCCTAAGAGTTGAACCAGATTAGCATTAGTCAATTTGACTGGTGTCTAGGAAAGTGGTTCAGGGACGACTGGGCCCGAAGGAAGGAGGTTTCTAATTGGTTCCGTTCGCTTACCTGGCCAAGCATAATTGGTGTCTAAGGCAAGCAACGGAGGGACTCCCACCGACCTTACACTTACCTGGCTAGTTGATTGGCTAATTCTACACTTGGAGGGCTTGAAGGTGACCTTGGCAGTTAGGAGCTGTCTAGATCTAGGACAATCTTTAGTCAGGATTGATTGACCAACTTGATTGCTAACCAACATTAAATCTAATTAAACCTAATTCTTCTCTTTCTTCTTAGTTCTAGGACTCCTTAGGACCTCTTCTTTAGAACTCTTCTTTCTTTCTTCTTCTTTCTCCTATAAAAATAAAATAAAATAAAATAAAATAAAAATTAAATTAAACTAACTAAAAAAATATTAAAAATAATAATTAAATTAAATTAAATTAAATTAAAATTAATAAATAAAATAATTAAAAAAAATAATTTTTAATATAATAAAATAATAATAATAAAAAAATATTCTAAAAAATTTTTTTGAACCATACATTAGGGTTACACTAATACATGCATGGTAGGAAATTATTTTTTCTGATTTAGTTGAACTTAATTGAATGGTTGATTCACATTAAACATAATAATCAAATGGCTAATCTGAATCTAATAGTCCAAAAATTAGATAAAGTTGACCTTCTTGCTCAGAAAATAGATCAACTCCTAATCCTAGGTCAACAATCTCCTGCACAATTCACATCATCTTCTAATTATCAGGAGATTTGTTCAATCTGTGCTAGCCCAATCCATCATATGAGTGAATGTCCTATGACTGCATAATTTTCATATTTTATCCAAGAACAAGTTCAAGCTACTCAAGGATACTCCAAATTGATTAATGACCCATTTTCAAATTCATATAATTCAGATTGGAGTAACTTTAATTTTTCTTGGACATCCCAACAGACTCAGGCTCAGACCCAAATTTTACTTGAGCAAAATTATCAAAATAGATACCAATATCAAAATTATGCCTATAATAATGGTCAGCCTAGTCAGTTTATCCAGCCATCATATTATAATCAGCCCTCATACCCACCTCCTCAATAGACCAATCTAGCTGATGATAGATTTAACCAACTTCAATAATTGATTCTGACTCAACAGCAATCTATCGCTAAGCTAGAAGCTCAAATTGGATAATTAGTTGAGTCTAACATGAGGAGAGAACTAGATCAACTACCGAACCTACCAATTTCAAACAACCCACCTAATGTCCATCAATCACCTGGACCAAGTTATCAATTTAATGTCTCACCTAAGAATCCCCAATTTGAGAATACCAAAGTAATTTCTGAACTTAAAAGCTATAGGATTCTTATGGACCCATACCAAGATCAGGTGAGAGAGGCTAGTACTGATGCTAGCCAAAATGAAAAATTAGAGAAACTGGTTAGTACTGAGACTAACCACATAGAAGAACCCGAGCCTAGGAATTAGTACGGATGCTAGTTCTAGTTTAAATGAGATAGAAAAAAGGAAAAAGAGAATAGATGATTTACCCGAGACTTATAAACCTAATGTCCTATTCTTTTCAATCCAAGAAGCCGGTTCTTCTTACAAAAATCAAGAGGCATGTAATGAAATATCAATGGAGTTATTTAAGCAAGATCACATTAATTTATCTCCAAAATTAAAACAGCCTTTAGTCACCATTCCAGCACCCATTGAACCAAACGTAACTCCTAAAACTCAATTCATGAGCATTTTAGAAGAACAAATAGGAGAAATTCTTAATAAATATGGGTCTGAGAATGGGATCATAAATTATATCCCTAAAATTAATAATGATTATATCAATAATAAAATTATAAGTCAACTTTCTGAGATTGGCAATCCAAAATCATTGAAATTTGTCAATCCTAATATTCGACATAGGATAGTGAGCTGCATTGTGTCTGGCTGAAGACGGTAAACTTAGCGCTTGTTGGGAGGCAACCCAATATTTAGTTTTTATCTAATTTATCTTTTTAGTTTATTTTTTTTTAGGATAATTTGAATAAGTTGGAGGGAGAGCTCAAATTTTCAAAGGCATGTGCTGGACCAAAAATATACTGAGTTAGGTGTATTCTTTCATATTCTTTATTACATCCTTTATTTTTTCTTCTCCATTGAGGACAATGTCGATTAAGTTGGGGGAAGAGAAAAATAAAAATTTTAAAATTTTAAATCCTCAAAAAAGTTAGTATTTAGTATTTAGACACCTGATTATGCTTAAGAATCGAATTAAACTAAGCATTTTTAAAAGAAAATTGATGCACAGATTAGAGAATCTATGAGATATTAAGGAATCAAGTATTAAGAAAATTCAATAAAGAGTTAAGTCTAGAACATAAAAAGTTTTTCCTTGGAGCATTTCTAATTATTTCTACTAGCATCAAAGAAAAGTCTACTTTTTATAGGCTTGTGTAGGGTAACTATACGTTTCTTCATATAACAAATTTATTTTAATAAAATAGTTTTCAAGTACTTCTCACTGAGTAACCGGGCCTCTTTGCCTAAGCAAGCATTGAGTTTCGCGTCAAAAGATGGGAAGGGCAAAGAAGCTCGTTGTAAAGCTAGTCTTAACTCGTAGCCTATTTGATTCGAGCTAATAAGCCCGAGGGGTATTCTATACCTAGTGCCCTAAAGCCAACTAGTTTGGGAGTCATTGGCCCAAGACTCGCTACATGGATCAAATAGAAAGCTTAAGGAGTTAAGATACTCAATAGTGGTACAATGTTAAAAAAAAAAAAAAAATATTGGTTTCCCATCGAGTAACTGGATCTCATTGCCTAAGTAAGCAATGATATTCGCATCAAAAAGTGGGCAATGTGAAAATAAAAATTAATAAATGAAGGATGAAAAATAAAAATTAATAAATGAAGGATGGAAGTAGCAATACACTTATCTATATGAAAGTTTAGATAAATCAGAGATAAAGGTAGGATAATTTAGAAAAAGTTCTAAAAAATTTAATGTTCTTTACTTAATTTTTCTATTGATAAGTATTAATACCCCAATGATATATCTCATTTAAGCTCTACTGAATATCAATGGCCATTTTGAAAATTGCTTAGGTAAAATTCGAAACTCTAAAGTTAAAAGGTATTTAAAACTAAATTCTTTCTTTACTCGAGGATGAGCAAAGCTTAAGTTGGGGGGTGTGATAAGCATCATAAATTCATCAATAAAAGTATTAATTTATTAATTAATTTATATTAATTTTTAAAAATTATTAATCAATTTATATATAATTTTTAAAAAATTCATATTTTTATTAATTAAAAAATTAATTAAAAAATAATAAAAATTAAAAAATAAAATTTTATTATCAATAGAAAGAGCTCATTTTTTTTATCACAACAAAATAAATTTTAAGTAAAATAGAGCTAAAATGGAAAAGATATGAATTTTTAAAGATATAAAATAAATAAAAATTAAATAAAAAAGAAAATGGTTCAGTCGGCTCCGTAAGCCAAGCCACCAAGCCAAGCCAAGCCATCAAAGTCGACTCAGCCATTGAAGCCATCAGTCGATCCACGATCCAAGCGTGGACCGCCAGTATAGCAGAAACCGACGAATCAGAGATTGCCACGTGGCGGACCTAGACCCTTAAAGGGTGCACAAAAATTTATCGCGGCTCACAGGGTATTTTGGTCTTTTCACCTAGTGACAAGAGTGCTGATTGGCTGCAGTATGCGGTGCGGTCGGTCCACGCGGTCCATGGGAATAGTAATTCCGCGATCGAATGACTGCGATTGATTGCGGTCAAGATCAGACGACGGTGGTTATTTCTGGGTTTGATTTAAATTCTATCAGCGATCTAGCACGATCGGATGGCCAGAAAATCAAGTGATGAAGAACCAATGGTCCAGAATACTCTCGGTGATGATCAGGACTCCCGAAGTATAATTTGTGGCCAGATTTCCTCCATCAACGTGCGATCGGACGGCCAGAATTTAATCTGACCCGATCTGGACTGATATGCATCCAATTTTGATGATTTTTGGACCATTGGATTTCTATTGAATGGCCAGATTTCACCAGGCTTACTAGAGTCATATCAGAGCTATTTTAATTCAAATTTTATTCAAATTTCTTTATATTTTGATGATTACAAAGGCTATTAGTCCCATATTGCTTTTAGAAAAAAATATCCAGCCCTCCTAGCTCTATAAAAAGGACCCCAGGCCTCCAGAAATCAACATCTCCAATCAAGGTGAAGCTTTGGTATAGGGCGAAGCTAGGCTATGGGTTAAAGACTGCTTCGAAGCAACGAATGTCGAGAAGAAGAGCCGGACTTCTACACCATCTTTCTGCCAATGCCGATCCAAGATTAGAGATCAGGCTATTTTATTCTTTTTAAATTCCATATATTTAAATTTTAAAATTTTAATTAATAAAAATTTTATTTTTACACTTTAATTTCTTATTTTTTATTTTTATTGTAATTTAATTTCTACACTTTAAATTATTGCTTTGCAAGTAGATGCTAAGATCTAACTAGTAGATCTTAGTAGCAAGTTTAAATTCCTGCACCTTTTAATTTTTACTTTTTATTTTCCGACTTTATTTTTGATCCCAAAATTTTTCTCTTTTTCTTTTCAAAAATCAAATATTTCAAATTTAAAAACACTACCTTCCTTGGGGATTCGATCCGACTCACTGCTATCTATGCATTTTTAGTGATTTTAAGAAGTCGGATTAAACTGATAAACACGGTGTCTTAACGACAACATCGCATTCCTATCACAACCCATCAGAGCTAAAAGCAAACCTCTCGGTGCAGCTACCTGTGTGATTAAGTTTCTCTATCTTAAGCCCCGATCGGATTAGGGTTAAGGTGATTTCGTCAACCCTAATTTCCATCATATAAATTAATCATTCAATTCAAGTCCAATATGAAAATCCTAATAAAAACTCTTTCTATTATTTCACTCTGCCATAGCTATGGACTTATGGACTTGATTCTCATGATTATCATAGGGCTACTCCTCATCTACCGAGGTAGATAGATCTCCTATTGGTGCAATCCAATTCTAACAATGAACATGCTATAGCCAACATACACCTCAGAGTTTCGAATGGCTAGAAGACTGAGTTATGGTATAGTCAAACTACAACACCATCAAGGTGAATTGTTCATGTGCCTCATATCAAAGAACCAGATAGACTACTACAACTTCGAGCCAGTCATTGACAAGAAAGTAGACTTCCTCATGACTGCTCGAGGTGGTCATGCTCAGTGCCCTTGTTCTCTAACGAGTACCTGTACTCTCACTCCAGTATCTCAATATCGTAGACTCAAGACTCATCTATCCAAAAGAAGCGATCGTACACCAACCTTTTGGATCAATCACCATCCACATGATGATCCTACGATCGAGAGTATTTTATGAGTTAATAATAAAAATTCATGTCTTAAATTTTCAACTCTTGAAAATATGAACTATCATTACCATTAACTCAAGGGATGCATCAGAGACACTTTCAAATACATAGTATGATAGAAAAATAATCTATTTTATTATTTATAGTTAAAATTATAATTTTATCCTTAAAAGTGTATTATAAGTATCAGCCAATCTGGCTTCTAGGACACACATATCCAATAATTCGATATAGTGCCGAGTGGATTTAGGATAAGTGGAAGTTGTTGGAAATTATGTCCCAAAGTCAATTATCAGCCTATTAATGGTTGAGCTATTTTATAATTATAATTAATTTATTAATTAATAAAAATATTTTGGCATCTTTTCATCATAAGTTTACATCTTCTAATGAACTCCATTATTTGATGAAGTCCTTAGGATTGTTTAGTTTCGATAAAGAGAGAATTTATCGATTAGTTCTTAAATTTGTTCACGATCAAATGATAGGCTATTAATTAGGATAACAGCATCTATCAAGCATAGGTCACTATATACCATATAGATTGGTCGTCCTCTTAATCAAGTAGTGTAGAGACACTGGTATGGCATACAAGTGAGATGTATGGGTACATCATCATTGAACGTGATCAACTCCAGAGCATTCTGCTATCGAGAATGTCTTTGATGGGATATAGGTATAAGTATCCCTTAGACTTGAGATCACCTCAGTGACTTGCAAGCAACTCACTGTACTTTGGTACCAGACTAATTGAATTTCTAATTCAGTAATGGAAGATTTCTACACACAATCAAGTACTTACAAAGTTGGAGTATGATCAAGATGGAATTGACCACTCCAAGAGTTGGAGAAGAATGTATCACTATATTTCAATATAGCAAAACCTTGACCAGGATAATCCATCCGATAAATTTGATATTTTGAAATACAATATGGACAACCTAATTAGAGTTGACAGTTGAACTTTGAGGTATCCTACGAGCATTGTGGTCATGGGGATGAATTATATGGAAACTATATCCGCATGGGTTCTAAGGATGGTGTTCTACACCTTCGACCTATCCAACCATTGGGTATCATTACTAGATGGTCACTTTAATTGGTATAAAAATTTATTTCTATGCTACTGACTTAGATTCAGACTTATAAGGTCACGCACATTAGAGCCTGTGATCTGATCAGATTATTGATCAACGATTAAGAATCGTTCTAGGGTTAAATAATCAATACGATTGGTGTTTAACCTAGTGCAAGTGTTATAGGAGGATCGATTAGCAATTGGGTTACTAATTAGCTTAATTTGATTAAAACAATAGATTAAGATTAAATCTAATTAAATATAATTTAATTAAATTTAGTTTGAACTTGATTGGATTAAGTTCATTTAATTTATTGGATAAGCCAAGTGCAAGGAAGAACTAATCCTAGTCTAACCAGGACTTAAATTAACCTAATTTTTTAATTTGATTAGAAAATAAATTAGAATTAAATTTGATTTAATTAATTTCTTAAATGGGTTAGGGACTTATTTAGTTAGGTTGGTTTAATCTTCATTTTATTTGGTTAAAAGATCTTGTTTGATCAAGTCAAAATAGGAGTCCTAGTGTGACTAGGACTCCCTATCACTTATGCCACTTAATCCTCACGCCCCATGCTCTTTCTTGTTTTGTTTCTTACATGAAAATTATCCACTCCCATGGCTTCTCACACTCTCTTTCTCTTCTTCTTTTCTCATAAGGCAATTTATTGGAAGACTAAGTCAAAAGAGGAGTTAGTTTTGCTTAGGATTCTATGAGATAGAATCCTTGTTGACCAAAACACCTTCCCTTGAGTGCCACCCCATCTTCTAATTAATTCTTCTCTTATTCCACAAAAATAATCTTCTTTTTTGTATGCCCTCCGTTGCTGGTCCATGCCAATAATTGTGGAGGAGGTGCCCAAGAGTTGGGCGCCCCAACAACTTCACATGTTTGGACATTCCAAGTCTAGAATTTTGACCTAACTTGGACTCTTCTTTTTTTCTATTTATTGGATGAATTTTATTCTAAATTTTGTATGGAATATAGAGCTTTGGGAGAGGTTTGGGGTATATAGAAATAATAGGAAGAGGATCCTTGGGCATGGGGTTTCCATAGGCACCAAACTAGGTGTCTAGGTGAGAGAATAGAGAAGAAGAAAAGGATCTTCTTCTAGGGCTGTTTTATTTTCAATCTCTCCTCTTTTTTGATTTTTTTTTTCTGAGAGAGTCTCAAATCAGTAAACTCTCATCTTTCTTCTCATATTTTGGAGAGTCCAAATTTTGATAAAGGAAGCATTGGGTCAACCGTTGAAGAAGGATCAGCACAATACTAGCATGCTGTGCTGATTTTCTGCATCGAACTTTAGATCAAAGATCATAGGCTCGTGTTGATGACCCTAGAGGCCGGATGCATGTGTGGCTCATGTCTTCATCCTCAAGCTTGGATCAGTAAGCTAGAACATCTAACTTGCTCAGATAATAGATATGATCTATAAACTTCATACCTACATTTGATGTAGTGTAAATCTAGGTTGATTTGATCAACCTTTTCTTTGTTGTTTGATTTTAATTTTTGATTTAATATCATGTCTTGATCATGTAATAGATTTTAGATCTAGATATTTATTAATTTATTTAAATAAATATTTAATTTATTTAAATCTATCGCTGCAAGATCTTGAAAAGTTTCAAGATCTATCTGTAAAATCCTAGATCAAGAACCTTCAGTCCCCTCCTTTTTGGGGATGGACCACTTGATGTTTGGCACATTAAAATTCTTTATTTCTTATAAAAAATTTAAAGAAAAATTAGGTGTTTGGGTGCCATATATGGATTAGAATTCTGGTTGCAACAAACTCTATCAAATAGAGTTTGAAATCAAAACAACTAATTTATTTTGATATAGTCCTCATCCAAATACCATGTAAAAAGCATATAAAACATGGGGATGCATGTCCTCTCTCTAAAAAAAATAGATTCAATAAAAAAATTAAATAAAATTTTTTGGAGAGTGCGTGGAGATTGAATGATGCAAGGATTTGGGGTTCCTAGTCTCATTAGGACTCCTAATTTAACTTGGTCCAACTTGATCCTTTGGCCAAATTAAATAAGAATTTACTTAACTCAACAAGATTAGGTCTTAGTCTAACTAATATCTTTATTAAATTAGATTAAATTAAATTTAATTTTAATTTAATTTCTAATCAAATCAGAGATTAGGTTCAGTCAAGTCCTAAATGAGCTAAGACTAGTTCTTTCTTGCAATTGGCTCATCCAATAAACCAATTAGATTTAATCTAATCAAGTCTAAACCAAATCTTATTAAATTATATTTAATTAGACTTAATCTTAATCTTCTAGCTTAATCAAGTTAAGCTAATTAGTAATTAAATTGCTAATCAATCCTCCTACAACACTTGCACTAGGTTAAACATCAATCATATTGATTGTTTAACCCTAGAATGATTCTTAATCAATGATCAACCATCTGATCAGATTGAGATCTCTTATGTGTGTAACCCCATAGATCCAAATCTAAGCCAGTAATATAGGAATCAATTTTTATACTAATCAAAGTGACCATCTAGCAATGGTACCCAACTGTCGGATAAATCAAATGTATAGAACAACATCCTTAGAACCCATGTAGATATAGTTTCTGAATAATTCATCCTCTTGACAAAAATACTTATAAGATACCTCAGAGTTTAACTATCAACTCTAATTAGGTTATCCATATTGTATTTCAAAATACCAAATTCATCTTATGGATTATCTTGGCCAAGATTTTTGCTATATTAAAATACAGTGATGAATTCTTCTTCAATTCTTGGAGTGGCCAACCCTATCTTGATCACTCACCAACTTTGTAAGTACTTAACTATGCCCAAAAATCTTTCATTAATGAATTAAAAATTTAGATAGTTTGATACCAAAGCATAGTGAGTTGCTTGCAAGCCACTGTGGTGATCTCCGATCTAAGGGACATATCTATATTCCATCAGAGCAATTCTCGACAACAGAATACTCTGAAGTTGGTCACATCTAGTGACGATGTATCCATACATCTTACTTGTATGCCATACCAGTATCTCCACACTCCTTGATTAAGAGGATAACCAATCTATATGGCATATAATAATCTATGCTCGATAAATGCTATCGTCCTAATTAACAGCATATCATTTGATCATGAACAGTTTAAGGACTAATCAATAAATTCTCTCTTTATTGAAGCTAAATAGTCCTAAGAACTTCATCACAGTAATGAAGTTCATTAGAAGATACAAACTTTATGATGAAAATATCAAAAATATATTTTATTTAGTAATAAATCAATTATAATTACAAGAAGGTCCAACTGTCAACAGACTGATGATTGGCTTTAGGATATTTTTTTTTATAAAATCTAGATAAAAAGTAGTATTTTTAGGATTGCTGACATGGTACACAATTGAGTTAGCTCAGTCTCAGACTGAGTCAATCCAGTCGTAGGTTAGCTAACTCGGTCTGAAACTGAGCTGGCTCAGTGTTGCGGGATTAGTTTTATGTATGTGGATTGTTTGGATTTGGGAGAGTTTTTTATGAGCTTGGGGCTTGATCCTTTTGTAAAGTACTTATACTAAAAATAGATCAAATATTGTAAGATGCTAAAATTACATTGAATAAAGCTCTTTTCTTTTGAAAAACTCTTGTGCTCTCTTTCTCTCTTTTCTCTCATAAATCCATTGATTTTGCTTCCACATTGATTCTAGAAATTTGTTCCTTATTACTTGGCTAATCACCAATGGCCATGCCAGTCTGAGAGAGGGTCATATTTTCCAACATCTGGTATTAAAGCAGTGTTGCATGGAAGGAAGGAAGACGCCTAGGATTTCTACATTCAGGATCTACTGCACTAGGTTTTATCCTAAATTCTTCTAGTTTTCTTCGTGGTTATCTCTAGATTGAGGTGGAGAGTTGTTGCATGAAGGAAAGGTGATACAGAAGGTTGGAATGAGGATCTTGGACCCATAGATCTTCATTGAAGGATAGTTTTGCTGGTGTGTGATTGAAGAAGGGTGTTAGGGTTTTGCTCTTTACTTGATTGTAGTTATGAGATCAAGTGGATTCAAGATAAATTTTGAAAAGTTTGATAGCAAGAAAAACTTTACCTTATGGGAGCAATGGGTAAAGAACTTATTGGTTCAGCAGAGGATCTACAAGGTCTTAGTAAGAGAAAGACTAGAAAAGATTAATGCTAAGGACTGAAAAGAGTTGAAGGAAATTGCTTTTAGTACAATCAAAATGTACTTGGCCGATCAGGTGTTGCCCAAGGTTTGCATAGAGATCATGACAAAGGGGCTCTAGACGAGTCTGGAGAACACATACAAGGTGAAGAACATGACTAACAAGTTGTGGTTGAAGAAACAGCTTTACAGTCTGAGGATGACCAAAGGCGAAGATCTTGTTGCACATATCCAAAGGTTCAATTAGGCATGTTCTGAGGTAATGAGTTTGGATGTGATGATTGATGAGGAAGATAGAGCATTGCTATTACTATGTTCTCTCCGAGGTTCTTATGATGGTCTCATAATAATTTTAGTTTATGAGAAGAAGACTCTAAACTATGAAGAAGTTGTTGATGTGCTCAGATCAAATGAGTAGAGAGAAATGATCTATAAGAGAGATCCTAAGTTTGAGATCTTGGCTGTGAATGAAAGATAGAGAAGATCAAAGAAGAAGATAAGAAAAAAATCCAAAGGCAGATCAAAGTCTCAAGATCAGAAGAAGACATTGAAATGCTATAAATGTCATCAGCCTAGACACCTGAGAAGTGATTGTCCCCTTTTGAAATCAAAAAAAGAGAAGGCTAGCAAGAATGATGATACAGCTTCTATAAGCAGCGAAGAAGACCTACTAGTGTATCTGTTAGATGTGCGCCCTAGAAGCCAAATTGGTTGGCACTTGTAATACGCTTCTAATAGTAATTTAGTTATTTTAACTATAATTAATAAAAATGATTATGTTTCATCATAGTGTTTATTTAAAGTGTCTGTGATACATCTTTTGAGTTAATGGTAATGACAATTCATATTTTCAAGAGTTGAAAATTTAAGACATAAATTTTCATAATTAACTCATACACTGCTCCTGACCATAGGATCATCACGAGGATGGTGATCGATTCAGAAGGTTAGTGTACGATCATTTTTTTAAGATAGATAAGTCTTGAATCTATGGTGTGAAGATATCAAAGTGAGAGTACAGATACTCGTTAAAGAATGAGAGTACTGAGCATGACCACCTCAAGCAGTCATAAGAAAGTCTACCTTCTCATCGATGACTAGCTCGATGCTGTAGTGGTGTGTCTAATTCTTTAACCTGAGGTGCATCGATAGTTCACCTTGAGGGTGTTATAGTTTGACTACACCATAACTCGATGTCCTAGCTATTCAAAATACTAAGATGTATGTTGGCTATAGCATGTTCATTGTAGGAATTGGATTGCACAAGTAGGAAATCTATCTACCTTGGTAGATGAGGAGTAGCCCTATGATGATCATGAGATCGAGTCCATAAGCACATGGCCATAGTAGTGTGAAGATGATAGAAAGATTTTCTATTAGAGTTTCACATTGGACTCGAATTAAATGATTAACTCATATGGTGGATGTTGGGTTTGATGAGCTCACCTTAACCCTAATCCTATTGGGGCTCAAGATAGAACAACCCAGTCACACAGGTAGCTGCACCGAGAGGTTTATTTTTAGTTTTGATGGATTGCCACCATATAGTGCAAGGTGTCACTGGTAAATTTTGGGAGCAATTAAAATGATCTTGATGATCGATCATTTTAATTATATGAATCAAAAAAGTTCTAATCCATTAAAAGGTATTTCGATGATGTCGATGATAGAGATCGCAACATTTTCCATTACTATTGAACTAAATCTAATTATGCTAACCTAGCTTAGTTGATTTGGATTATATCCAATTAGGTTCAAGAAAATTGTGCTAGCACATGATTGAGCCTAACATTCTCCTTATATAGTCTTTTTGGTTCATCTTAACTAAGCCAAATTGATTTGGGCTCACCTAGGGACCCTGTATGGTATTGTCCTGATCAAAAAAATATTATCCTAAACCATCAGATGGGATTAGGACAATACCTGCCAATTTCTATATTCGATAGGACAAGACATACCAATTCTTGTCACTATTAGGACATTGGGTTAATAGTTAGCCCACATGCAGGAGTTAAAGGGGATGGATATCTGCCCCCTTTGGAAATCTCCTAGGGGTGCATGCCCCCTTGGTCTTCATGCATAAATGTATGTGCATGCCACTAGTTGGCATGCGTACATGGGGACAAGAGGAGTCCCATGTAGATGGGACTCCAGGGTTACTTGATGGCTTCAAACACCTAGGCGCCAAAGTATTTGGGCTTATCCAAACTTGGCACCCTCTTTGGAGGATTAAAGGGGTCTCTAACCTAATTGGATTAGCTGACATCACTCCACCAATCAGATTAAGATCTGATTGAATCGAGCAATACAATTGGTTGAAGTGATGTGGCATTGCATGGTGCAACTAGGTCTATTTAAACCCTTGCTGTGCCTAGGGTTTGTATGTAATCCAATTCCTATGCCACAAGGCTGCTGCCACTAACACTGCTCTATGCCCTCTCTTCCTCTTTCTCTCCCTCTTCTCCATGCTCAAAAGTTGGGTGAAAATCCAAAAAGGAAGATCCAAAGTGTTGGCGCAAAAATCAGGAAGAAAGACGACATGTTCATGAGATGAGTGCATTGCCTTCATCGATTATTTTGAAGGCCCTACAGATCAGATCTAGATATGATCTTTGGTGATCAAATTCAGAAGGAGAAGACCTTCAGAACCAGCCTATGTGGATACTAATAGAGGCTAGGTGCATGAATGGCTTGATCTAGAACATTAGGAGCAATAGATCATCGATAGGATAATCAGATTACCTACTCAGGTATAAAATTAAATCTGATTTAATTTTAATTTTTTATTTTTAATATTAGATTAATAAGATTAAATTTGATAACTCTTAGATCTAATTAAATTTTATTAAAAAAAATTTAAAATTTTTCTATAGATCTAATCAAATCTGAACGATCCTATGATAGAAAAATGCTGATTTTTTTTCAACTCGTATCAAAGCTGTGTTAGTAGTTCTTTAGATCTACTTTAGATCTAATTTTAATTTTATTTTATGATCTGATATTAATAATTTTAGATGTTACATCATATATGATTAGATGTAAAATTAAAAAATTAAAATTTAAAATTTATATCAATGATTTATGAATTGTATGACTAAACTCGGTGTAGAATAGTTCTATATGTAGTCTAGTGCAATCATTATTTTTATATAATTAAAAATAATTTTTAGATCTTTTTTATTTCTATTTTTTTATATTATAAATATTATAATTATATCTAAAAATAGAAAATAAAATTTTTAAATTTTCATATATGATATGAATGATACATGTCTAGACTAGTTGTAAAATAATTCTACGAATTGTCTAGAATAGATTTTATTTTGATATAAATAATTTAAAATTTTATTTTTTAGATTTTATATGAGATATATCAGATCTAAAAATATGCATATTCTATTTATTGTTTGATACATGAGATGTATACAAAACATGCATATATAGATCTATGATTTTACATAGGTGATATATGTTATAGATCTTATTATTTTGTAGTGTAGTAATTATTTCTAATTAAGCCATTCTCCTTGGTCATCCAATCATAAGAGTAAGAAGGATTCAAAGGCTTTCTCTTTCCATTTGATGGAGTGCTCTCATGGCGTATAGGGGTGCTGCGCATTTATCTTTAATCAAAAATCAAAAATTTACATTTTTGCAAAAGCCTAAATCCTGAAACCTTAGGATTTCTTGCATGTTTCTATTTATGAAATCAAACTTAATTAATAATTAAGATTATGAAATAAATTAGGTCTAAAAATTATAAATTTTTAGATCTAATATACCTTCATAAATTTGGGTTCGAGCTTGGGTAGGTCAATTAGGTCTAGTGGTTGATCAAACCGAATCAAGAGTTGGTTAGGTGGAATCAAGAGTGCTTAGAATTGACTAGCCCAATAGGATTAAGTCTGAGTCAAGGTTGACTCATAGTCTACCAAGTTAAGATCTAATTTGGCTCCATGGTTCGAGCCTAGATTGTAGGTTAACCCAATTGGTTCTAGTTTGATAATTTGGTTTCTAAGGTAAGTTTAGCAGATATGATTGCCTAATTTTTAATTAGGAGCTACTTGATCTGAATGCATTCTTATCGAGTTAATGGCATATCCCTTCCACTGGTCTCACTTACCTGGCCATTTGGATCAATTTAGTTCTAATTTGAGGTGGCTAACGATTCAAGCTAACCCATGCCACTAGGTTAGTCATAATTATTATGACTAAGTCAAGTCAAGTCTAAGAGACCTAAATCAAATCTTTGCAAGAAAATATTAAGTTATAGATCTTCCACCATTGTAGACGTGCGGGCCCTTCCCAAGGTTGATTATTCTCGACTAGTTACAGTGGTTCAGTTGCAGCGAAAAGATGCAACCATGTCTATTAGGCGTTAAATGCTATGTGTTGGAGAATGGGTTAGGCTCAATATTTTGGATATGGTGAGGAACCCAATCAAGAATCCAATTCATGCAAATGATGAATCTGACTTAACTAAGCTATGGAGCAATATTCTAAGCATGGTGAGCTTCATGAATTAGAGACAAAGTTTGGGTGCACCAGATTAGAGAATTGTTGCCCAGCTATACAACCCAAGAGGGGGAGTGAATAGGATTTTTAAAATTTTAAAGCTAATTCAAAGATATCAAGATTGAATGATGATATGCAAGTCGTCTGTGTAAAGCAATTTAGGTTAGATGAAAATATAAAAGACTTGAGAGAAAGAATTTAACAAACTAAGAAAAAAAAAGATAGTAAGCATACCATAAATAAGCAAGATTTATAGTGGTTCGGTGCTTTCTTGCACCTATATCTACTCCTCAAGCTCCTAAATACGAATTCAAAACCAATAAACGTATTCAACTAGAATAAAACGTCTGTACCTTCGACTTGAGCTATCTTAAGCTAGCATACTTTTTTTTTTGGTATAAGCCAATCCTACACATTCTGATTTAAGGCTCAGATCAATCCTCTGAAGTTTTGAAATCTTCCTAAAACTTGAATCAAAATAATAAAGCAGAGTATAAGAGTTAATGACAATCAAATAAAAATTTAGCTCCTATAATGAGCAAATAAAATCTTAAGAATGCTTTCCATAATAATGGAGGAAGCTTTTTTGATTTTTTTCAAGATTGTTGGAGATTTGAATGAGCTCTTGAGAGGTTGGTGAACTTGAAATGAAAGCTTCTTTGCTTGAAGATGACTTTTGCTTAAGACAGAATTGAATAATCAATCTCTTATGTTTTTTCTATTTTTATAGCCTTTTAAATCTTTAATGGATGGAGGAGAAAATCATAGGTAAGATTTGTAGCCATTGGAGACTTTAAAAAAAGCATTAAAAGCTGTCAGAACAGGATAAAACTAGCCATTCCAGAAGATTTTCATCATAGAGATCGACTCATGGGTCGACCTCTGGCATAAGGGTTGACCTCGATCGACCTCTAGCATAGGGGTTGACCTCAAGGTCAACCTTTGAGATAGGATCCAGAAAATTGACTATTCTATGTTTTTGGCTTTCGGAATAGCAGAGGTCGACCATAGAATCAATCCGTGGCATAGAGATAGCGTGCCAAATAGCCTGTTTCAGTAAGGATAGACCTAAGGGTCGACCTTTTTGCTTCAATCTTGATTTTCTCTCAAAATATGTGACCAAAAATTATGGGACTACCTCCAAAGGATCAAAAATCTTTTATACTTGCTCTTGAGGCTCTCAGATCAAAATTTGATAACATTACGATTTTGCCCCTAAAATACAAAAGTCTTTTTCCAAGCTAAATTCATTAGTAATCTCCTCAAATATTTTGTAATCATCAAAATTAATTCTTAGAGCAACAATCTTCTTTTTTCGATGATGACAAAATATTTGAGCATATGCAAAAAATAAAGCATGTAGAAGCCTACATTACTTACTAGAATATCATATTCAGTTATTTGACAAATATTGCATAAAGAATAGTTTGAAATTACTTATGGTTAGATATTCAAATTATTTACAAAAATATTTAACTTACTTATTTCTTTTGTCAATTTTACTTAATTTTGCTTATAGCCCAATTTTATTTACTCTACTCACCCTTTTTGACATCATCAAATAAGATCTTAAGAAATTTTAAAATTCAGAAAGAAAAAGGCTCCCCTTAATTTATTCCATATATTTTCCTATTAGAACAAGAGTTTATAACAAAACTTTCAATTTGCTTATATACAATACAGTGTTTTTAGCATATCATAATGGAATTTTAGCCAATTCACAGAGGTCACATTTCACATCATTTAAATGACATCATCATATTTATATACACATATTTACATCCAAATAATATCATTCCACACACAATAAATCATAACATTAAGTCATAAAAATATATAAGTGCTAAAGATATCAAAAGCATTTGTGAGAGTTAGGCCATCAAAATATACAAAATTCATGGATACAACTATCAATGACCCAAGCAGCCAATAGTACCAATGCCATACGTTAGATCCAAAACAAAATATAACTAACCATGGCTTGATCAATAACTTATAAAAACAACTAAGAGATACTAGATCATAACCTAATATAAAGATAAGCAAACTAGATTTAGTAGAGATTATGACTGAAAGCATCTGAATCAGATGAGGAATCAGAGATGTGACGGAGTGTGTCAAATGATAGATGTATCAAATTCAAAAAATTTAATAAAAAATTTAGAAGATTGAATCAAATCAAATGAATCAACTCTCCTTTAAAAGCTCATCATTTAAAATTTCTTTCTTTATAAAAAATTAGCTTAAACTCGAATATCAAAGGCTCTCCCCCTTTTTGAATGAATACGATTCTTTGAATAAATTTTCAAGTATGTACTTTTAAGTTTTAAGAGGATTAGAGCTTTTTAGATATTTGAATATTGGAATTGAGCATAACATTTAATTCATTATTCATTTCTTCCTTTTCTTAAATAAATTTCAGTCGATTAAGCTCGAAAAAGATATATATCAGAAATGTATCGAGCAAAATAAAGACAATATCAAAGCAAAAATGATTTTACAAATATTTTTAAAGACACATTAAAAATTTTATATTATATTCATATTTTTAAATAAGTTTCAAAATTAGAAGTATGTATCAAAATTAATTTGTTTAGAGTGAGAATATATTTCAAATTAGTTTTAACTCTAATTAGTTATCAAAAATAATTTGAAAATCAAATCAATTGAATTTAAACTGAATAATCACATGAAGGTTTAAGTTAAAAGGATCATAAAATAATCAAAATTCATTATTCTTAACTCAAATTAGTTAGAATATTCAGTCAAGGTTAAGTAGATAATATTTAACAAACAAACATCTTTCTCCTTATTTTTTTAAGAGTAAATACCAAAAGATTCATCACATAATATTTTCTTCCCCTCTTTTTCATAATTATTATTGGATAAATTTATCTTTTAGCTTTTCCTTTTCATTTTGAAAGAATACAATAAATTTAGAATGAATATCTTTTCTCTTTTTTTTAAATTCTATTTATGAACAATATAGATTAAAAATACATCTCCTCCTTTTTGAATAAAATAGATGCATTAAACAAAATTATTTTGAACTTCAAAGATTCAAGAAAGATAGAATATTTTAAAGATTAAAGATTTTAAATAGATCATTCAAAGCAAATTATAAGATATATTCAGATTTTCAAGGATCATCTCTTCTTTCCTTTTATTATTATATATATATATTAAGATCAATAAAATATAAGATAAATGGTAAGTTGTCTGATATTAATTGATTAAAAATTAAAGTCCTTGAATATTTGGTTTTAATAGCTTCTTTGAAATATTTTGCTTGACATCAATATCAAAAGACTTAAAAAGAGTATTTTTTTTAAATTTATTTTTTAAAATTAATCAATCTAAACAAGGCATGAATATTCAGCAATAATTCTCTTTTAAGGTCAAAAATGATTTCTTGATACTAGTTAATTTTCAAAAAAAATAATACTATAATCAAAATATGTAAAATATAAATAGTTGCTTAAAATGAATCAAATGGTCAAAATGCTCAAATAAATCCCATGAGACAAGTAAGGTATAACTGTTTATCTATAATTTTTTTATTAAGTTCAAAAATAATTTTTCTTCTTATAGTTAAGAAAAAGACAAGAAGGATGGATAACTTTTAACCTAAAGCAATGAAATTAAGTCTCAAGGATAGATCCAAAAATATTAGTAGAGGATAAGTTGGGATCAGAAGAAGGATATTTAAGCAAAAGGATCTAGAATTTGCAATTCTCTCCTAATTTCATAAAATTTATCTTCACTCAAGGCCTTAGTAAAAATATCAGCTAATTATTTTTTAATACAAACATAATCAAGAATTATGTCATTATTTTGAACATGCTCTCTTATGAAATGATGTCTTATTTCAATGTATTTTGACCTAGAGTATTGGATTCTTAGATAGATTTACGGCACTAGTATTATTACATCTAATGGGAGTTTTATTTAGTTTGATGTCAAAGTTCTCAAGTTGTTGCTTAATCTACAAGATTTGTGCATAGCAACTTTCGGCTATAATATATTCGTCCTCAACCGTAGACAATGCTACCGAATTGCTACTTACTAAACCAAGAGATTAAGTTAACTTCTAAATATTGGCAAGTTCTATTAATACTTTTTCTGTCTAATCTATATTCAGCAAAGTCTGCATTTGAATATCCAATTAAATCAATTGATGAATTCTTAGAGTACCATAAACCTATGGATTGAGTTTCTTTTAGGTATTTAAATATTTTTTTACAGCATTTAAATGTGATTCTTTTGGATTAGATTGAAATCGTGCTCATAAACAAACACTAAATATGATATCTAGTCTACTAGCAGTTAAATATAATAAAAAACCTATCTTTTAAGTAGCTCTCCATCCCAAATCTTTTAAGTAGCTCTCTTGTGTAATTGCTTTAGATGATGAAGATCGCTTCCTTGTTTGTTTGATTTGAAGTCCAAGGAAGAATATTAGTTCATCCATCATGCTCATCTCGAACTCCCTCTTCATGAGCTTAGCAAAATCTTGACATAAAATTTCATTATTAGATCCAATATAATATCATCAATATATATTTGTATTATTAAGATGTCATCATGATCTCTTTTTATGAAAAGGATTGTATCTATATTTTCTCTTAAAAACCCATTATTAAGCAAGAATTTACCTAATCTTTCATATCAAGCCCTAGGTGCTTATTTTAAACCATTCAATGCTTTATTTAATTTGAAAACATGATTTGGAAAAGCATGATTTTCAAAATTGAGAGGTTGTTCTACATAAACTTTTTCGATAATATATCCATTTAGAAAAGTACTTTTAACATCCATTGGAAATAACTTGAAATTCATAAATCATGCATAAGCGAGTAAAAGTCTAATTATTTCTAGTCTAGCAATAGGTGCAAAGGTCTCATCAAAATCAATTCCCTCTTCTTGATAATAATCCTTTGCAACTAATCTTGCTTTATTCCTAATTACATTTCCATTTTCATCCAATTTATTTCTATATACCCATTTTGTGCCAATTATTGGATGATTTTTAGGTCATGATACTAAGGTCCGTACATTATTTCTTTCGAATTGATTAAGTTCCTCTTGCATTGCATTTATCCTATTATAATCTTTTTTGACTTCATCTATGGCTTTAGGTTCAAAATGAGAAACAAAAGCAAAATAATTGTATGCATCTCTAAGTGAAGAGCGAGTTCTTACCTCATGTGTAGGATATTGTGAACATACCTCTATTCTTTTGGAAGATCATTTGTATCTTGAGGTTGTTCTCGTGGTCCTTCACTTTCATTTTCTTGCTTGTCTTCATGATCCTCTTCATTTTGAATTGTTGAATCCTTTAGGGTGATCTCCTTCATCCCTTCTATAAGGAGATCTACATCATCAATATCCTCACTCTTTCTTGATGGAAGATCATTAGTCTCATCAAAGACAACATGTATTGACTACTCTACGACTAAAGTTCTTTTATTAAAAACTCTAAAGCTTTACTAGAAGAGAAATAATCTAGAAAAATAGCTTCATCGAATTTTGCATCAAATTTACCTAGTTTTTTTTTACCATTATTCAAAACAAAACATCGACAACCAAAAATATGAAAATATGCAATGTTAGGTTTTCTTCCTTTCCAAAGCTCATAAGATATTTTCTTTAAAATTGGTCTGATTAAGGTGTAGTTTAAGATGTAATGTGCCATGTTAATTACTGCTGCCTAAAAATATCTTAGGTGGTTGCTTTCATATAGCATGGTATGGGCCATTTCTTCTAGAGTTCTATTTTTTCTTTCTACCATCCCATTTTGTTGGGGTGTCCTAGGTACTGAAAAAAATTATGGCTTATTTCTTTTTTATCATAAAATTTTTCAAAATCTTGGTTCTTAAATTCGATTCCATGATCACTTCAAATGCTTTGAACTAAAAATCTTTTTCATTTGTAACTTTTCGATAAAACTTTTAGAAAACATGAAAAATTTCATCTTTATGTGCCAAAAAAGAAAATCCATGTAAAATATGAGTAGTTATCGATAATTATAAAACCATAACATTTTTCACCTACGTTTGTTGCTCGTGTACGACCAAACAAATCCATATGCAATAGTTTCAATAGCCTAGAAGTTGAAACAATGTTCTTAGATTTGAATGAAACTCTAGTTTGTTTATCTTGTTGGCATGCATCATAAATTTTATCTTTTTCAAAGTTTAATTTTGGTAAATCGATAACTAATTCCTTTTTGATAAGCTTTGAAAGTGAATGCATACTAATGTGTGCATGTCTACGATGCCAAAGCCTACTAGTCTCATTAATTTTGGCATTCATAGCTACTAGACATTGCATGTTTATCATAGAAAGATCATTCAAATCTACCATATAAACATTACCATGTCTATGTCCAACAAACATAATGCCATCATCATTGGAACTAGTTACAATGCATAATGAAGATTTAAAAATAACTTTGTAACCCTTGTCACAAAGTTGGCTCATACTTAAGAGATTATGTTTCAAACCATCTACTAATAAAATATTTTCAATATACTTGGAGGGAGTGATACCAATGTTACCTATACCGATAATCTTTTCTTTGCCGTTGTCTTCAAAGGTGACCATTCCTCCACTTTTAGCATCAAATATGATGAATTAGGATTCATCATCGATCATGTGTCTTGGGCATCCGCTATCATGATACCATCTTCGATTTTCTTCTTTGGATGCAAGAGACACCTGCATGCAAAATCAAGTCCTTACTCTAAGAACCCAAGTTTTCTTGGGTCCTTTAAGGTTAGTCACAATGGTTCCTTTTGGAACCCATATTTTCTTTACACTTAAATTGTTACAGAAATATGTGTAAGATTTGTGTCCTACTTTACCATATTTAAAGTAAGTAATATTTAAAAATTTATTACATTATAAATCTACAAAAATATTTTTCAATAATTTTTATTTTCTTAGGAGGTTATAGCCTAAAGCAGCTTTATCATAAATGACCTTTTGATTTTCAAAAATCATATGAAGTTTATTTGAACTTAAAGTAAATTTTTCAACTATCAGTTTTAGCTTGTCAATTTTATTTTTCAAATTTAGGTTCTCTTGAGTTAAGACTAGTTTTTCACTTAGGATAATTTCATTTTCTTCGAGCAAGACTTGATTCTTAAATTTTAGATCTTTATTTTTAGTGTTAAATGTGTGCTCTGATATCAGTTGAAGAAAAATCTATTTTTTCGGTACAAGATTGTTCAGATCTAATTGGATCTAAAAAAATATTTTAAAATTATAAAATTATCCTTAGAAATGTATTACAAGTGTTAGCCAATCTGGCTTTTAGGGCACGCATCTAACAAACTCCCACTTAACCTAAAGCCAACTGGCAACAAATCTAAGTCCCATCTTCTCAAGGTGGGCTTCGATTTTCTACTGGTCTAAAGGCTTCATCAGTGGATCTGCCGCATTATCCTTGGAGTCGACTCTCTTAACCTCGATGTAACCCTTCTCGAGCTAATCGTGGATGAGGTGGAATCGACGCTCGATGTGCTTGAATTTTTGGTGAGACCTCGGCTCCTTAACTAGGGCTATGGCGCCATTATTATCACAGTACAAAGGGACGGCATCTGATGGCATCACTTTGAGTTCTGTGGCAAACTTCTTATACCAGAATGCCTCTTTTGTAGCTTTCGATGCAGCGATGTGCTTTGCTTCCATGGTGGAATCTGCTATCACAGTCTACTTGAAACTCTTCCAGCTGATAGCACCATTATTTCACACAAACAGACTACTAGATGTCAGCTTTTAATCATTTATATCAGACATAAAATTTGAGTCTATATAACCCTGGACCTGAAGTTCTCCATTATCAAAAATCAAGAACATATCCTTAGTCCTTCTCAAGTACTTAAGGATACATTTCACAGAAGTCCAGTGCTTCTCATCAGGATTCGACTAATATCTACTCGTGACACTCACAGCATGAGCGATATCAGGTCGTGTACATAGCATGGCGTACATGAGGCTCCCTATTATCGAAGCATAAGGGATCTTGCTCATGCATTCAATCTCCTCAGGTGTGTTGGGACATATCTTCTTGGAAAGATGAATACCATGTTTGAAGGGCACCAATCTCCTCTTGAAGTTTTCCATGCTAAATCTCTTTAGTATCTTTCCTATGTACATCTTCTATGAGAGACTCAGTATCTTGTTCGGTCTATCCCTATAGATGTTAATTCCTATAATAAAGGATGTCTCTCCTAGGTCTTTCATAGAGAACTCTTTTGATAACCACATTTTAACTATGGTCAACATGAAAATATCATTCCTAATAAGAAGGATGTCATCCACGTATAGTACGAGGAAGAAAACAGCACTCCTACTGATCTTTTTGAATACACATGATTCCTTCTCATTCTTGATGAATCCAAATGATTTGATCATATCATTGAAATGAGCATTCCAACTCTGAGATGCTTGCTTAAGTCCATAGATGGACTTTGCAGCTTGCAGACCTTGTGATTAGCATCACTGGATGTGAAACCTAGCGGCTACTCCATATAGATATTTTTCTCAAGATATTCATTTAAGAAGGCCATTTTCACATCCATCTACCATATTTCATAATCAAAATAGGCTGTAAAAGCAAGCAATATGCGGACGGATTTTAGTATGGCTACTGACGAGAGGGTATCCTGATAGTCAATGCCTTTGCGCTAACAATACCCTTTCATCACTAACCTAGCCTTGAATGTCTCCATATTTCCATCTACACCTATCTTTCTCTTGTAGATCCATTTATACCCAATAGGTATTATACCTTCAGGTGGATCTATCAAGGTTCAGACTTGGTTGGAGTGCATTAAGTCAATCTCTGACTTCATTGCCTCTAACCATTTCTTAGAGTCAATATCTAATATCGCCTCGTCATAGATTTTGGGATCATCACCATGAACCCCATTTTTTGTGAGGAATATTTTCTCTACGTCCTCTGAAATATTACCTAAGTAGCTTTCAGGAGGATAGAAAATCCTTTCTGAGCTACGAGGTCGAGGAGGTAGTGATTGGACTAGCTTAATCTAATTGGGTTTCATAGGGTCCTTAGCTCGTTGCTCTTGGGAGACTTTCTCCTCGTGCCTAATTTGCCATCCGATGCCACCATCTTGAATAAACTATTTTTCAAGGAAGATGGCATGTTGACTCACAATCACATTATCATCTTCCAAAATATAGGAATAATATCCTAATGTCTCTTTAAGATATCCTATAAACCAAGCTCTGAAAGATCTATACTCTAACTTATCCGTCTGTTGTCTCTTGACATGAGTCGGACAACCCCAAATTTTAAGGTGACTCAAACTTGGTTTCTTACCATGCCGTATCTCATACGTAGGAACGATTTTAGAGAAAATCCTATTCGGTAAAAATATAGCAGTTATTAGATTGTGTCTCCAAAGAAACTCAGGGAGGTCCATGAAGCTCATCATAGATCGGACCATATCTAATAAGGTCCGATTTCTTCATTCTGAAACCCCATTAAGTTGAGATGTTTCAGATGGAGTCCATTAAGAGACTATGCTATTTTGCTTAAAATAGTCTAGGAATTTTCAACTAAGGTATTCACCTCCTCGATCTGATTGAAGAACCTTAATGGGTATTCTAGTTTATTTTTCTACTTCATGTCTAAATTCTTTAAACTTTTTAAAAGCTTCAAATTTATGTCACATCAAATACACATACCCATACCGAGATAAATCATCAATAAAGGTGATGAAGTAGACATAGTTGCCTCTAACCGGTACATCAAATGGGCCACACACATTAGTATGTACTAGGGCAAGTAGGTCTGTGGCCCTTTTCCCATGTCCTACAAAAGGAAGCTTGGTCATTTTACCATGAAGGCATGATTCATAAATCGAATATGACTCAAAAGTTAACGGACTCAATAGCCCAGATTTCTCTAATTTGTTAACCCTATCTTCCGCTATATGACCTAGCCTAAGGTGCCACATATACCTATCGTTTAGACTATCCTTAGGTCATTTTGATCCTATGGTATTCATGTTTTGCTCAATATTGAAAATAAAAACATCAATATGTAACTGATAGAGACCATTTATAAGGTAACCACTTGTAATTTTATTTCTTTCATAAAGAATATTACAATGATCCTTAAGAAAACTAATTACATAGCCTTTCTGTGCTAAACATGAAACAAAAATTAAATTCCTACTTGCTGCAGGCATATAAAAATAGTCTCTAAGAACTAAATCTAATCCTAACGATAATCATAGAGGATAGGTTTTCATGGCCACTACAGCAACTCTTGTTCCATTCTCGATGCATAGGATCATCTCACCATCCCTCAGCCTCCTGTTATCCTCAAGACCCTGCATAGAAGTGCATAAGTGAGCACTAGAACCAGAGTCATGCATTAAACTGGATGTAGAAGAAACTGTAAGGTTAGATTCTATAACGACATACCTCTAGAAGGACCTGCCTTCTTGTTCTTTAGGTTGGTCAGGTACAAAGGGCAGTTCCACTTTCAATGACGGTCTATGTTGCAATGAAAATATTTTTCTTTATCAGCGGCCTTCTTCTTCTTTCCACCATCCATCTTTCTCTTCTTCATGGACTTCTTCTTCTTTCCAAAAGACTTTCTCTTGGAAGAAGTCCGCTCCACAATAAGTACTGAGCCTTTAGAACCTTTCATAGAAAGCTCAGTAGTAACTAGCATATTCATAAGTTCTGTTAGAGTATTCTGTAGTTTATGTATATGGTAGTTCATGATGAACTATCCATACGCATCAATCAAGGATTACAGAATTATATCAATCTGTAAATCCTTATCCAACTTGACACCAAGCTTCTCAAGCTCTTCTATGTCCTTGATCATCATCAGACAATGATCTTGGACCGACTGTCCATCATGCATTTGAGCCTTAAAAAGTCTTCTAGTGACTTAATATTTGGCTGTGTAACTTTGTTCACCAAACAACTCTTATAGGTGAGCCAATATTTGGCGGCTAGTCTTAATGTCTTCATGTTGGCACTGGAGCTCATCAGACATCGAGCCCAACATGTAATACCTGACTTTGTTATCATCATCCATCCACTTCTCTAGAGATGCTCTCTGATCAGCAGATGGACGGGCTGATAAAGTGGGAGGATCCTGTTTCAATACATGAGTCAACTTCTCGGAATCCAAAATAATTTTGAAGTTTTGGAGCCAATCTTTGAAGTTGGGTTTGGTCACTTTATGGGTGTCCAGGATACGGGCTAGTGGGTTGGATGCGATATTTTTCTATAGAGAGTCAAAGTTTCTAGTTAGATTTTATAATTAGACTTAATCAATTTATTTAAAAATTTTATTTTTAAATAAATTAGGCTCTCACTATTTTCTCAAATCCCTATACTCTCTGGGCAAAGATGCAGAAATCTTCATGATCAATTAATTTTCAGTTGATGGTGCGGTCCCATCGACTAGCTCACCACCACACCTAATAGTTATTGGTGATGGATCAATCGATGAGTGGACAACTCTTATCCAATGATTCTCTAATCATGGTGCACCTAATCTTGGTCTCTAATTCATAAATCTTACCGTATCCAAAATATTGATCCACTCCTAAGTTATGTTAGATCCACCATTTTCATGAATTGAATTTTTGATTGGGTCCTTCACTGTATCCAAAATATTGAGTCCAATCCATCCTCCAACCCATAGCATCTGATGCCTAATAGATGTGGTTGCATCATCTTGGTGCAACTGAACCACTGTAACCAGTCAAAAATAATCAACCATAGGAAGGGCCCGCACATCTACAATGGTGGAAGACCAATTGACTTAATTTTTTCTTAGAAAGATTCAATTTAAGTCTCTTAGACTTGACTCAGTCAAAACGGTTATAACAAGCTTAGTAGCATGGGTTAGCTCGAACTGTTAGCTAGCTCCAATCAAAATCGCGTTGACATAAATGGTCAGGTACGTAAGACCGATGGAAGGAATATGCTATTAGCTCGATAAGAATGCATTCAGATCGAGTAGCTTCTAATTAAAAATCAATCGATTATATCTGTCAAACTTACCTTAGACACTAAATTATCGAACCAGAACTAATCGGATTAGCCTACAATCCAGGCTCGAACCATAATGCCAAATTAGGTCTTAATTGGATCGATCACATGTGGCTGTGAGTCGATCTTGACTCAGACTTACAACTACTAGGCTGGTCAATTCAAAGCACTCTTGATCCTACCTAACCAACCCTTGATTCGGTTTGATCAACCGCTAGACCTAATTAAGCTACCCAAGCCCAAATCCAATTTTATGAAAATATCTTAGATCTAAAAATTCTTAATTTTAGACCTAATTAGTTTCATAATCTTAATTTTTAATTAAGTTTGGATTCATAAACAAAAAAATATGTATCAAAATCCTAGAATTTTAGGACTAAGATTTTGTAGAAAAATAAGTTATGATTTCTGATAAAGGATGAAAGCGCAACACCCCTACACACCATAAGAACACCCTATTGAATGAGAGAAAAGAACCTTTAAGTCCTACTTTGTTCTTATAATCGAACGGCTAAGAAAAATGCCTTAATCAAAAATATAATTGAAACTACAAAACTAGTTAGATCTAGATCATATATCACATATATAATTAATGATCTAACTAATACATGCTTTGTATACATCTCATGTATCATCACTAAATTAAACATGCATATTTTTCAGAACTAAAATATCATATAGAATATCTAAAAAATAGATTTAAATTTGATCATATCAAAATAAAACTAGTCCAGATAATTTATAGAATTATTCTACAACTAGTCTACACATGTATCTTTTCATATCACATATGAATAAATTAAAAATTAAAAATTTTATTTTCTATTTTTTAGATCTAATTATAATAATTTAATATTAAAAAAATAAAAATTAAATAAATATAAAATTATATTTAATTAAATTAACAACATGATTATACTAGACTACACATAGAACTATTCTATTCCTAATCTAGTCATGCATCTCATACATATTAGATCTAAATGATTTAGTTTTAATTTTTTGATTTTAGATCTAATAATATTTGATGTGATATATAAAACTTTTTAATATTAGATCAAAAATAAAAATAAAATTAGATCTAAAATAGATCTGAAGAATTGCATCCTAGCTCTAATACCAGTTGAAGGAAAAACTTATTTTCCTGGCATAAGATTGTTTAGATCTGATTGGATCTAAAAAAATATTTTTTAAAAAAAATTTAAAATCCTAATCAGATCTAAGATTTTTTGGAACTGATTATAAAGATCTAATATTAAAAGTTAAAAATTAAATTATATCAAATTTAATTTTAAGTACCTGATTTGGTAATCTAATTTCCTACAATGATCCTGTTGATTCATGAGGTTCTAGAAGATGCCACGCATGCACCTGGCCTCTACCAATATCCACTTGGCTAGGATCTAAATGTCTTCTTGTCATGAATCTTCTCCAAAAATCAGATCTGGATCTGATTTGAAAGACCTTCAAAATGACTTCTGAGGGTAGCCTATTCATCTCACGAACACCATCTTATAGATGCTGAATCTTGTGCCAAAATCCTTTGACCTTCAACTCCGATTTATGCCTAACCTTTTAAGCATGTAGAAGAGTGGGAGTGAGAGGATAGAGGGGGTGTGGATATTAGAAGAAAGGCTCCTTTGGGTGTGGAAAAATAAATTATATTGAGGCAATTTTGTGAGAAGAGTTCTTATACAAGATATAGCGCCATAAAGAGTCCCTTTTTGACTAGAAACATTATTAATTCGACCATTGGAACCCTTGGACCCATCTAATTTTGACACCAAAAATCCATTTGGATGGCGGCGGCATGGAAGGATAAGGAAGAGTCCATGTGCGTCTAGGACTCTTCTCTTAAGAGTTTGATTCAAATAAAACTCTATCAAAACCCAGTCTAGGAACCTCCAAAAATCATGAAATTATACACCCAAAGCATAACTCGTGCCCTATCACATATCCAAAATTTAGAGTAAAATAACTTCTAAAAAATTTTTTAAAATTCTCTGATCATATGACCCTAAATTCTCTCAATTGGGTCAACTATTGACCCTAGTCCAATTGCACTTGGAATGAATTTAATTTTCATAATTAATCTAACCTGAACTTATTCTAGTCAAATGAAAATAATCCCATTCAAGATATAGAAATGAATCAAATCAAATTTGACTTGGTTGCGATGAATCAGAAAGATTACAGAAGGAGAAAGTCAGGCTCAATCATATGCTAGCACGATTACCTTGAACCTAATTGGAACTAATCCAAATCAATCAAACTAGGTTAGCTCAATTGATGACATCCAAACCTAAACTCTTATTTGTGCAATCCAGTTAGGTTCAATTTTATATGGTAATGAGACATATCATGATCTTCATCATCGACATCATTGAAACATCTTTCGATGGATCAGAATTTTTCTGATTCATACAATTAGAATGATCGATCATCAAAATCATTCTAATTGCTCTCAAAATCCACTAGTGATATCTAGCAGTATATGGTAGCAATCCATCAGAACTAAAAGTGAACCTCTCGGTGCAACTACCAATGTGATTGGGTTCTTCTATCTTGAGCTCCGATAGGATTAGGATTAAGGTGAATTCGTCAAACCCAATATTCATCATATGAATTAATCATTCGATTCGAGTCCTATGTGAAATCCTTATAAAAACTCTTTCTATCATCTTCACTCTGTCATGGCCATGGGCTTATGGACTCAATTCTCATGATCATCGTAGGGCTACTCCTCATCTACCAAGGTAGATAGATCCATTATTGGTGTAATCTAATTTCTACAATGAACATACTATAGCCAAGATACACCTTAGGGTTTCGAATGGCTAGGAGACCAAGTTATGGTATAGTCAAACTAAAACACCCACAAGATGAATTATTGATGCACCTTAGGTCAAAGAACCAGATACACTCTGCAATATCAAGCCAGTCATCGATGAGAAGGTAGACTTTCTTATGAATGTTCAAGGTGGTCACGCTCAATGCTCTCATTCTCTAATGAGTACCTATACTCTCACTCTGATGTTTTCATACCATAGACTCAAGACTCATCTACTCAAAGAAAGTGATCGTAACTAACCTTTCGGATCAATCACCATCCTCGTGATGATCTACGGTTGGAAGCAGTTTATGAATTAATTATGAAAATTTATGTCTTAAATTTTTAACTCTTTAAAAATATCAATTGTCATTACCATTAACTCAAAGGATGTATCCCATACACTTTAAGTACACACTATGATAGAAAATAATTCTTTTAGATCTAAATAATTTAATTTTAATTTTTTAATTTCAGATCTAATCACAACTAATATGACATCTAAAACTTTTTAATATCAAATCAAAAATAAAAATAAATTTAGATCTAAAGTAGATCTAAAGAACTACATCCTGGCTCTGATATCAGTTGAAGGAAAATCTATTTTTTGGCATAGGATCGTTTAGATCTGATTGGATCTAAAAAAATATTTTAAAATTGTTTTTCTAAAATCCTAATTAGATCTGAGACTTCTTAGATCTGATTATAGGAATCTAATATTAAAAGTTAAAAATAAAATTAAATTAGATTTAATTTTAAGTACCTAATTTGGTAATCTAATTATCCTACAATGATCCTATTGATTCCTGAGGTTCTAGAAGGAGCCACGCATGCACCTATCCTCTACTAGTATCCACTCAGGTAGGATCTAAACATCTTCTCCTCATGAATCTCTTCTCTAAAAATTAGATCTGGATCTAATTTGAAAAGCCTTCAAAATAACTTCTGAGGGCAGCCTATTCATCTCACGAACACCATCGCGTAGATGCTAAATCTTATGCCAAAAATCTTGGACCTTCAACTCAGATTTATGCCTAACTTTTTAAGCATGTAGAAGAGAGGGAGAGAGGACAGAGGGGGTGTGGATATTAGAGAGAAGGCTCCTTTGGGTGTGAAAAAATAAATTACGTTGAGGCAATTTCATGAGAAGAGTTCTTATACAAGACATAGCGCCATAAAGAGTCCCTTTGACTAACAGCACCACCATTGCATACAAATAGACTACCAGATGTCGACTTTCGATCATCTATATTAGAGATAAAATCTGAGTCTATATACCCCTGGACCTAAAGTTCTCTATTACCAAAGATTAGAAACATATCCTTAGTCCTTCTTAAGTACTTAAGGATACATTTCATAGAAGTCCATTGCTCTTCACCTGGATTTGACCGATACTTGCTCGTGATACTCACAGCATGGGCTATATTAGGTCGTGTACATAGCATAGCATATATGAGGCTCTCTATTGCTGAAGCATAAGGAATCTTGCTCATCTGTTCAATCTCCTCAAGTGTGCTAGGGCACATCTTCTTGGAGAGATGAATGCAATGTCTAAAGGATACTAAACACCTTTTGAAGTTTTCCATGCTAAATCTCTTTAGCATCTACTTTATGTATATTTTCTATAAAAGTCCTAGCATCCTATTTGGTCTATCTCTATAGACCTTAATTTTCAATATAAAGGATGCTTCTCCTAGATCGTTCACAAAGAATTCCTTTGATAACCATATTTTGACCATGGTCAGTATGAAAATATCATTTTCAATTAGAAGGATGTCATCTACGTATAGTATGAGGAAGACAATGGTGCTCCCACTGACTTTCTTGAACGCACATGGTTCCTCATTTTTCATGAAATCAAACGATTTGATTACTGAAGGGAAATCCTGATTTTCCGGACCAAGTTCGTTCAGATCTGATCAAATCAAGAGATATATTTCAAAATTTTTCTCTTGATCCTAATTAGATCTTGATGTGTTTTAGATCTGATTCTTATTATTTTAATAAATAAAATAAAATAAGAATAAATTAAATCAAATTTAATTTACCTGAATTTGGGTAATCCTATTACCCTGTTGATGATCCTGTTAGCAGCGGAAGGTTCTGGATCTCGCCACGCAAGCGCCTGGCCTCTACCGGTATCCACTCGGGCTGGATCTGGAGATCCTCTTCTTCTCTATCACACCTCCAAAAATCAGATCTGGATCTGATCTAGAGGATCTTCAAAACTCCTTTTGAAGATTAGAAGTCGTCCTTTTGCAGCAGTGCAACCTTCTTACTTTTGATCGCCTTTCTTTGATCTGGATCGCACCAACCAAGGTCCAAAACTCCTTTGGACGTGGAGAGGAGAAGGGGAAGAAGCTTTGGCATGGAGGAGGAGGGGAGAGGCAGCCTTGGGGTGTGGGGTTTTCAATTCTCAATTGAATCTCAAACTGAGTTGGGCGCAGGGTCCTTTTTAGAGACTAAGCATGATCCAACTCCTCTTCCTCCCAACCAATCACAACCCTTTTGTGAAATTAGATCTAAATCTGATGGTGGGAAATAGAGACCATGGATTCCTACTTAGAGGGCCTAAGACCAGTCAAAGTTGGTTTTAGGGAGAACTCTAATTGGAATCCAAAAGAGAGGTGGAGTCCTTATCCAACAAGGACTCCAAGACTCCTCCAATCTTAGGCGCACGCCTAGGGTGGCGTGTGCCCTTCTCCTTGCCAAGTTCTGGCAGGAGGATAGGCCCCACCAGCCTCTCCAATAGGTGCATGACATGTGGTCAAAAGTCAAAGTGTCAATGGTCAACGTTTGACCAGTCAAAGGTAGACTTTTGACCAAAGATCAAGACAAGAAATGGCAGAGAAAAATGGTAGGTAGTATCTTACAAATTAAGACAACCTTTTGACTTGGACACTCTAGTAGACCATATGAAGGCCTCTGTTGAGCAAAACTCCTTTGCTCAGACAGGACAATTATTTATGATAGCAAAAGAAGAACGTTAGGTTCAATCGAGTGCTAGCATGATTTCCTTGAACCTATTGAATCTGCATTCAGATCAATTGAACTAGATCAGTTTCAATTGATGTCACCAGATTCAAACCCTTATTTGTGTGCACCAGTTAGGTTCATTCTGATTGGTAATGGAGATATTCATGATCTCCATCATCGACATCATGAAACTCTTTCGATGGATCAGAATTTCTTATTCGAACACTAGAATGATCGATCATCAAATCATTCTAATTGCTCTCCAAAATCCACAGTGACACTAGCAGTATATGGTGGCAACCCATCAGAGCTAATGTGAACCTCTGGTGCAACTATCATGTGATTAGTTCTTCTATCTTGAGCCCGATAGATTAGGGTTAAGGTAAATCGTCAAACCTAGTCTCTCATATGATGTAATCATTGATTGAGTCCAATGTGAAACTAATAGAAACTCTTTCTATATTTCACTCTACCATGGCCATGGATTCTAGGACTTGCTCTCATGATCATCATAGGGCTCTCCTCTTACCAAGGTAGATAGATTTCCATCTTGATGCTATCATTCCTACAATGAACATTCATAGCCAAAATAACCTTCAGGGTTTATGGCTGAGAACCAGTAATGGTTAGTCAAACTAAAACACCCTCAAGGTTAACTGTGATGCACCTAGGTCAAAGAACCAGACACACTACTACATATCAGCAGTCATCGAGAGAAGGTAGACTCTATATGATGTCGAGGTGGTCACCTCAATGCCCTCATTCTCTAATGAGTACCTATACTCTCCTCTGAGTTTCACAACCTAGACTCAAGACTCATCTACTAAAAGAAGCAATGTGCATTTAACCTTCCGATCAATCACCATCCTCGATGATCTATGGTCGGGAAGCATTTATGATTAATTAAATGATTATTCATGTCTTAAATTTTAACTCTTAAAATAATGATTATCATTCATTAACTCAAAGGATGTATCAAAGACACTAAATACACATATTTGATAGAAAATAACAATTTTATTGATTTTAGTCAAAATTATAATTTGCCCCTTAGAAGTGTATTACAAGTGTCAGCCAATTTCTGGCTTCTAGGGCACATATATCTAACAATCTCCCACTTATCCTAAAGCCAATTGGCTACAAGTCTAAGTCCCATCTTCTGAAGGTGGGATTCGATCTTCTGTGGTCAACGGCTTTGTAGGTGGGTCTGCCACATTATCTGTGGAGTTGACTCTCTTGATCTGAATAATCCTTTTCAAGAGATCGGGATGAGGTGGTATCGCCGCTCAATATGCTTGGAATTTCTGGTGAGACTCGGCTCCTTAGCAAGGCTATGGCGCCATTGTTGCAGCAGTATAGAAGGGAATCGAGCATCTATGCATTCATCTCGATTTTCTGTGCAAACTTCCTTGTACCAGAATGCTTCTTTGCAGCTCTGATGCAGCGATATTTGTTTTCCATGGTGGAATCTGCTATCACCATTTGCTTGAACTCTTCCAGTTGATAGCTCACCATTGCACACAAACAGACTACTAGATGTGTAGCTTTGATCATCTATATCGACATGAATCCGAGTCTGTTATCCCTAGACTTGAGTCTCCTTACAAAATCTAGACATATCCTAGTTCTTCTCAAGTACTTAAGGATACATTTCAAAGAAGTCCAGTGTTCTTCACCTGGATTTTGACTATATCTGCTTGTGACAACTCACAGCATGGAGCGATATCAGGTCGTGTACATAGCATGGCATACATGAGGCTCCCTATTACGAAGCCATAAAGGATCTTGCTCATTGCATTCATTTTCCTCAGGTGTTCTAGGAACATATCTTCTTGGAAAGATGAATACCATGTTGAAGGACAATCTCCTGCTTGAGTTTTTCATAGCTAAACTCTTATAGTACTTTCCTATGTACATTTCTGATGAAGAGACTAGCATCCTTTTCGGTCTATTCCTATAGACTTAATTCTTAGAATAAAGGATGCTCACTCTAGTCTTTCATAAGAAACTCTTGTGACAACCACATTTTACTATGTCAACATGAAAATATCATTCCCAATAAGAAGGATGTCATCCACGTACTAATACGAGGAAGACAACAGCCTCTCACTGATCCTTTTGAAAACACATGGATTCCTTTCATTTCTTGATGAAACCAAATTTTGACACATCATTGAAAATGGCATTCCAACTCCTGAGATGCTTGCTTAAGTCTATATATGGACTTTGCAGCTTGCAAGACCTTGTGATAGTATCACTGGATGTGAAACCTAGCGGCTGTACTCCATATAGATATCTTTCTCAAGATATCCATTTAAGAATGTGTTTTCCACGATCCATTGACCATATTCCATAATCAAAATAGGCTGAAAGACAAGCAATGATGGGATGGATTTTAGCATATAGTGTTCTTCACTGGATTATGATGATATCTGCTCTGTGACACTCACAGCATGGCTATATGGTCGTGTACATAGCATGGCATACATGAGGCTCCTATTGCAGAAGCATAAAGGATCTTGCTCATGCATTCTATTTCCTCAGGTTGTTCTAGGGCACATCTTCTTGGAAAGATGAATACCATGTTCAGAAGGGTTTAATCCCCATGTTAGAGTTTTTCGTGACTAAACCTCTTAGTACTTTCTCATGTACATCTTCTTGTGAAAGTCCCTACTCCTATCGGTCTATCCCTATTAGACCTTAATTTTTAGAATAAAGGATGCTTCACCTAGGTCTTTCATGGAGAATTCTTGACAACCACATCTTGACTGATGTCAACATGGGAATTATCATTCCCAATAAAGGAGGATGTCATCCACGTACATATACGAGGAAGACAACAAGCGCTCTCACTGATCTTTTGAAAACACATTGGTTTCTCTTCTTTTTTGATGAAACCAACGTTTGATCACATCATTGAACAAGTGTTCCAGCTTCCGAGATGCTTGCTTAAGTCTATATATGGAACCTTTGCAGCTTGCAAACCTTATGATCAGTATCCTGGATGTCGAAACCTAGCGGCTGTTCCATATAGATATCTTTCCTCAAGATATCCATTTAGGAATGTTCGTTTTCACGTCCCTTTGCCATAATTCCATAATCGAAATAGCTGCAACAGCAAGCAATGTGCGATGGATTTTAGCATAGCTATGGGGAAAGGTTATCCTGATAGTCAATGCCTTCGCGTTGACTATAACCTTTTGCCTACCAGTCTAGCCTTGAATGTCTCCCACATTTCCCTCTGCACCATCTTTCTCTTGAAATCCATTTACATCCAATAGTACTATACCTTCTGGTAGACTACCAAGGTCCAGACTTGGTTGAGGTGCATCGAGTCAATTTCTGACTGCATTGCTCTAGCCATTTCTCGGAGTCGATATTTTGATATCGCCTTCATTGTAGGTTTTGGATCGAATCACCATGAGCACCATTACCTATGAGGAACATTTTCTCCTACATTCTTGGAAACAATACCTCAGTATCTTTCAGGGGATGGGAAACTCTTTCCAATTCTACGAGGTGGAGGAGGTAGTGTTCTTGTTGGCTCAATCTGATTTGGTTCCACTTGTGTCCTTAGCTCTGTTCTGCTTGTGAGAATTCTCATCTAAGCTTTGATCTATTTTTCATGCCGCTATCTTGAATAATACTATTTTTCGAAGAAAGATGGGTATATGTCGGTACTCACAATCACTTGGTGGTCTTTCTGGAATGTAGAAATTAGTATCCTAATGACTCTTTAGGATATTCCTATGAATCGAGCTTGAAGTGACCTAAACTCTAACTTGTCGCTTGTTGTCTTTTTGACGTGAGTCGGACAAACCCAAAATTCTGAGATAACTTTCAGACTTGGTTTCTTAACCCGTGCCATATCTGATACGGTTATGGTAATGAATGGTTTTAGAGGGAACCCTAAATTCAAGTAGATAAATTTGAAGTTAACAAATGAATGTCCCCAAGAAAAATCATGGAAGGTCTGTGAAGCTCATCATGGACCGAACCATATCGTAATAGGGTCCGACTTTCTTTGTTCTGAATAAGCCCCGTTGTAGTTGAGGTTGTTCCTGTGGAGTCCTATGAGAGACTATTGCCATTTTCCTTAAGATAGTCCCTAGGAATTTCCGGCTAAGGTATTCACCTCCTCGATCTGATCGATAGACCTTAAGTGGGTTTTCCAGTTTATTTTTCTAAACTTCATGTCTGAATTCTCTTTGAACTTTTCAAAGGCTTCAGACTTATGTCTCATAAGATACACATACCCATACCTAGACAGATCATCCGTTAAGATAATGAAGTATCGACAAAATTGCCTCAGCCGTTCAATCAAATGGGCCGCCAACATCTGTATGTTACCTAGGGCAAGGAGAATCTGTAGCCCTCACCCCATGGTCCCAACAAAAGGGAATTTAGTCCCATTTTGGCCTTGAAGACAAGATTTACAAGTTGATATGTATTCGTGAAGTCAACCGGACTCAATAGGCCCATTTTTCTCCATTTGTTGATTCTATCTTTACTATTATGGCCTACATCTCAGGTGCCTTAAGATATCTGTCATTTGGACTATCCCTAGGTCATTTGGCATCACGTTTTGCTCGACAAGTTACGAACAAGTACATTCAATATGTAGCTGATAAAGACCATTAATTAAGGAAACCATTTGTAAATTTATTTCTTTCATAAGAATGTTACAATGGTCTTAAAGAAAGGTGATCACATAACCTTCTTGTGCTAAGAAATGAAAACAGAAATCAAATTTCCTGCTAGCTGCAGGCATAAATAACAGTCTTGACTCAAGAACTAAGTCTAAACCAGATGGTAATCGAAGAGAGGTATGTTCCCTACGGCTACCTGCAGCAACTCTTCTCCATTAACCGATGCCGTAAGGATATGTCTCCATCCCTCAGCCTCTTGCTTATCTCAAGACCTTGCATTGCGAAGTGGCACAGATGAGCACTAGAATCAGAGTCAAGCATCCAACTGGGATGCAGAAGAAACCATGATTAGACTCAATAATTGAGCATACCTCCAGAAGGACCTTCCTTTTTGTTCTTAGGGAGTGGCCAGGTAGTAGGGCAGTTTCGCTTTCAATGGCCATCGCTGTTGCAATGGACACCACTTTCCTTTGACATCGGCCCTTTTTTTCTTCGGCTCTGCTTTCTTTTTCTTTGATCCTTCCACCGCTTTTGCTTTTCAAACACAGACTTTTTTTTTCTTTTCCAATATAAGACTTTCTTTTGGAAGAAGTCTGTTCATAGCAAGAACTGAGACTTTTTAGAACCTTTCATAGAAAGCTCAAGCGGTAAACCAGCATATTCATTAACTCGGCCAGGAATTCTGAAAGTTTATGCATGTGGTAATTCATGATGAATTGTGCCTATATGCATCAGTCAAGGATTGCAAAAGAATAATATCATTCTGCAGGTCGCAAAGTCGAACTTCCCCGAGCTTCTCAAGCTCTTCCATATCCTGATCATTGTCAGGACAAGTTGGGGGGGGGAAATTCCTTTTTGGGGAACTGACTGCCCCATCAGCATCTTAGCCTTAAAAGTCATTTTGTGACTTGATATTTTGGCTGCCCGCACTCTGTTCAGCAAATATTTTCTGGGCAGGTGGCCACATTTGGCGAGCAGTCTCGATATCTCATGTTGGCGCTGGAAAGTCTCATCAGACATCAGCCGCAACATGTAATATCTGGCCTTATTACTTTAATCAATCCATTTTTCCAAGAGACGCTCTCTATTTAACAGATGGGTTTATTACACAAAAACAAACATCATTGTTACGTGGATACTTTGTAATGGGCTCTAGCAAGGTGGGAGGGTCCTGGTCCCCAGTACATGTGTTAACTTCTCAGCAACCCAAAACAATTTTGTAGTTCCTAAGCCAATCTTTCATAATTGGGTCCCAGTCATCTATGTGTGTCAAGTGATTACAAAATGCAATGTGGGTTGGACCGCATGACATTTTTCTGGTAGAGAGTCAAAGATTCTATTAGATAACTATAGTTTTTTGACTTGACCCAATTTGTTTAGAGATTTTATTTTTAAACAAATTAGAACTCCCCACTATTTTCCTCGGATCCTACACTCCCTTCTGTAGAGTGTCAAAAAATCTCCATGATATAATAATCTTCTAAGTGGATGCGTTGCGGTTCACCATGACTCATCACCTCACCTAACAGTTATTGGTTGATGGGTTGCCAATGAGTGGAACAACTCTTGTTCAATGATTCTCTAAATCATGAGTGCTGGTGCCCACAACTTGATCTCTAATTTCAATTAGGAATCCTCACCGTAATCCGAAATTATTTGATCCACTCCTTAGTATAAGTCAGAACCTCACTATTAGTATGGCATAGACTGGATTCTCTAATTGATGGGTAGATCTCTCACCGTAATCGACAGAATAAATTGAAGCCGCGTTAACTCACCTCGCAGCCCATTAGCATCCAATGGCCTTAGAGCATGGTTGCTCTATCCCGATGCAACTGAGCCCACCGTATCAGTCGAGGAACGATATCAACCCCCGGGAATGGGCCGGCTTGCACATCTACAAATGGGGAAGAACTCAGACTTAATCTTTTGTTAGGTGAGAATTGATTCAGGTCCTATTAGAATTAGAACTTGCTGTGAGTCATATAAACAAATTTATGACCTAACCTAGTGGCATGGGTTTAGCTTGTGGATTATTTGACCACCTCCAGATCCATGAACTTGTGTTCTAACAAATAGGTCAGGTAATGAGATCTGGTGGATTAAGGAAATATGGCGATTATAATCTCATACAAGAATGCATTCAAGGTCGAGTAGCTTTCCAATAAAAATTAGTCGGAGTCGTCTATGCCAACTTACCTTTAAGACACCAATTTATTGGAGCCAGAACCAATTGGTTGCTCCGTACATATCAGACTCTAACCTCCTGAGCCTAATTAGGTTCTTGCTTGATCGTGACTCGATCTTGACCCAGACTTAAAATCCTATTAGGCTGGGTAAATTTTTAAGCATTGTGTGATCCCATTAACCAACTCTTGATTCGGTTTGAATCAACCCGCTTAGACCTAATTGAGCGACTAACCAAGCTCGAACCCGAGTGATTATGAATATGTCTTAGAATCTAAAATTCTCGATTTTAGACCGTATATGGTAAGTATTCCATAAACTTAATTCTTATTAAGTAGGGTTCATAAATAAAATATGCACAATAAATCCTAGTGGGTTTTAGGATCCTAGGGTTTTTGCAGAAAGTAAGTTGGTTTCTGATGAAGGACGAAAGTAGCAACCCTATACATCATAAGAACACCCCATCGAATGGGAAGAGAGGCCTTTAAATCCTTCTTCGTTCTATGACCGGACGGGCAAGGAGAACTCTTTTAATCCAAGGAAACAATTCAATAACTACAAAATAATAATCAGATCTATATCATATATCTGCATATGTAATCAGATCTAATTATGACATATTTTGCAATACATCTCATGTATCAATAATCATAGGCAAAGTTTAGAATCTAAATTATCTCATAATAATTGCTAAAAATGTAGATTTTTAAATTGATTCTAATCAAAATAAATATCTAAAATCTAGATAATATGATGTGCTATTCTACAATTATCAGACATGCATCAATCATAATGTATAATATCTTCTTAGTATTCAAAATTACATAATTTTATTTGCTATTTGTTTAGATGTGTATTATAGGACACTTAATTATTTCGAGATTCAAAAATGTAAATAAAAAAAGATCTAAAGTATGATTTAATCAAGATTAAATTAAGAGAACAGTGCAAGACTATTCTAGTAGAACTATTCTATTCCTTAGAAGCTAAGTCATTCGCATATCTTGCTAATCTCTTAGATCCAAATGTTATTTAATTTTATATTTGATTTCTGATTTAGATCTGATCACATCTCATGTAGACATCTGAAATCAACTTTTTTTTTGATTAATTAGAAGAGATGTATAAACAATTTTAGAAACCATGGCTATGATACCATAAATTGAAGGGAAATCCTGATTTCCCGGATCAGGTTCGTTTCAGATTTGATCAGATCAAGAGATATACTTTTCAACATTTTTCTCTTGATCGTAAAGTCAGAATCGTGATGTGTTTTCAGATCTGATTCTTGATTATTTTTAATAAATTGAAAATAAAATAAGGATAAATTAAGTCAAATTAATTTACCTAAATTTGTGTAAATCCAATTACCCTGGTTGAATGATCTTGTTTGCAGGCGGAAGGTATCTGGATCTACGCCATGCAAGCCGCCTATATGCCTCTAACGCCGTTTATCTCACTCAGGCTGGATCTGGAGATCCTCTTCTCTCTATCACAAACCTGCCAAAAAATTAGACTCTGGATCTGAATATGGAGGAATATTCACAAACTTCCTTTTGAAGATCAGCAGTCCGTACTGTTGTTTGGGCAAGGCATGCAGGCCTTCTTTACTTTTGATCGCCTTTTCTTTGATCTGGAATCGCACCAACCAAGGTCCAAAACTCTTTTTTGGACGTGATGCAGAGAGAAGGAGAAGAAGCTTTTTGGCAGAGGAGGAGGAGGGTGAGAGGCGCAGCCATAGGGCATGTGGGGTTTTTAATTCTCATTGATCTCAAACTAAGTTGGGCTGCAAGGAGTCCTTTTTGATAGACTAAGTGTGATCCAACTCACTCTTCCTCCCAACCAATCTACAACCCTTTGTGAAATCAGATCTAAATCTGATTGGATGGGAATAGAGACCCCTAGATTCCCTACTTAGAGGGTTGCCTAAGACCATCAAATTGGTTTTTAGAGAGAAACTCTAATTGAATCCCAAAAGGGAGGTGGAGTCCTTGTCCAACAAGGACTCAAGACTCCGTCAATCGTTTGGGCGCAGCTGAGTCCCTAGGGGGGCGTGCACCCTTCTCCTTGCCTTAGGGTTTTGGCAGGGGGGACAGGCCCACAGCTCTCCAATAGGTTGGGCTGCCATGCGTCGGTCAAAAGTCAAAGTGTCAATGGTTCAATGTTTGACTAGTCAAAGGTAGATTTTGACCAAAGTCAAAGAACAAGAAATGGCAGGTGACCAAAAAAGGCAGGTAGTGTCTTAGCAAATAGATACAATCCTTTGCTGGACATTGGACAACCTCCAAGTCAGACGCATATGAAGCCTCTTGTTTGAAGATACATCCTTTGGATCAGACAGGACAAGCTCTATTTATGATAGCAAAAGAAGAAACGTTAGGTTCAATCGAGTGCTAGCAGAGATTTCCCTTGAACCTAATTTAAATCTCATTCTTGATCAATCTGAACGTAGACAGTTCATGATGATCACATGATTAAACCCCTTATTTTGTGTGATCCAGTTAGGTTCAATTCTATAATGGTAACTGGGGATATTATCATGACTCATCTCATCACGACATCAATCGAAACTCCTTTCGATGGACAGAATCTTCTGATTCAATAGCGTGAATGATCGATCAATCTAAATCATTCTCTAATTGCTTCCCAAAATCCACCAGTGACACCTAGCGATTAATATTGGTGGCAACCCATCAGAGTTGAATGTGAACCTCTTGGTGCAGCATCTTGTGTGAATTAAGTTTCTATCTTGAGCCGCCGATCAGATTAGTTAAGGTTTAAACTCGTTAAGCCTAGTCTCTGTCATATATGACGTAATCATTCGAATTTCAGGTCCCAATGTGAATCTAAATAGAAAACTCTCTTAATTATTTTCACTCTACCATGGCATGATTTCTGATCTGACTCTCATGATCATCATAGGGCTGC
>QRFJ01000890.1:45434-142233 GCA_006176705.1 Cocos nucifera | reverse complement strand
AGCCAGTGCAACCTTCTTACTTTTGATCGCCTTTTCTTTGATCTGGAATCGCACCAACCAAGGTCCAAAACTCCTTTTGGACGTGAGAGGAGAGAAGGAGAAGAAGCTTTGGCAGGGAGGAGGAGGTGGGAGAGCGCAGCCTGGGTGTGGGTTTTCAATTCTCAATTGATCTCAAACTAAGTTGGCGCAAGGTCCTTTTTATAGACTAAGTGTGATCCAACTCCTCTTCCTCCCAACCAATTCACAACCCTTTGTGAAATAGATCTAAATCTGATTGGTGGGAATAGAGACCTGATTCCTACTTAGAGGGTCCTAAGACCATCAAAGTTGGTTTTAGGAGAACTCTAATTGAATCCAAAAGGAGGTGGAGTCCTTATCCAACAAGGACTCCAAGACTCCTCCAATCTTGGGCGCACGCCTAGGGTGGGCGTGCCCCTTCTCCTTGCCAGTTCTGGCAGGGGGATAGGCCCCACCAGCTCTCCAATAGGTGGCATGACATGTGGTCAAAGTCAAAGTGTCAATGGTCCAATGTTTGACCAGTCAAAGGTAGAACTTTTGACCAAAGTCAAAGAACAAGAAATGGCAGTGTGACCAAAAAAGGAGGTAGTTCTTACAAATAAGACAACCTTTTTGACTTGGACAACCTCTAGTCAGACCATATGAAGGCCTCTGTTTGAGCTACAAACTCCTTTGGTCAGACAGGACAACTTATTTATGATAGCAAAAGAAGAACGTTAGGTTCAATCGAGTGCTAGCAGATTTCCTTGACCTAATTGAATCTCATTCTGATCAATTGAACAGATCAGTTCAATGATGATCACAGATTCAACCCTTATTTTGTGTGACCAGTTAGGTTCAATTCTATGGGTAATGGGATATGTAACATGATCTCATCATCGACATCATCGAAACTCCTTTCGATGGATCAGAACTCTTCTGATTCGAATAGCTAGAATGATCGATCATCTAAATCATTCTTAATTGCTCCCAAAATCCACCAGTGACACTAGCGATATATGGTGGCAACCCATCAGAGTTAATGTGAACCTCTTGTGCAGCATCTTGTGATTAAGTCTTCTATCTTGAGCCCCGATCAGATTAGGTTAAGGTAAACTCGTAAGCCTAGTCTCTGTCATATGAGTAATCATTCGATTCAGGTCCAATGTGAAATCTAAATAGAACTCTTTATTATTTCACTCTACCATGGCCATGGATTTCTGGACTTGACTCTCATGATCATCATAGGGCTGCTCCTCTACACGAGTAGGATAGATTCCATCTTGATGTCATCATTCTACAATGAAATGTCATAGCCAACATACACCTCAGGGTTCCATATGCTAGGAGACAAGTAATGGTGTAGTCAAACTATACACCCTCAAAGAGGAACTGCGATGCACTCAGGTCAAAGAACCAGACACACTACTGCAGCATCGAGTCAGTCATCGATGAGAACGGTAGATTCCTTAAGACTGACTCGAGGTGTCACCTCAGTGCCCTCAGTTCTCTAATCGAGTATCTGTACTCTCGCTCTGGTGTCTCACACCGTAGACTTAAGACTCATTCTACTAAAGAGAAGTCATTGTCACCAACCTTCGATCAATCACATCCTCGTGATATCCTATGGTCCGGGAGCAATTATGAGTTAATAATGATTATTCATGTATTAAATTTTCACTCTTGAAAATATGAATTATCATTGCCATTAACTCAAAGGATGTATCACAGACACTAAATACACATATGTGAAGAAAATAAACTCATTTTATTGATTTTAGTCAAAATTACAATTTTTGCCCCTAAAAGTGTATTCAAGTGTCAGCCAATTCTAGCTTTCTAGGGCACATATATCTAACAATTACATCATTTGAAATGAGCATTCCAACTCCGAGATGCTTGCTTAAGCTCCATATATGGACCTTTGCAGCTTACAAGACATTGGCGATCATTATCACTACATACGGATAACTAAAGTGGTTGTTCTTATATACGATAACTCTTCCTCAAGTTTATCCATTCATGAACGGTCATCTTACGTCTCATCTATCCACTATTTCATAATTGAATAGGCCTTGCAACACTAAGCAATGTGCAGATGGATTTTAGCATCGCTACTAGCAAAAAGGTATTCTAATAGTCAATGCCTTCGCGCTGACTATATCCTTTCACTACTAGCCTAGCCTTGAATGTTTCTACATTTTCATCTACACCTATCTTTTTCTTGAAGATCATTTACAGCCCAATAGATACATTAACCTTGGTAGACTATCAAAGGTCCAGACTTGGTTCGAGCGTATTGAATCAATCTCTAACTTCATTATCTCTAACCATTTCTTGGAGTCGATATCTGATATCGCCTCATCATAGGTCTTGGGATCATCACCATGAACCCTATTTTCCATGAGAAATATTTTTTCAACATCCTCTAAAATAGTACCTTAGTGCCTTTCAAGAGGATGAAAAATCCTAGTTGATTTTCAAGGTGATGAAGGTATAGTGTAATGGACTGTCTCTACTGATTGGTTGACATAGGTTTCTTAGCTCATGCTCTTCAGAGACCATCTTAAGCCTAATCTGCCTTCCGATGCCACCATCTTGAATAAACTATTTTTCAAGGATGATGGCATGTTGACTCACAATCACATTGTGGAATTCCAAAAGGTAAAAATAATATCCCAATGGTTCTTTAGGATATCCTATGAACCAAGCTCTGAAGGACTTAGACTCTAACTTGTCCGCCTGTTGTCTCTTGACATGAGTCAGACAATCCTAAATTTTGAGGTGACTTAAACATGAATTCTTACCATGCCATATCTCATATGGTGTGATAGGAACGATTTTAGAGAAAACCCTATTTGATAAATAAACTGCACTCACTAGACTGTGCCCCTAAAAAAAATTGGAAAGGTCCATGAAGCTCATCATGGATCAGACCATATCTAATACGATCTGATTTCTCTATTCTAAAATTCTGTTGAGTTGAGGTATTTCAGGTAGAGTCCATTGAGAGACAATTGATTGTTCTTGAGATAGTCTAAAAATTTTAAACTAAGGTATTCACCTTCTCGATCTGATCAAGGAACCTTAATGGACTTTTTGATTTATTTTTCTACTTGGAGTCTGGATTTCTTGAACTTTTCAAAGGCTTCAAACTAGTGTCTCATTGTGTACACATATCTATATGAAGATAAATCATCAGTAAAGTTGGTGAAGTAGATATAATTGCCTCTAGCTGGTATATCAAATGGGCCGCACACATCTGTATGTACCAGAGGAAGTAGGTATGTGGCCCTTTTCCCATGTCCTACAAAAAGGAGCTTGATCATTTTACCTTGAAGGCATGATTCACACATCGAATATGACTCGAACGTCAATAGACTCAATAATCCAAATTTCTTCATTTTGTTAACTCTATCTTCCGCGATATGACCTAGCCTAAAGTGCCATAGATATCTATCGTTTAGACTATCCCTAGGTCACTTTGATCTTATGGCATTTATGTTTTGCTCGATATTAAAAATAGAAATATTAATATGTAACTTGTAGAGACCATTAATCAAGAAATCACTTATAATTTTATTTCTTTCAAAAAGAATATTATAATGGTCCTTAAGAAAACTAATTATATAGCCTTTCTGTGCTAAACAAGAAATCGAAATCAAATTCCTGCTTACTGTAGGCACATAAAAATAGTTCCTAAGTACATAATTTAATCATGATGGTAATAAAAAATGATAGATTTTCATGACTACAGTAGCAATTCTTGCTCCATTTTCAACATGCAGGATTATCTCACCATCCCTCAGACACCTGGTTTCCTCAAGACCTTACATTGAAGTGCACAACTGAGCACTAGAACCAAAGTCAAGCACCCAACTGAATATAGAAGAAACCATAAGATTAGATTCTATTACGAGCATACCTTCAGAAGGACCTGCCTTCTTTTTATTCTTCAGGTTGGCCAGGTATAAAGGGCAGTTCTGCTTTCAATGGCCGTCTATATTACCATGAAAATAATTTTCTTTGTCAGCAACCTTCTTCTTCGGCTCTCCCTTCTTCTTCTTCCCTGCATCTGTCTTCTGCTTCTTTGTAGACTTCTTCTTCTTTCTAAAAGACTTCCTTTTGAAGGAAGTCTACTCCACAGCAAGCACTGAGCCCTTTGATTCTTCCAAAGAAAGCTTAGTAGTAACCATTATATTCATCAATTCTGCTAAGGTATATTATAGCTTATGCATATAGAAGTTTATGATAAACTGTCTATATGCAACAGTCAAGAATTGCAAGATCACATCAATTTGCAAGTCCCTATCTAGCTTATCACCTAGCTTCTTAAGCTCTTTTAAGTCCTTAATCATCATCAGATAAAGATCTTGGACCGACTGCCCATCATGCATTTGAGCCTTAAATAGTCTTCTAGTGACTTGATACTTGGCTGTGCGACTCTCTTCACCAAACAACTCTTATAGGGGAGCCAATATTTATCTAGGATACAGGCTAGTGGATGGATGTAGATATTTCTCTATAGAGAGTCAAAATTTTTAGTTAGATTTTATAATTAGACTTGATTAATTTATTTAGAAATTTTATTTTTAAATAAATCAAACTTTCACTATTTTCTCGGATCCCTACACTTTCTTAGTAGAGATGCAAAAATCTCCATGATCAACTGATTTCTAATAGATGGTGTGGTCCTACTGACTGACTCACCACCTCACCTAATAGTTATTGGTGATCGATCAACCAATGAGTGGACAACTCTTATCCAATAATTTTTGTTGCTCCAAGAATTGATTTTGATGATTACAAATCATTTGAGAGGAATACTAATAAATTTGGCTTGAAAAAAGAATTTTTGTATTTCAAGAGCAAAATCATAATTTTATCAAGATTTGATCTAAGAGCCTCAAGAGCAAGTATAGAAGATTTTTGATCCTTTGGAGGTAGTTCCATGATTTTTGGATACATATTTTGAAAAAAAATCAAGTTTGAAGCAAAAGGGTCGACCCCTAGGTCTACCCATGCTGAAATGGGCTGTTTGGCAGGCTGTCTCTGTGCCAAGGGGTTGACCTCTACTATTTTGAAGGCTAAAAATATAGAATAGTCAATTTTTTGAGTTCTGTCCCAAAGGTCGACCTATAAGGGTCGACCCATGAGTCGACCCCTATGACAGAAATCTTCTACAATGACTAGTTTTATCCCATTTTGACAGCTTTTAATGCTTTCTTTAAAGTTTTCAATGACTACAAATCTTGTCTAAGATTCTCTCCTCCATCCATTGAAGATTTAAAAGGCTATAAAAAGAGAAAAAATAAAAGAGATTGATTATTCAATTTATCCCTAAGCAAAAATCATCTTCAAGCAAAGAAGCTTTTGTTTCAAGTTTACCAACCTCTCAAGAGCTCATTCAAGTCTCCAACAATCTTGAGAAAAATCAGAAAAGCTTCCTCTATTATTGTGAAAAGTATTCTTAAGATTTTATTTGCTCATTAGAAAGCTAAATTTATATTTGATTGTCATTAACTCTTATACTCTGCTTTATTATTTTGATTCAAGTTTTGGAAGGATTCTAAAACTTGGAAGGGTTAATCCGAGCCTTAAATAAGAGTGTGTAGGGTTGGCTTGTACCCAAAAAATAAGTGTGCTAGCTTAGGATAGCTAGGGTCGGAGGTACCGACATTGAATTCTAGTTGAATACGTTTAGTAGTTTTGAATTCCTAAGTAGGAGCTTAGAGAGTGGGTGTAGGTGTAAGGAAAGTACTGAACCACTATAAATCTTGTTTGTTTGTGGTGTGCTTGCTATCTTTCTTTACTTAGTTTGTTAAATTCTTTCTCTTAAGTCTTTTATATTTTCATCTAACCTAAATCGCTTTGCACACATAACTTGTATATCATCAGTCAATCTTGAAATATTTAAATTAGCTTTAAAATTTTAAAAATCCTTTTCACCCCTCCCCTCCTCTTAGGTTGTATAGCTGGGCAACAAGTGGTATCAGAGCCTGGTGCTCTAGTCCTTCTTTGATTTAACCATTAAAGAGCCAAAGATCTATTGCAACCTAAGTTAGTATTTCTCTAGTCGAGGGGCAGTCCACAAACTGACCTCCAGTTTTCAATGGGTCAAACTATACCTATTAGAAAGATTGGATGAGAATATTTATATAAGCACTTGACTATGATATGTGGAGTATCATAGTTAATGGACTATATACACCCACTAAGATAATTGATGATATGGAATCAACCAAACTCGAAAGAGAATAGGATGAGATTGATAAGAAAATGGCTCAACTCAATGCAAGAGCCATGAATATTTTATATTATGCTTTAGATACTAATGAATTTAATCATATTTCAACATGTATATCGGCTAAGAAATATGGGATCGGTTAGAAGTAATTTATGAAGGCACGAATCAAGTTAAGGAGTCAAAAATTAACATGCTTATGCACAAATATGAACTTTTCAAAATAAAGCATGATGAGTCAATAACTAAAATATTTACTAGATTTATGGATATTATAAATGATCTTAAAAGTTTTGGCAAGTTTTATTCTGACAGTGACCTTATGAGGAAGATTCTTAGATCTTTGCCAAGGACATGGAAGGCCAAAGTGACTGTAATCCAAGAAGCCAAAAATCTAAATATTTTATCCTTAGAGGAGCTTCTAGGATCACCAATGATGCCCTTGGATCTAAATATTTTATCCAAGAAGCCAAAGATCTAAATCCAAGAAGAAGATGTCAAGAAGAAGAAGATAATAGCCCTCAAATCTACCACTCAACAAGATGAGAAATCCAATGAAATAAAAGATGAAGAATAAGATGAAGAAATAGCCCTCATCATAAGAAAGTTCAAGAGATTTTTAAAGAGAAAATAATAGATGAGAAAGAGGCCATATACCAAAGGAGAGCATAGCAAGGAAAAGGATAGGGAGCAGCCCCTTATTTGCTATGAATATAAGAAGTCGGAGCACTTTAGATCTGAATGTCCTCAACTTAAAAAAAAATTTAAAAAATATAAGAAAAAGGCTATGGTGGCAACTTGGAGTGATAGTGATGACTCAAGTTTTGAAGAGAAAGAAGCTCATGAGCAAGCCAACCTATGCCTTATGGCATATGAAAATGAGATAAATGCTGAAATCTCAAATGAATTTATATTCAAAGAACTTCAAGAAGCCTTCTATGATTTGGTAGATGATTTAAAGAAATTAGAAACTAAATGAAGAAAAAACCTATTTTTTTGACACAAGATCGTTCAGATTCGATTGGATCTGAAGAAATATTTCAAAATTTTTTTCTAAAATCCTAATCAAATTTGAGACTTCTTGGATCTAATCATAAAGATCTGATATTAAAAATTAAAATAAAATTAAATTTAATTTAATTTTAAGTATCTAATTAGGTAATCTAATTATCGCATGATGATCTTGTTGATTTTTGAGGTTCTGAAAGGAGCCACGCATGCGCCTGGTCTCTACCAGTATCCACTCGAGCAGGACCTAACTTTCTCCTTTTATAATCTTTCTGATTCATCACTATCGAGTTGAATTTGATTTGACTTATTTCTATATTTTGAATAGATTTATTTTCATCTAACTAGAATAAGTTAAGGTCACATTAATTATGAAAATTAAATTCATTCCTAGTGCAATTGGACTAGGGTCAATAGTTGACCCAATTAAGAGAATTAAGGATCACATGATCAGATAATTTTATAATTTTTTTTAGAAATTATTTTACTTTAATTTTTGGATATATGATGGGGCATGAGCTATACTTTGGGTGTGAAAAATTTTATGATTTTTGGAGGTATCTAGACTAGGTTTTGATAGAGTTTGATTTACATCAAACTCTTGAGGGAAGAGTCCTAGACGCACATGGACTCTTCCTTATCCTTTCATGCCACCACCTTCCAGATGAATTTTTGGCATCAAAACTAGATGGGATCTGGGGTTTTTCATGGAGATCATGTCCAAGAGTCTTAATGGTCGAATTAATAAGATTTTTTTTTAACTAGAAGAGTTCCAAGCAAATAGTGATAGCAGACTCCACCATGGAAGCAGAATACATTGCTGCATCAGAAGCTGCGAAGAAGGCATTCTGGTAAAAAAAGTTCACCACAGAGCTTGGAGTGATGCCATCGAATACCATCCCTCTGTACTATGATAATAATGGCACCATAGCCCTAGTTAAAGAGCCTAGGTCTCATAAAAAATCTAAGCACATCGAGCGGCGATTTCATCTCATTCGCAATTACCTCAAAAAGGGATACGTTGATATTAAGAGAGTCGACACCGCAGATAATGCGACTGACCCACTAATGAAGTCATTGAGCCAGCAGAAGATTGAAGCCTACTTAGAGAAGATGGAACTTAGATATGTATTCAATTGGCTTTAGGTGAAGTGGGAGTTTGTTAGATGTATGCCCTAAAAGCCAGATTGACTGACACTCATAATACACTTCTAAGTATAATTTTATAATTTTGACTATAAATTAATAAAAATGATTATTTTTTATCATAGTGTGTATTTAAAGTATCTATGATACATCTTTTAAATTAATGATAATGATAATTCATATTTTCAAGAGTTAAAAATTTAATACATGAATTTTCATAATTAACTCATAAACTGCTCCTGACCATAGGATTATCATGAGGATGGTGATCAATCTAGAAGGTTAGTGTACGATCACTTTTTTAGGATAGATGAGTCTTGAATCTATGATGCGGTGACACCAGAGCGAGAGTACAGATACTCATTAAAGAATGAGGGCATTGAGCATGACCATCTCGAGCAGTCATAAGAAAGTCTACCTTCTCATCGATGACTAGCTCGATGCTACAGTGGTGTGTCTGGTTCTTTGACCTAAGATAAATTGATAGTTCATCTTGAGGATTTTATAGTTTGACTACACCATAACTCAGTCTCCTAGCCATTTAGAACATTAAGGTGTATATTGGCTATAGCATGTTCATTATAGAAATTAGATTGCACCAATAGGGGATCCATCTATCTCGACAGATGCAGAGCAGCCCTATGACGATCATGAGATCGAGTCCATAAGCCCATGGCCATGGCAGTGTGAAGATGATACAAAAGAGTTTCTATTAGGATTTCATATCGAACTTGAATCGAATGATTAACTCATATGATGAATGTTGGGTTTGACGAGTTCACTTTAATCCTGATCCTATCGGAGCTCAAGATAAAAGAACCCAATCATATAGGTAGCTGCATCGAGAGGTTCATTTTTAGTTCTGATGGATTGCCACCATATACTGCTAGATGTCATTGATGGATTTTGGGAGTAATTAGAATGATCTTGGCAATCGATCATTCTAATTATATGAGTCAAAAAAGTTTTGATCCATCAAAAGGTATTTCGATGATATGGATGATAGAGATCATGACATGTCCCATTACCATATGGAACTAAACCTACCTAGATTACACAAATAAGAGTTTGGATCAGGATGTTACTAATTGAGCTAATCTAGCTCGATTAATTTGGATTAGATCCAATTAGGTTCAAAGAAATCATGCTAGCACACGATTGAGCCTAACATTCTTCTTCTATAGTCGTTTTAGTTTGTCTTGGCTGAGCCAAATTGGTTTGAACTCACCGAGGTATCCTATATGATTTTATCCTAATCAGAAAAATATTATCCTAAACCATCAAATGGGATTACGACAACACCTATCAATTCCTATATTCGACAGGACAAGACTTGCCAATTATTGTCACTATCAGGACATCGGGTCAATAGTTGACCCATATTCAGGAATTAAAGGGGATGGGCGTGCACTCCCTTTGGAGATATCCTAGGGGCACATGCCTCCTTGGTCTTCATGCATAAATGTGCACGCACGCCCCTAGTTGGCATGCGCACATGGGGAAAAGAGGAGTCCCATGTAGATGGGACTCGAGTGTTACTTGATGGCTTCAGACACCTAGGCACCAAAATATTTAGGCTTATCCAAACTTGGCGCTATCTTTGGAGGATTAAAGGGATCTCTAACCTAATTGGATCAGGTGACATCACTCCACCAAATAGATTAAGATCTAATTGAATCGAGCAATATGATTGATCGAAGTGATGTGGCACTACATGGCGCAGCAGGGTCTATTTAAACCATTGCTGTGCTTAGAGTTTGTATGTGATCCAAGTCCTATGCCGCAAGGCTGCCACCCCTAACACCTCTCGATGCCCTCTCTTCCTCTTTCTCTCCCTCTTCTCCATACCCAAAAGTTGGGTGAAAATCCAACAAGCAAGATCCAAAGTGTCGGCGCAAAGATTAGGAAGATAGATGAAGTGTTCGTGAGATGAGTGCACTGCCTTCATCGATTGTTTTGAAGGCCCTATAGACCAGATCTACATCTGATCTTTGGTGATTAAATTTAGAAGAAGAAGACCTTCAAAACTAACCAAAGTGGATACTGGTAGAGGCCAAGTGCATGCGTGGCTTGATCCAGAACTTTGGGTGTAGTAGATCATCGACAGGATAATCAGATTACCCACTTAGGTATAAAATTAAATCTAATTTAATTTTAATTTTTATTTTTAATATCAGATCAATAGGATCAGATCTAAGAACTCTCAGATCTAATTAGATTTTGTTAGAAAAAATTTTTAAAATTTTTCTATAGATCTAATCGGATCTGAACGATCCTATGATGAAAAAATGCTGATTTTCCTTCAGTATCAGATGGGTCCATAGAGTATGATACTATGTGGACGTTGAATTCAACATGCTCATACCATTATAATTCTCATCGAAAGTGATTTGCTATCTACCAAAAGATTGATGGAGGAACTATTAGCCTTGGAGAATATCATTCATGAAAAGTAGCTAGAGTTGGCTTTATCAGGATGAGGATGTACGATGGGATCATTCATACATTATCAAATGCCAGGCATGTACGAGAATTGAAAAAGAATTTGATCTCTTTAGGTTATTTGGAGGAGTAGGATTATGCTTTTAGTAGCCAGGCTGGGAGTGGATGCTTAAAGATATCCAAGGGAGCTTTGGTGAAGATAGAAGACTGAGCAATAATCATTACATAATGGAAGACTCAGTTGTAAATGATAGTACAGAGGTGCCAGCAGCGGCATAGGAGGAGCAGCTTCTATATTGGCTGTGGCACTATCGGATGGGTCTCATAAGTGAGCATGGACTCACAGAACTTAGCAGAAGAGGGATGATCCCAACCTTGAAGAAGGAAGACACATATTTATATGAGTCATGCATCTTTGGCAAATAGCATAGGGTGAAGTTTGCCAGCAGTACCAAGCGCAGCAGAGTGTTGGACTTAGTGCACTCGAATGCATAGGGACCAACTCTTGTATCAGCTAGAGGTGGGGCAAGGTATTTTATCACTTTCATTGATGATTACATAAGGAAGATGTGGGTTTATCTGATTAGAGATAAATCAGAGGTGTTTGCCTGGTTTAGAGTCTGGAGAGCTGAAGTTGAGAAGGAGTCAGGGAGATAAGTGAAGTGTCTGAGGTTGGATAATGAATGGAAATATACAAGCCTAGAGTTTAGAAGGTACTATGAGGAAAATGGTATCAAATGCCATTACATAGTAAAGATGACTCCCCAACAGAATGATGTCACAAAGATGATGAACTAGACATTGACCGAGAAGGCATGGAGTTTGAGACTGCACACATCACTTCCAAAATTCTTTTAGGGTGATGCTCTAACTTTTTCTTGTTTACTTGTCAATAGATCCCCTCATTGCAGGCTGAATGGAGGCATTCAAGAGAAGGTCTGGAGTGAAAAGAAGGTGGATCTTGGCCACCTGAAGGTCTTCAGTTGCCTAGCCTATATACATATAGAAGCAACTGAGAGGAGCAAATTGGATCCTAAATCTCAAAAGATGACATTTATAGGGTATCCATAAGGAGTCAAGGGGTACCTACTATGAGATTCTCAAGCACAGAAGGCAAGGATCAGTAGGAATATTATTTTTGATGAGAAGAGCATCTTGGAAAGGTCTGGGAGTATAGGAGGAGCTAGGAAACTAAAGGCGAATAATGGTGGCCAGTTAGGGATTGATGTTACATCCACTTACAGAAGTATTCCTATTGAGGTGGAGCTGGATAGGAGAGTACTGACTTAAATTGATACTGCTACAAAATGGGACTACGTCAGTGATTTTGAAAACCACTGCCATAGAATCTACGATAGTGGTTATACAAAAGTGATTAATGAACCACTACCATAAATATCAGACCGTGGTGGTGGTTAGTCATAACCACTATAATAGAGCGGAACCTATGGCAATGGTTAGCTATAACCACTACTACAGATTTGACCTATGCCAATGGTATTTTGAAACTACTAGAATAGGTACAGTTTATTACAGCGATTCCTTATAACCACTGCTATATTTTTTTTTTCATATTTTTTTCTAAATATTATATAATTCTAAAATTTAATACACATCTTCACCATTTATTATCTTAATAATTATCAATAGAGTATTATCATAAAAAGATCACCTCGATCTGATGGCCCTAGCTTTATCGATCAATAAATTTTGATTTCGACGACCACGAATGATGGCACGATGATCTGATTGATGAAGACTACCAATGGATACAAAAACCTATAACGATGATCTCGGTGATATTTGTAGTATACTATAAAAGTTTCATCTCAATTGGATATCATTATCATGGTCAATTTAGTATGAGATGATTTTGGTCATTAAATGAGAAATAAGTGATCAAAAGGCCAAACGACATTTGATTATGAGATAATTTTTTAGTTAAATAATTTTATATATAATTTTAATTATTTTTTATAGTGATGATCATAAAATTTAAATTATTTTTGTATAAACTATTCATGTTAAACAAATCTTGCAAAAGCACAAGTATAATTACCAAAGGAGTTTAAGAACGGATATCGAGCAACGTATAGTTTTGGATAGTTCTTAGACATGTAGTTTAAATTTTATGATCACCATCATAAAATAATTAAAGTAGTAGCTAAGATCATTTATCTAAAAAATTATCTCATAATCGAACATCGTCTGATCCTTTAATTACTTGTTTCTCATCTAACGGTCGAAATTATTCTATACTAAATTGATCATGATAATGATATCTGATTGAATTAAAATTTTGATAGTATGATACAAATAGCATAAGATCATCATTGCATGTTTTTGGATCATCATTGCAGTCATTCATGGCTATTGAAAATAAATTTTATCGATCGATATAGATAGAGCTATAGGATCAAGGCGATCTTTTGTGATGGCACTCTAATGATAATTACTTAGATAATGAATGATGAAAATAGACTTTAAACTTTAAAATTATACCATATCCAAAAATGAATATGAAAATTTTATATTTGCATCTATAGCAGCGGTTGGTGAAACGAATACTATAGACCTATTGCAGTAGTTGTTAACTACTGCTATAGTTTTGACTTATGATAGCAATTTTGAAACCACTGCCATAGGCATGGCATAAATTTTCACTGCACGCCAAACTTTTTATCTTCCCAACATCCACTCTCTCTCTCCCTCCCTCCCTCTCTACCCGAGCCCTAGCTACCCTGCCCGCCACCGACCCACCCCTTCATCGGCCTACCCCATCGCCGGCCGCCTCCCCGCCTACCTCCCTCTATCTTTCTTTCTCTTTTCTCACCTTAGCCCTAGCTACCACCCCATGCCGGCCCACCCATCGCCGCCCCCTCCCTCAGCCCCACCGCCGACTTTGGCTCCCTCGGCTCTTTTCCTTCCTCAGCCCCGCACCGGCTCCCTCCCTCCATGCCGCCCCCTTCCCTCTAGCATCATCATGGGCCCTACCTCCCTCCATCTCGGTCCTCCATCGGCTTGCCTCGCTGCCAGCCTACCCTGCCGATGGCCCCCTTTAGCCCTATCTCCCTCAGCCCTAGCCCTGCGCCCACCCCGCCACCCCTTTGGCCGCGCCCCACTGCCCCGCCCCATCGCCAGCCCCCTTTGGCCCTACATCCCACTCCATCATCGGTAGCCTCTACTGATACCCTTAGGCCCAACTATTTTTATTAATTTTTATTAATTTATTTATTAATTTATATTCCTTAATTTTTTTATTAATTTACCTCTTTAAGCACATATATTATATGACTTGGATTACTAGCATGTTAATATAATTTTTGATGCTTAATAAATATAATATTAAATTTATTATATTATTTATAAATTATTTATTATTATATTCATAAATTAATGTATATTCATAACTTAATATTATATTTTAAACTATTAAATTTAATATTATTTATAAATTATTTATTATTTTATACTCCTAAATTAATATGATTTTTGTTATTTTCTATAATATTTTATTTTAAAAAATTAGTTTTTTTTATAAAGAGGCTATGATGATTTTTGGTGAAAAATGGTTAATTCTTAGTATGATTTTAATAATATGAGCTCTCTTATTTTAACAATTCTAAATGGCAAGATGATCTTGGATGGCCAGCAACTATTTAGCAAGCAACCATTCCCAACTGATTTGGTTTAGTTGTAGCAAATATCAAAAGTACATTGCAATGCATGATTAAATGATGAATCTAAGCTTTCTTTACTTTAATTTTTTTTATTTTTTTTATTTTTCTAATATTTAAGATAAGTTCTATCCTGACTAACCTAAGGAGTAATTTGTTGCCCTACATTAATTATTTATGGATGTAATTCATGTTGTAGAATTTATTGCATAACATTTTCTAGGTTACTGTTTATATTTTATTACTTTTATTTATTGCATTACATAATGATAGACCTGTCAATTGATTAGTGTACATATTTTTTGGCACTCGTACATTAATATACTATTTATATGGATGAAAAAATTATGTATAATGATCAATTGATTATCCAATTTAGATAGTTTAAAAATTATAAATAATTTTATAGGTAATTATAGTAATCAAACAGTATACTAAGTATTTCGAAAAAAAATTTGGACAACATTTTTTTTTTGTTCTCCCTACACGGGAGAACTAAGAAAAAATGCTACAAAAATTTCTTTCGATTTCTATTGTGTATCATTTGATTGCTGCAATAAACCTATAGAATTAATTTAATTCCTAAATGGGATAGGACCTATCTTTACCTATTAGTTGGTGATAGGATGCATTTAATTAGATTTATATAAAAAATGATATTTAATGTCAATTATGGCTTATGAGTTATTTATAATGTATTGGTAAATAATTTAAATTCCACACATAATTTAATTATAGTATCATCATTTTTAAAATGGATAAGTGGTGGATGAAGTTTAGTAGGCTCTCACTAGAATATGAGGCTGGACTTCAGAAATTTTTTGATTTTGCTATAGAAAAATTAAAAAACCATAGATTTATCCAATATCCTTGTAAGAAGTGTATGGACGGATCGTGGTTATCTTGTCAAGATGTAAATGATCATCTCACTATTTATGGCTCTAAAGTCGGTTATAAAATTTGTTAGGATCAACATGATGAGAGCAGGCCGCAAGGAGGTGATTAATATGATAGAAAGTGGAACAAACAGTTCGTGATATTTTTTTATTTATTAGCCACAATAATGGTGCATCTATGTCCATGCCTAATATTGTGGTTGGTGGAATGTCAAATAGTGAGGATATGGAGAGGTTCGCAAGTTGATAGAGGATGCTAATGTTCCATTGTATCCTAGATGTGAAAAGATAACAAAGCTGGAGTTCTTAATCTGATTGTATCATGCAAAATGCTCCAATTGTTCAGTAATAACAGAGTGAACTATATATTAGAGCTTTTGGGGGGACATTCTTCTGGATGATGCACAAATTTTGAAGAATAATTATGAGACATCGAAGATTATTGAATAGTTGGACTTTACTTACACCAAAATATATGTATATCCTAATAATTGTACTCTATTGGGAGGGGGATATCAACCGAAATAAGTGTACGAGGTGTGGTGTATCAAGATGAAAATTGAATAAAGATGGCACATCAACCCGCATACCTTAAAAGTTGATGTGATACTTTTCTTTGATTCTAAGACTATAAAAGTTATTTATGTCAGCAAGAACATCAAAGGACATGAGATGGCATAAAGAGGATCGAATAAAAGGTGATGCATTGAGGTATCTAGCCGATGGTGAGGCATGGCAGAAGTTTAATGAAATACATCCGGACTTTGCATAAGAGATACATAATATGAGGTTGGGCTTGTCGTGTGATAGTTTCAACCCATTCAAGCACATGAATACGATCCACAGTATATGGTCAATGTTTATTCATGTTTACAACCTTCCACTGTAGATGTGTATAAAAAAATCCTTTGCTTTCATGATAGTGCTTATCCCTAGACTGATGAAAGTAGGTAATGACATTGATGTCTATTTACAGCCTTTTATTACTAAGCTAAAATAGTTGTGGAGCATTCAAGGTGTTCCAACTTTTGATGCTTTGATGAATGAATCATTCTCCATGCATGTAGTGCTTCTGTGGATAATAAATGACTTTCCAACTTATGCCTTAATATCGGGTTGGAGCACAAAAAGTGAGCTAGCATGCCCAATTTATGGAAAAAACATCCAGTCTAAATGGTTCACACATTGAAGGAGCTTTAGTTTTATGGGGCATCGATGTTTTCTCCATCAAAATCATCATATAGAAGGGATGCATGCTCCTTCGATGGTACTGTTGAAGAAGGTGAGGCACCTAGCCGGATGTCTGGAAGTAAGGTGTTGAGAGAGTTGGATGGTCTCATTGTTGAATTTGGAAGAGATGATCCAATTGATGGTAAGAAGAGGAAGCATCGATCAAAGGAAGATGACACACACTTTAATTTAAGGAATAAAAGCATCTTCTTTGACTTGCCATATTAGGAGACAAACTTATTTCACCACTGCTTAGATGTAATACATATTGAAAAGAATGTGTGTGAGCTCCTATTGGCAATAATTTTGAACATCAAGGAAAAGACCAAGGATGACTTGAATTCTTGATTTGATTTGAAAGAATGATTATTAGAAGATCACTCCACTTGGAACCAGTAGGGAAAGAACAATAGAGGCTCCCTCATGCATGCTATGTTATGAATGCCTCTGAACGGTCCACATTTCTTCGTGTACTAGAGAATGTAAAGATTTTAGATGGGTACTCAAGCGACATATTAAAGCATGTGAATAGTAAGGATATCAAACTTGGAGGATTGAAGACTCATGATTATCATGTATTGATGCAGGAGTTGATCCCAATAGCTATTTGCCACGTGTTGCCAAAAAATGTTAGAATGGTTGTTATTTATCTTTACAACTTCTATAGAGATATTTATGCGAAGAAGTTGCTTAAGAAAGACATGAAGAAAATGAAGGCAAGGGCGGTGACCATATTATATGATCTAAAAAAGATATTTTCACCATCATTTTTCATAGTGATGATGCATCTCATTATGCACCTTATGAGAAAAGTTGCACTTGGAGGTCTAGTGTTCTGTCGATGGATGTACCCTACTGAGAGGAATATTCAAATGCTGAAATCTAATGTAAGGAATATGAATCGTCTAGAGGGATCCATAGCAGAAGGTTATTTAGGTCAAGAGTGTATAGATTTTTGTACCATGTACTTAAATAAGCTCGAGAGTCATAGTAACCAGCCAATAAGAAATTAGAATAATCAGTATGAGCCAATTGAGCCTGTATTTGAGTCCATTCTATAGCTAGGTGGACTTCCTACTTCATATCACCTCATTGATTTGAGCATTAAGGAAAGAAAAAAGATGCACCGTTATGTACTCTTCAATTATGATGTCATTGAGCCATATATAAAGTTAGACACTCCGCCTTATTTATTTCATAGTATTTAGATGAAAATATCTAATGACATCAAAATTTATTTTTTGTGCATGCAGCAAATACAAGAAGATTATAAGATTAAAATATGATGCTCTAAGTATACGGGAGAAAGAGAAAATGCATAGCAAATAATTTTCTGAATAGTTCAAAGATTATGTAAGCGATTACATATTCTTCATGTGTACAGCTTATTTGAACATATTTATTAATTAGGTGTCATCTCCTTAATTAAGTGTGAAGATTACCATTTGGTGATGCGAGCCCTGAAGTGCATGCTCTTTCAATGGGCCCTAACCATACCGTACGTGAGTACAAATAGCTCATCATTAATGTTTATAGATTTAATATTTACATTCGATCCATAAACATGGCAACATAAAATAGTGGCATGATGTTGAGCACCACCACTAGGTGTTATGCTAGCTCGATGGATTCACAGTCTCGTATAGAGGATTTGAACTATTATGGGGTGGTGGAGAAGATAGTCATCTTAGACTACTATTCTAAAGGAAGGATTGCATTGATAAAATGTGATTGGTTTGACACCTTGTCTCAGTCAGGAATAAAGATTGATGAATGCGGTTTTACTTTCATCAACATGCAATGCCATCTTCGCACTGAAGAACCGCATATACTTGCCTCCCAAGCTAGTCAAGTCTTCTACGTTAGTGATCCCTTGGAGCCTCAATGGGGTGTTATAGTGAGAATGGTGCCTAGGCATATATTTGATGATATCGAGGTTGATGATGATGTTGGACCATGTATACAAAGTGCTCCTTTAGGACAAAACTTATCTGAAGCTATCGAGGCCCTAGATACATTTGCAAGGAGTGATGGTGATGTCCATATTGTAGATGATACTAGGTGATGACTTTAACATTTTGGTATAGATATTAGAGTCTATTATTTATTGATGCTCTACTAATATTATTGTTCAACATGTTACATGGGTTAATGTTCATTAACGTTGCAGGTCACGATGGCACCTAAATATCATTTTATGTAGATCAAATGCCTAGTATGTGGTGCAACTCCACTTGGAGGAGGAGAAAACCCTCCGCATCATGTACTATAATTTGTCAAATGTCTACAATGAGCTTAACCTGTCCATGTAGACATATTAAAAAGAATAATCATTTAGATTGACCAAAACGAACTTTTACAAATCTTAAAATAATAATAATCAGATCTAAAATATATCAAAATCTGATTGGGATCAAGAGAAAAATTTTTTGAAATATATCTCTTGATCTGATCAGACCTGAACGAATCTGGACCGAAAAATCAGGATTTTTCTTCAACTGGTATCAGAGCCAAGGTTCTAAAAGTATTTAGATCTGATTTTGAATTTATTTTAATCAAAAAATAAATGATTTTAGATGTCACATGAGATGTGATCAGATTTGAAATCAGAAAAAATTAAAATTAAATGATTAGGATCTAAGATTAGAAAATATGCATGACTAGTTCTAAAATAGAATAGTTCTATAGAATAGTCTTGCATGTTTTCAATTTAATTTGATTAAATCATATTTTAGATCTATTTATTTACTATTTTTTGATATTATAATGGTTATAATAACATCTAAAAAATAGCAAATAAAAATTATTTAATTTTAAAACATCATATGAGATATGATTGATGCATGTCTAGACTAGTTGTAGAATAGTTCTACATAATTATCTAGATTAGAATTTATTTTGATTAGATCAATTTAAATCTAATTTTTTAGATTATTATGAGATAATTTAGATCTGAAAATATGCATGATTCGATACATGAGATGTATGCAAAATATGCCATGATTAGATCTAATTTGTATATGAGATATATGATATAGATCTAAAACTGTTTTGTAGTATTGCATGTTCCTGATTAAGGCGTTCCTCTTGGCCGTCCGGTCATAAGAACGAAGAAGGGTTTAAAGGCCCTCTCTTTCCATTCGATGGGGTGTTCTTATGATGTGTAGGGGTGCTGCGTGTTCGTCCTTAATCAGAAACCCAAAACTTACTTTCTGCAAAACCCTAGATCCTGAAACCCTAGGATTTATTGTGCATATTTTATTTATGAACCCTACTTAATTAAAAATTAAGATTATGGAATATTCAATTAGGTCTAAAATTGAGAATTTCAGATCTAAGACATATTCATAATACTGGGTTCGGGCTTGGGTAGCTCAATTAGGTCTAAGCGGTTGATCAAACCGAATCAAGAGTTGGTTAGATGGGATCAACAATGCTTAAATTGACCAGCCTAATAGGATTAAGTCTGGGTCAAGATCGAGTCACGATCAAGCAAGACCTAATTAGGCTCAGAGGTTAGAGTCTGGATTGTAGGCTAACCCAATTGGTTCTGGCTCAACAATTTGGTGTCTAAGGTAAGTTTGGCACATACGACCGACTGGATTTTTAATTGGAAGCTACTCGACCTGAATGCGTTCTTGTACGAGTTAATGGCATATTCCTTCCACCGGATCTCACTTACCTGGCCATATCTGTTGACACAGTTCTGATCTGAGGTGGTCAATAATCCGAGCTAACCCATGCCACTAGGTTAGTCATAATTGTTATGACTATGCCAAGTCTAGTTTAATGAGACCTGAATCAATTCTCCCTAAGAAAAGATTAAGTCTGAGGTCTTCCACCATTGTAGATGTGCGGGCCCTTCCCGGGGTTGATTGTTCTCGGCTGGATACAGTGGCTCAGTTGCACCGGGAAGATGCAACCATGTCTATTAGGCATTGGATGCTATGGGCTGGAGGATGAGTTGGGCTCAATATTTTGGATACGGTGAGAGACTCAATTAGGAACCCAGTCTATGCAAATGGTGGGTCTGACTTAACTAAGGAGTGGATCAATATTTTGGATACGGTGAGATTCATGAATTAGAGACCAAGTTTGGGTGCACCATGATTAGAGAATCATTGAACAAGAGTTGTTCACTCATTGGCTAACCCATCACCAATAACTGTTAGGTGAGGTGATGAGTCAGTTGGTGAGACCGCACCACCCACTAGAAATCATTAATCGTGGAGATTTTCGCATCTCTACAGAGGGAGTGTAGGGATCCGAGAAAATAGTGGGAGCTAATTTGTTTAAAAATAAAATCCCTAAATAAATTGGTCAAGTCAAAATTACAAGTATCTAACTAGAATCTTTGACTCTCTACAGGAAAAATGTCTGCGTCCAACCCATTGGCACGTATCCTGGACACACATAGACTGACTGGACCCAATTATAAAGATTGGCTCAGGAACTACAAAATTAGTTTTGGGTTCGAGAAGTTAACCCATGTTTTGGACCAGGACCCTCCCACCTTACCAGCCCGTCCATCCATTGAACAGAGAGCGTCTCTGGAAAAATGGATTAGACGAAGATAATAAGGCCAGATATTACATGTTGGGCTCGATGTCTGATGAGCTCCAGCGCCAACATGAAGATATCGGGACTGCTCGCCAAATGTTGGCTCACCTGCAGGAGATGTTTGGTGAACAGAGTCGCGCAGCCAAATATCAAGTCACGAAATGACTTTTTAAGGCTAAGATGCGTGATGGGCAGTCAGTCCAAGATCACTGTCTGACAATGATCAAGGACATGGAAGAGCTTGAGAAGCTCGGTGTGAAGTTGGACTTGGATCTGCAGAACGATATTATTCTGCAATCCTTGACTGATGCATATGGGCAATTCATCATGAATTACCACATGCATAAACTTCAAAATTCCTTGGCCGAATTAATGAATATGCTGGTTACCGCTGAGCTTTCTATGAAAGGTTCTAAAGGCTCAGTTCTTGCTATGGAACGGACTTCTTCCAAAAGAAAGTCTTATGGAAAGAAAAAGAAGTCTGTGAAAAAGCAAAAGGTGGAAGGATCAAAGAAGAAGAAGGCAGAACCGAAGAAAAAGGCCGATGGCAAAGGAAAGTGTTTCCATTGCAACAGCGACGGCCATTGGAAGCGGAACTGCCCTACTTACCTGGCCACCCTGAAGAACAAGAAGGAAGGTCCTTCTGGAGGTATGCTCGTTATTGAGTCTAACCTTACGGTTTCTTCTGCATCCAGTTGGGTGCTTGACTCTGGTTCTAGTGCTCATCTGTGCACTTCTATGCAGGGTCTTGAGGATAGCAGGAGGCTGAGGGATGGAGACATGATCCTACGCATCGGTAATGGAGCAAGAGTTGCTGCAGTAGCCGTGGGAACATACCCTCTTCGATTACCATCTGGTTTAGACTTAGTTTTAAAAGACTGTTATTATGTGCCTGCAGCTAGCAGGAATTTGATTTCTGTTTCATGCTTAGCACAAGAAGGTTATGTGATCACCTTCTTTAAGGACCATTGTAACATTCTTTATGAAAGAAATAAAATTGCAAATGGTTTCCTTATTAATGGTCTTTATCAGCTACATATTGATGTACCTATTCTAACTATCGAGCAAAACGTGAATGCCAAACGACCTAGGGATAGTCCAAACGATAGATATCTATGGCACCTGAGATTAGGTCATATAGCAGAAGATAGGATCAACAAATTGGAGAAAAATGGGCTATTGAGTCCATTGACTTTTGAGTCATATCCAACTTGTGAATCTTGTCTTCAAGGCAAAATGACTAAACTCCCTTTTGTTGGACATGGGGAGAGGGCCACAGATCTCCTTGCCCTAGTACATACTGATGTGTGCGGCCCATTTGATGTGCCGGCTAGAGGCAATTTTGTCTACTTCATTACCTTTACCGATGATCTGTCTAGGTATGGGTATGTGTATCTTATGAGACACAAGTCTGAAGCTTTTGAAAAGTTCAAAGAATTCAGACATGAAGTAGAAAAACAAACTGGAAAAACCCATTAAGGTTCTTCGATCAGATCGAGGAGGTGAATACCTTAGCCGGGAAATTCCTAGACTATCTTAAGGAAAAATGGCATAGTCTCTCAATGGACTCCACCAGGAACACCTCAACTCAACGGGTTTCAGAATGGAGAAATCGGACTCTATTGGATATGGTTCGATCCATGATGAGCTTCACAGACCTTCCCTGATTTTCTTTGGGGACACTCATTGTTAACTTCAATTTATCTACTGAATAGGGTTCCCTCTAAAACCGTTCCTACCACACCGTATGAGATATGGCACGGTAAGAAACCAAGTCTGAGTCATCTCAGAATTTGGGGTTGTCCGGCTCATGTCAAAAGACAACAAGCGGACAAGTTAGAGTTTAGGTCCTTTCAGAGCTCGATTCATAGGATATCCTAAAGAGTCATTAGGATACTATTTCTACATTCCAGAAGACCACAATGTGATTGTGAGTCGACATGCCATCTTTCTTGAAAAATAGTTTATTCAAGATAGCGGCATTGGAAAGCAGATTCAAGCTTGATGAGAAAGTCTCACAAGTACAACGAGCTAAGGACCAATTGGAACCAAATCAGGTTGAGCCAATAAGAACACTACCTCCTCCACCTCGTAGATCGGAAAGAGTTTTCCCATCCCCCTGAAAGATACTTAGGTATTATTTCAGAGGAAGTAGAGAAAATGTTCCTCATAGGTAATGGTGCTCATGGTGATGATCCCAAAACCTACAACGAGGCGATATCAGATATCGACTCCGAGAAATGGCTAGAGGCAATGCAGTCAGAAATTGACTCGATGCACTCAAACCAAGTCTGGACCTTGGTAGATCCACCAGAAGGTATAGTACCTATTGGGTGTAAATGGATCTTCAAGAGAAAGATTGGTGCAGATGGGAATGTGGAGACATTCAAGGCTAGACTAGTGGCAAAAGGTTATAGTCAACGCGAAGGCATTGACTATCAGGATACCTTTTTCCAGTGGCTATGCTAAAATCCATCCGCACATTGCTTGCCGTTGCAGCCTATTTCGATTATGAAATATGGCAAATGGACGTGAAAACGGCATTCTTAAATGGATATCTTGAGGAAGATATCTATATGGAACAGCCGCTAGGTTTCACATCCAGTGATACTGATCACAAGGTTTGCAAGCTGCAAAGGTCCATATATGGACTTAAGCAAGCATCTCGGAGCTGGAACACTCGTTTCAATGATGTGATCAAAAAGTTTGGTTTCATCAAAAATGAAGAGGAACCATGTGTTTTCAAAAAGGTCAGTGGGAGCGCTGTTGTCTTCCTCGTATTGTACGTGGATGACATCCTCCTTATTGGGAATGATATTCCCATGTTGACAATCAGTCAAAATATGGTTGTCCAAGGAATTCTCCATGAAAGACCTAGGTGAAGCATCCTTTATTCTAGGAATTAAGGTCTATAGGGATAGACCGAATAGGATGCTAGGACTTTCACAGAAGATGTACATAGAGGAAAGTACTAAAGAGGTTTAGTATGGAAAACTCTAAGAGGGGATTAATACCCTTCAGACATGGTATTCATCTTTCCAAGAAGATGTGCCCCAGCACACCTGAGGAAATAGAACGCATGAGCAAGATCCCTTATGCTTCTGCAATAGGGAGCCTCATGTATGCCATGCTATGTACACGACCTGATATAGCCCATGCTGTGAGTGTCACAAGCAGATATCAGTCAAATCCAGGTGAAGAACACTAGACTTCTGTGAAATGTATCCTTAAGTACTTGAGAAGAACTAAGGATATGATGTTGGTCTTTGGTAATGGAGAACTCCAAGTCCAGGGATACACAGACTCGGATTTCATGTCCGATATAGATGATCGAAAGTCGACATCTGGGAGTCTGTTTGTGTGCAATGGTGGTGCTGTCAGCTGGAAAGAGTTCCAAGCAAACGGTGATAGCAGATTCCACCATGGAAGCAGAATATATCGCTGCATCAGAGGCTGCGAAGGAAGCATTCTGGTACAAGAAGTTTGCTGCAGAAATTGGAGTAATGCCATCAGATGCCATTCCTCTATACTGCGACAACAATGGCGCCATAGCCCTTGCTAAGGAGCCGAGGTCTCACCAGAAATCCAAGCACATTGAGCGGCGATACCACCTCATCCGCGATTACCTCGAGAAGGGTTATGTCGAGGTCAAGAGAGTCAACTCCACAGATAATGTGGCAGACCCACTTACAAAGCCGTTGGGCCAGCAGAAGATCGAAGCCCACCTTGAGAAGATGGGACTTAGACTTGTAGCCAATTGGCTTTAGGACAAGTGGGAGATTGTTAGATATATGTGCCCTAGAAGCCAGAATTGGCTGACACTTGTAATACACTTCTAGGGGCAAAATTATAATTTTGACTATAATCAATAAAATGGGATTATTTTCTATCACATATGTGTATTTAGTGTCTGTGATACATCCTTTGAGTTAATGGTAATGATAATTCATATTTTCAAGAGTTGAAAATTTAAGACATGAATAATCATTATTAACTCATAAAATGCTCCCGACCATAGGATCATCACGAGGATGGTGATTGATCCGGAAGGTTGGTGTACAATCGCTTCTCTTTAGTAGATGAGTCTTGAGTCTACGGTGTGGAGACACCGGAGCGAGAGTACAGGTACTCGTTAGAGAACGAGGGCACTGAGCGTGACCACCTCGAGTAGTCATTAGGGAGTCTACCTTCTCGTCAATGACTGACTCGATGCTGCAGTAGTGTGTCTGGTTCTTTGACCTGAGGATGCATCGGCAGTTCACCTTGAGGGTGTTATAGTTTGACTACACCATTACTCGGATCTCCTAGCCATATGGAACCCTGAGGTGTATGTTGGCTATAGCATGTTCATTGTAGGAACTGGATTGCATCAAGATGGAATCTATCTACCTCGGTGGTAGAGGAGCAGCCCTATGATGATCATGAGAATCAAGTCCAGAAGCCCATGGCCATGGCAGAGTGAAATAATAGAAAGAGTTTCTATTTAGATTTTCACATTCGGACTTCGAATCGAATGATTACATCATATGACAGAAACTAGGGTTTGACGAGTTCACCTTAACCCTAATCTGATCGGGGCTCAAGATAGAAGAACTTAATCACACAGGTAGCTGCACCAAGAGGTTCGCATTAGCTCTGATGGGTTGCCACCATATACTGCTAGGTGTCACTGGTGGATTTTGGGAGCAATTAGAATGATTTAGATGATCGATCATTCTAGCTGTTCGAATCAGAAGAGTTCTGATCCATCGAAAGGAGTTTCGATGATGTCGATGATAGAGATCATGACATATCCCATTACCATACAGAACTGAACCTAACTGGGTCACACAAACAAGGGTTTGAATCTGGTGATCATCAATTGAACTGATCTAGTTCAATTGATCTGAATGAGATTCAATTAGGTTCAAGAAAATCGTGCTAGCACTCGATTGAACCTAACGTTCTTCTTTTACTATCATAAATAAGTTGTCCTGACTGAGCCAAAGGAGTTTGTGCTCAATCAGAGGCCTTCATATGGTCTGACTGGAGGTTGTCCAAGTCAGAAAAGGTTGTCTTATTTTGTAAGACATTACCTGCCATTTTTGGTCACCTGCCATTTCTTGTTCTTTGACTTTGGTCAAAAGTCTACCTTTGACTGGTCAAATGTTGACCATTGACACTTTGACTTTTGACCACATGTCATGCACCTATTGGAGAGCTGGTGGGGGCCTTGTCCCCCTACCAGAACCTGGCAAGGAGGAGGGCGCACGCCACCCTAGGCGTGTGCCCAAGTTGGAGGCGCCTAGGAGTCCCTGTTGGACAAGGGACTCCATCTCCTTTTTGGATTCCAATTAGAGTTCTCCTAAGAACCAACTTTGACTGGTCTTAGGCACCCTCTAAGGAGGAATCCAGGGGACTCTATTCCCACCAATCAGATTTAGATCTGATTTCACAAAGAGTTGTGATTGGTTGGGAAGAAGAGGAGTTGGATCACGCTTAGTCTATAAATAAGACCCTGCGCCCAACCCAGATTGTGATTGGAAGTGATTGAAAGGAATCATAATTCCCCACGCCCCAAGGCTACCTCTCCCCTCTTCCTCCATGCCAAACCACCTTCTCCCTATCCTCTCCACGTCCAAAAGGGTTTCGACCTTGGTTGGTGCAATCTAGGCAAGAGAAAGACGAGTAAAAGCTAGAAGGCTGCGCTGCTGCAAAGGATGACTGCTGATCTTCAAAAGAAGTTTTGAAGATCTTCCAGATCAGATCCAGATCTAATTTTTGGAGATGTGATAAAGAAGAAGAGGATCTCCAGATCTAATTTATCTGATTTAAATGCTAAATCAATTAGGTGCACATAAATCCTAGTCCAACTAGGAATTGATTTACCCTTGCAATTGGCTTATCCAATAAATCAATTGGACTTAATCCAATTAAGTTTAAACCAATTTTAATTAAATCTAATTCAATTAAACTTGATCTCAGCCTAATTACTTAATCAAATTGAGCTAATTAGCAATCTAATTACTAAACAATCATCCTATAACACTTGCATTAGGTCAAACATCAATCGCATTGAATGTTTGACCTTAAAATGATTCTTAATCATCGATTAACCATCTGATCAAGTTACAACCTCTAATGTATGTGACCCCATGGTTCGAACCTAAGCCAGTAGCATAGAAACCAATTCCTGTACCAATCAAAGTTACCATCTAGCAATGATTCCCGACGTCCAAATAGGTCGAATGTATGCAAAGCAACATTCTTAGAACCATGGCCCATGGTTACCATATAATTCATCCCTATGACCAATAATGCTCAAGACAACTTTGAGTATGCTATCAAACACTCATACAAGTTACCTCTATTGTATCTCAAAATTTTGCAAATGTCGTGACAACTTACGAGGATTACCCAAGCCTAGATTTTGCTAAATTGAAACACAACGAGTCATTCTCTTCCTGAAGTTAATCAAGAGTGGTCAATCCCATCTTAACTCACACATCGACTTTACAAGTACTTGACTGTACCCAAAAATCTTTCGAACCTATATTAAAAATACAAATAGTCCGACACTAAAGTATAGTGAGTTGCTTGCAAGTCACCATGGTGATCTCAAATCATAGCGACACTTATGCCCATTGGCCTTAGCTAGCTACTCTTGATAGTAGAGTGCTAAATTGGTCCCGTTCAGTATAGTGTACTCCTACATCTCACCTGGATGTCATACCAGTGTCTTCACATCACTTGGTTATGAGGACAACTAACACATATGGCATACAACGACCTACACTCGATAAGTTATCATCCTTGTTAATAACTTATCATTTGATCATGAATAATTTAAGAACCATTCGATAAATCCTCCTTTATCGATTGATTGTGGTTCTAAGGACTTCATCATAATTTAGGAGCTCATTTCAAAAAGATAGAACTTTTATGATGAACCAACCAAATAACTATTATTATTTGATAATTCATATACTAATTCCAATCATCTACTACTTAGATGATTGGCTTTAGGACACATTTTTCAACAACTTCCATTTGGACTAAAGCCAATCAAAATGATATCAAATATCCTATCTTCCACTTGAGTTCATAGAACTCCTTAGTTCTGAGGCCTTAGCAAATGGGTCGATCTAGTTCTCCTTTTCCATCGATCTTCTAAAGATCGACGTCATCCTAATCAAAAATCAAAGGTGATAGCAATGCAGAATATGCTGGTTCTTCGATTCTTTAGTCTGAGCTATGTTTTCAGTGCTATGGTAGAACTGGACCATTGGCGGAGGGTGCCACTCCCAACCTGCTAATGAACCTCAGCAACTATACAGCTTACATGGCAGCATCATATGCCATGATGTCTCTACATCACTAACTGAATAGGCTAAAATATCCTACTTGGATCCTTTCCAGCAGATTGCTCCTGTAATTAGGGTATGAGCGAACATTTTCTAGTTATCATCTTGTGCTGATTGAAATTAAAACATCCACATGTTTTAAGTCAGTACTTCTATATTTGGATCACTGGATCTTAGTATTTTTTAAATACTTAAGGATTGTCTGTACAATCTTCCAGTGGCTCTTACTTGGATCAGACTAATATCTGCTCACTATCTCTAGTGAGTATACCATGTCTAGTCTCGTACATGGAGAAATAAGATGATAGCTAAACCTTTATTCTTTGCAATGCTGGGATGTCATTTTTGATTAAGAGAATTTCATCCACAGACAACACAAGGAATAACACTATAGAATATTTTATCCAATTACAAATGTAGAATTTATCTTTGTTCATAACAAAGGCATACGTTCAAAATGTATGTTCTAATTCTGAGGTAATAGCCAAATAGGCTTTAAGGTCTTTACATTTCCGTCTGTGCTACTCTGCTTCTTTTAAAAATTCGTTCATACCCAATGGATTTTATCCCTTCAGGTGAATCAACTAGTGTCCATACACTATTGATTTTCATGGACTTCAATTTGGATCATGTGGCTTCAGATTACTGTATTGTATCCCTATAGATGATCGGATCCTTGTTGTTCTCATCGAACTCAATAGGATCGCCATCCCGGACCTAGATACTAAAGTATCTATTCGGCTAATGTGGTACTCTATCGGATCTCATTAAAGATGACACTTTAATGGGCTCCAGATTTGATCTGATCAAATCCGGTTCTATAGATTTACTAGATTATGTCAGTTCTTTTCTGCCAGTCAAACTTTTTCAAGTTCAACTTGATAGGCATCAGTTCTTTCTCTAAGAAACTCCTTTCCAAAAGGAATGTCCTACTGATAATGAACATCTTATGTTCCTTAGCATAGTAGAATTAATAATCCTTAAATACTTATTGGACCAGGATCCAAGTTTATCTATGTGCAAATATATGGCATAGGCCGATCAACTCCAAACCCAAAAGTGAGAGAGTCTAGGTCTACGCCCGATCCATATCTCATATGAAATCTATGCGATAGATTTACTCAGAACCTTTTTTAGAGTAAAACTAGTGGCCACAAGAGCACAACCCTGAAATAGGCAGACAAGTGAACCCTATAGTGGATTTAACCATGTCTAACAAAGTTCAATTTCTTCTTTCAGATACATTGTGTTACAAAAGAAATCCACTTGAGAGAGAATCTAGTTCTCTCTTAGATATGTCAAAAACTCACTGAATAAGTATTCACCTCCTCGATTCGATCGAAAAGTTCTAATATCTTTTTAGTTTATTTTTCTACTTTATTATTGAATCATTTGAATATTTTAAATAATTCAGGCTAGATGCACCCATGCCCTGATAGGTCGTCTGTAATAAAATATTAGTATCTTCCTTTGGCACTTAAGTTCATAAGTCCACGTACGTCACTATGTATGAGACTTTAAATTTTATCGGCTCCTTCACCTTTTTCAGTAAATGGTGACTTTATCATTTTTCGAAGAAGACAAGATTCACAGGCTATCAATGATTCACAATCATTGATGTTGAGGTTTCTCTCTCAAGCTAACCCATTTATCCTATTCTTATCAAGATGACTAAGCCTATAATGCCAAAGATAGATATCCATGACATAATCTAACTTGGATGTGTACATTATACTTAACAGGTCGTATAAATATTAAATATTATTTCTTTATTATCCATGTATTACTATAATATTATTCATAATAATATCATAATAATCTCCTTTATTGATAAATGATAACCATTTCTATTCAAAAGGCTATCAGAGATCACATTTATCATAAATGATGGACAATAGTGACAATCACTCAAAATGACATCTATTGAAAATAAGCTTGATAATTTCTAAAGCTAGGATTGTAACAAGACTTCCATCCTCAATGTTTAAGTATTTTTCACCATTTTCAAATATCCCACTTACTTGTTGTCTTTGCAACAAATTGCATAAGACTACCGACATCTAATACCCATGTAGTAGAATTATTTATAGAGAAATTTTAAGGTGTTATCATATAACATCTTTAATGAGTCACTCTTGCTCCTTTCTCTTATTCAGCCTGTTATGGTCAAGTAAAGCAAGACAATTCTTCTTCCTATGACCTTGCTTCTAACATTAGAAGCACTATGCCTAATTTGGGTTAACCTTGGACTAATTATTTTGACTGGACTTAGAAGTCCTAGTACGTACCCATTCGTACTGCTGAACCAAATTCAACTTTCGATACTAATTATTAAAGTTAGATCCCATAAGTCATCACTATCTAACAGTGATAGAAGCAATTAGGGTTTAGCCTTAATTTGAGAAAAGAGAACATTGACTTAAGTATATGAATTATATTAAGCCTAAAGACTTGGACTTTAGTCTAAAGGTTTTTTCACTATTTTATTCGAATTGGTAGCCTCTACTTCCAATTCAGAAATTACTTTAATTTTCTAGTAGGTACTAGAATCCACATAGACTGCACATAAGCCCAACTTTGGTTGGTCAACCCATGTACATCTAAGGGTAGATTCATAACCAATTATTTTTCCAAACAACTTCTAATAATTTAATTTTGCCTTGGAAACCTAATCAGTAGGCTTGGGCCTCCACTATAATGATCCAGTTAGGTCCAACCATTAACATGAATATACTTGGTACATCTGACTAACGAATGATTAAGCCCAACTATGGTTAGTCAACCTAACCACCATTAGAGAGACACATCCAAATCGTCATATGATGAATGATAATTCCATTAGCCAACAAGCACCAGGCCTATGGGCCTCCAATGATTATTAAGTTAATGGACTCATTATCAAACACCTTAATGGGAGGCTATGACTCGGTTATCTCCATAACTTCATTATTTTAAGAACCTAATAATTTTAGAAGATTTAAATTATTAGTGACTTAAGGATAGAAAGGATATGGACCAATTTGCTCCCACTAACTTCACCAAGTCAGGTCCTCCTACTGACTTCATAAGTCATTGATGAGGATTATGATCAATTTTGGTTCATGGGCACCTATATCAGTCTCGCTGAATGAAATCAGTCTCACTGATTTTCTATGTGACATGAATTAGCACGAATCAATGAGCAACCTAATTAAGATCTGATTAACCACATTAGCCAGGTAAGTGAGATCGATGGGAGGATCTGCCAAGGCTTTCCTTAGACACCATCAGAAATGGTCAGGTAAGTGGGCTGCCAATTAAAAACCATCGATCTAGAATGCCAGACTTATCTTAGACACCAATTGGTTTGTCAGTTTTGATTTGATCTATCTAAAAACTCGAGCTCGACCACTGAGCTACGATCAGGTTCATTTGTTAGATATATGTACTTTGATTAACTACAACTATTGAATTGATCTATAGAAAAGAAATAACCTAATCCTAATTAACTATTAATTAGGTTTGATCAATTTCTTAACTATGTCCATATTTAATCTAACCCTAGGTCTAACCCAGTTAATGACCTAATCAAAACTAACCCATTAACCTTTAACCCAAGTTTTATGAAATTATCTTAGGATCTTCAAATCATAAACCTAGATTCTAAACAATCACTTAATTCTTAATTAAGTTCAAAGTTTGGATTTTTGAAATCTCAGAACTAGTTTCTAATTTTATTATTTAAAATATTTTTAAATTATAAATAATTTATATTGAATCGTATTCAATACATGGTTTTAGATCTGATTTGTTTCATTGTTTAGATCATGTCCTAGGATTTCAAATCTAGGATTTTGCAGAAAGTAAGATCATAATTTAAAATTTTACAAAATAAATACATCATACATATTCATTCTAGATTCAAAAATAAAAGCTACATATCCAACATATGCAACATAAGGATCTAGATCTAAACATGAAACATATCACATGGATCTCATCTAAATAATCAAAATCAGATCATAAATTATTTAAATTTAGATTTAAAATTTAAAAATAAATCATAAATCACTTTAGATCTCATCTAACGTATTTATGATTTATGTTTCTCGGATCAGCACATACTAGGACAACCTTTCCATTGTAAGAGGTACACCTTACAGTAGGACAATCTTATGGCAGTTTGTGCAATCCTAATATTATTTAAATCTAATCTAAATAATCTAAAATAGATCAAATATCTATTTAATTTTAAATTTAAATTAAAAAAATTAAATCATAAATTTACTTAGATCTAATCTAAATTATTCATGATTCAGATTCGGATTAGTACATGCTAGGACAACCTTTTTATTGTAAGGGGTTAACCTTACAACAGGACAACCTTATGGCAATATGTGCAATCTTTAATTAATTTTAATTTTTAGATTTAATCTAATGCAAACAAGAATATGTTATAAAAGAACCTAGATGCTTTGATACCACTGATGGAAAACATGCAAGATTTCATGCATAGATTTCAAAATATTTTCGAAATATAGAGCAATAGAAGACGTTGATTAAACTATTTAATCTACAATATATATATAATAAAATTACAAAACCCTACATCAAGAATCTATAACATGTTATGATGTAAATATAAATCTAAAATTAAGTTAATCATAAGTGGTATTGATCATATCAATACCTAGATCTAGAATAATTCTAGATCTAACCCTAGATCACATCTAGGTCATCAAGAGATCAGATCTCTTACTTTTGCATGAGTCGAAAACTCCGTAGTTAAATTCATTATTGCCTTTGGAGCCACATAAGAATCCAACCACTATAGGTGATCCACATAAACCTGTAATACAGATCGGAGGTTCGTCGAATGAAGATTCGCTTGAAGTGCTAGCTTCTCGCGGATCCCTCCTGATGGTTAATCAAATACATATTCTTCGGATCTCTTGGACACTCCAAGAGATGAAGAACATGAGAAGGAATAAGAAAGAAATCTAACCCTTGGATCTCCTAAAAATCAAAAAATAAAAACATGAAAAAATAAATCCTAAGAGAAGATAAATCTTCTCCTTCAGGACATCAACGGTTGATATCCAGAAAATATCTCTATGCTAGGACAAGAGGAGACCTTCTTCTCTAGAATTTTTCTTAAGTTTTTAGATCTAATATTTTTGATTTTCATCATATAAAAGTTTCATAAAAATTGAAGAGAAAAGGTTCTCCAAGAAATCCTAAGAGAAGATCTTTCTTCTCTTCTCCTTCTCCCATCAGGAAATGATCAGATCATGTCCAAAAAATTAACACCATGCCCCAACAACTTGGATCACTCATCCCCACATCAAAATCCTCTCTCTCTCTCTCAAATTTTTATCATATAAAAATTATAAATAAAATAAAAAGAGAGAAACATAAAAGAAAAATGTAAGAGAAGGCAATCTTCTCTTACCTTGTCTCTTTAAGACATCAACCTTTGATGTCTTAATTGAAGGCTCTTCTCCATGAATCTTGGTGCCACAAATCCTCCATGCCTTCTCCTCCTTTTCCTCTAATTTTTTATGATTTTTCTATGATTTTTTACATCCTCTAAAACCATCTCATAAGAGGCATCTACCTTTTATTACAAGACTAGGTTAAAACCTAATCAAAGGAGGACTTCTATGGGGCGTCCAACTCTTGGATGCCCCTCCCTTGATTTTTGGCATGTGAAATAGAGAACCAATGCCCAAAAGGAAGGGAGAAAGCATGGAATAAGATAGAGGGGCATGGGTAGAGTTGGCACACAAGGGAGGGAGGAGTTTTGGTCAAAGAAGACTCTTCCAAGTAGGAAGCAATTTCCAACTTTCTTCTAGTTTTGACCAAGTCAAAACAAACTCTCAAAAAATTTAATATGTGGGCATGGATACTCCTCTTTGGCATAGAATTTCATGTAGAAAAAATCAAAAATTAAAATAATGGGCGTGGGGTCTTAGGTGCAAGAGAAAGAGAGAGAGAGTTCCAGTCCAACTAGAACTCCTCTTGTTTGACTAGGTCAAAATAGATTTGAACCTAATTTAAATTATATTTAAATTAGATTAAATGCAACCCAATTAAAGGTGACCCTAGTTCAACTAAGAGTCCAATTAAATTAGATTAAATCAAGATTTAAATCTGATTTAAATGATAAATCAATTAGGTGCACTTAAATCCTAGTCCAACTAGGAATTAACTTTCTCTTACAATTGACTTATCCAATAAACCAATTGGACTTAATCTAATTAAGTCCAAATCAATTCTAATTGAATCTAATTCAATTAAACTTAATCTCATTCTAATTACTTAATCAAATTGAGTCAATTAATAATCCAATTGCTAATCAATCCTCCTACAATACTTGCATTAGGTCAAACATCAATCGCATTGAATGTTTGACCTCGAAATATTCTTAATCATCGATTAACCATCTGATCAGATTACAAGCTCTAATGTATGTGACCCCATAGATTCGAACCTAAGCTTATAGCATAGGAACTAATTCCTGTACCAATCAAAGTTATCATCTAGTAATGGTTTCCGACATCTGGATAGGTCGAATGTATGCAAAGCAATATTCTTAGAATCCTAGCCCATGGTTACCATATAATTCATCTCTATATCCAATAATGCTCAAGATAACTTTGAGTACATTGTCAAATACTCATACAAGTCATCTCTATTGTGTCTCAAAATTTTGTAAATTTCGTGACACCTCACGAGGATTACCCAGGCCTAGGTTTTGCTAAATTGAAACACAACGAATCATTCTCTTCCTGAAGTTAATCAGGAGTGGTCAATCCCATCTTGACTCACACACAGACTTTATAAGTACTTGATTGTATCCAAAAATCTTTTGAATCTGTATTAGAAATACAAGCAGTCCGACACCAAAGTACAGTGAGTTGCTTACAAGTCACCGTGGTGATCTCAGATCGGAGGGACACTCATATCCATTGGCCTTAGCTAGCTACTCTTGATAGTAGAGTGCTACATTAGTCACATTTAGTGCAGATGTACTCCTACATCTCACCTAGATGCCATACAAGTGTCTTTATACCACTTGGTTACGAGAATAACCAATGCATATGGCATACAACGATCTACACTAGATAAGTTATCATCCTTAATAACTTATCATTTGATCATGAACAATTTAAGAACCATTCAATAAATCCTCCTTTATCGATTGACTATGGTTCTAAGGACTTCATCATAATTTAGAAGTTCATTTAAGGAAGATAGAACTTTTATGGTGAACCAGCCAAATAACTATTATTATTAGATAATTCATATACTAATTTCAATCATTTACTACTTTGATGATTCGCTTTAGGACACATTTTCCAACATTGAGTTTGTTGGCTTTCGAATCATTTTTGATTTATGAATCATGCCTTTATGGCAAAATGACCAAGCTTCCTTTTGTAGGACATGGGGAAAGGGCCACGAACCTACTTGCCTTAGTATATTCAAATGTATGCGGGCGATTTGATGTACCGACTAGAGATAATTATGTCTACTTCATCACTTTTACCAATAATATATCTCAGCATGGGTATGTATATTTGATGTGACATAAGTCTGAAGCCTTTGAAAAGTTCAAAAAATTCAGACTTGAAGCAGAAAAATAAATAGGAAAACCCATTAAGGTTCTTCAATCAGATTGAGAAGGAGAATATCTTAGTAGAAAATTCCTAGACCATCTTAAGGATAATGGCATAGTCTCTTAATAGACTCCACCTAGAACACTTTAACTCAATGAAGTTTTAGAATGGAGAAATCGGATCCTATTAGATATGGTCCGATCCATGATGAGCTTCACAAACCTCCCTAAATTTCTTTGGGGATAGGCTGATGACAGCAAATTACCTACTGAATAGGATTTCTTCTAAAATCATTCCTATCACATCATATGAGATATGGCATGGTAAGAAATAAAGTCTAAGTCACCTCAGAATTTGAAATTATCTATCCCATATTAAGAAATAATAGACGGACAAGTTAGAGTCTAAGTCCTTTAGAGCTCGATTTATAGGATATCCTAAAGAGTCATTAGGATATTATTTCTACCTTTTGAAAGACCACAATGTGATTATAAGTCGACACACCATCTTTCTTGAAAATAGTTTATTCAAGATGGTGGCATCGGGAGATAGATTAGGCTCGACAAGAAAGTCTCTGATGAGCAACGAGTTAAGGAAAGTCTTTGATAAGCAATGAGCTAAGAAATCTAAGAAAACAAATCAATTAGAACTAGTCCATACACTACCTCCACCACCTCGTAGATCAACTAGGGTTTCTCATCCTCCTAAAAGATACTTAGGTACTGTTCAAGAGGATGTAGAGGAAATGTTCCTCATGAAAAATGGAGTTCATGATGATGATCCCAAAACCTATGATAAGACGATATTAGATATTGACTCCAAAAAATGGTTAGAGGCAATGAAGTTAGAGATTGACTCAATGCGCTCAAATCAAGTCTAGATCTTGGTAGATCTATCTGAAGGTATAGTACCTATTGGATGTAAATGGATCTTCAAGAGAAAGATAGGTGCTGATGGAAATGTAGAGATATTTAAGACAAGACTTGTAGCGAAAGATTATAGTCAGCACGAAGGCATTAACTATCAAGATACCTTTTTGCCTGTGGTCATACTGAAATCCATCTGCACATTGCTTGCAATTGCAGCCTATTTCAATTATGTAATATGATAGATGGACATGAAAACGACATTCTTAAATGAATATCTTGAGGAAGGCATCTATATGGAGCACTCATTCAGTTTCACATCCAGTAATGGAGATCACAAAGTCTGCAAGATGCAAAGATCCATATATGAACTTAAGCAAACATTTCAGAGCTGAAATACTCATTTCAATGATGTAATCAAAATATTTGGTTTCATCAAAAATAAGGAAGAACCATGTATATTCAAAAAGGTCAGTGGGAGCGTTATTATCTTCCTCATACTATACATGGATGACATCCTTCTAATTGGGAATGATATTCCCATACTGACTACAATCAAAGTGTGGTTATCAAAGAAGTTCTCTATGAAAGATCTAGGAGAAGCATCCTTTATATTGGGAATAAAGGTCTATAAGGATAGATCAAATAGGATGCTAGGACTTTCACAGAAGATGTACATAGAGGAGGTGCTAAAGATGTTTAGCATGAAAAACTCTAAAATGGGTCTAGTATCCTTCAGATATGGCATTCATCTCTCAAAAAGGATGTGCCCTAGCACACCTGAGGAAATTGAATGAATGAGCAAAATCCCTTATACTTCTACAATAGGGAGCCTCATGTGTGCCATGCTATGTACACAACCTGATATAGCCCATGCTGTGAGTGTCACAAGCAGGTATCAGTCGAATCTAGGAGAAGAACACTAGACTTCTGTAAAATGTAACCTCAAGTACTTGAAAAAAACTAGTGACATGTTTCTAGTCTTTAGAAATGGAGAACTCCAGGTTCAGGGATTTACAGACTTGGACTTTATGCCCGACATAGATAATCGAAAGTCGACATCTGGAAGTCTGCTTATATGCAATGGTGGAGCTATCGACTGAAAAACTTTCAAGCAGACAGTGATTGCAAACTCAATAATAGAAGTAGAATATATTGCTGCATCGAAAGCTGTGAAGGAGGCATTCTAGTATAAAAAGTTCAATGCAGAGCTTGGAGTGATGCCATCAGATGTCGTTCCTCTGTACTGCAACAATAATGGCACCATAGCCCTAGCTAAAGAGCGAAGGTCTCACAAAAAATCCAAGCACATCGAGCGGTGATTCCACCTCATCCATGATTACCTTGAGAAGGGATATGTCGAGGTCAAGAGAGTCAACACCGCAAAAAATATGGCAGACCCACTGACAAAGCCATTGAGCAAGCAGAAGATCGAAGCCCACTTAAAGAAGATGGGACTTAGATTTGTAGCAAATTGGCTTTAGGTCAAGTGAGAGTTTTTTAGATGTGTGCTCTAGAAGCTAGATTGGCTAACACTTATAATACACCTCTAAGGATAATTTTATAATTTTGACTTAAATTAATAAAGAGTTAATTTTTTATTCTATCACATTGTGTAAATAGTATCTGTGCTGCATCCTTTGAGTTAATGAAAATGATAACTCATATTTTCAAGAGTTGAAAATTTAAGACATGAGTTTTCATAATTAACTCATAAATAGCTCCTGATCATAGGATCATCACAAGAATGGTGATCGATCTGGAAGGTTGGTGTATGATCGCTTCTTTAGGATAGATGAGTCTTGAGTCTATGGTGTGGAGATACCAAAGCGAGAGCACAGTTACTCATTAGAAATGAGGGCACTAAGCATGACCACCTCGAGCAGTTATAAGAAAGTCTACCTTCTCATCGATGACTACCTCGATGCTGTAGTGGTGTATCTGGTTCTTTGACTTGAGGTGCATCAACAATTTATCTTGAGGGTATTATAGTTTGACTACACCATAACTCGATCTCCTAGCCATTCAAAATCTTGAGGTGTATATTGGCTATAGCATATTCATTGTAGGAATTGGATTGCACCAATAAGAGATCTATCTACCTCGATAGATAAGGAGCAACCCTATGATGATCATGAGATCGAGTCCATAAGCCCATGGCCATGGTAATGTGAAAATGATAGAAGTAGTTTCTATTAGGGTTTCACATCGGACTTGAATCGAATGATTAATTCATATGACGGACATTGGGTTAGTTCACCTTAATCCTAATCCAGTCGGGGCTCAAGATAGAAGAACCCAATCACATAGGTAGCTGCATCAAAAGGTTCACTTTTGATTCTGATGGATTGCCATCATATACTGCTTGGTGTCATTGATGAATTTTGGGAGTAGTTAGAATGATTTAGATAATCAATTATTCTAATTGTATGAATCAAAAAAATTCTGGTCCATCGAAAGATGTTTCGATGATGTCGATGATAGATATCATGACATCTCTCATTACCATATGGAATTGAACTAACTAGGTCACACAAACAAGAGTTTGGGTCAGAATGTTATTAATTGGACTAATCCAGTTTAATTGATTTGGATAAGATCTAATTAGGTTTAAGAAAATCATGCTAGCACATGATTGAGTCTAATATTCTTCTTCTGTAATCATTCTGGTTCATCTCGGTAGAGCCAAATTTGTTTGGACTCACTCAAGAATCTTGTCTTAGTCTAACTAATTCTTGTCCAGGTCATAAAAAGGTTGTCCTAATTCATTAGATGGATTTAAGATAACACCTGCCAATTCCTATCACCTATCAATTTCTATTTTTGGATAAGGATCAACAGTTGACCCTGGATAGTTGGACAAAGGGCCATGTGTCATGTGCTCATTGGAGAGCACCAAAGGCTCTTGTCCTCCTGCTAAAGGAAGAAAGAGAGAGGGTGCATGCCACCATAGGCATGCGCCCCATGTGGATAATGTGGGAGTCCCATGTAGATGGGACTCCAAGTTATTTTGATATGATCAAACACTAGAGCACCAAACAGTTTGGGTTTATCTAGTGTTGGTGCCACCTATGTGATTTTTTGAGGGACTCTCATCTGATTGGATTAGATGACATCATTCCACCAATTAGATTTAGATTTGATTGAATGAAGGCCTCTAATTGATCGGGATGATATGGCACTGCATGGCGCAGCAGGGTCTATTTAAACCCTATTTATGCCTAGATTTTAGTGCTTCTTTCTTTCACCATGCCATAAGGCTGCCCTCCTCTCTTCCATGCCTCCTTCTGATCCTCTCTCTCCTCTCTCCACACCCAAGGAGTTGGGCATAAGTTTAAGAGAAGTCCAAAGAGTATTGGCATCCAAATCAGGAAGAAGGCAGCACTGCTGAAAGAGAAGACTACCGCTTCTTCAAAAAGAGTTTTAAAGAACTTCAAGATTAGATCAACATCTAAGTTTTGGAGCATTGATTCAGAAGGAGAAGACATCTAGATCCTACTCGAGGAGACTACGGTAGAGGTCAGGCACGTGCGTGGCTCGATCCAGAACCTTAGGAGCATCAAGATCATCATCAGGGTAATCCAATTACCCAAAACAAGGTATGAAATTAAATTAGATTTAATTTTATTATATTTTAATATTAGATCTTTAGGATTAGATTCGAGATGTCTCAAATCTGATTATGATTTTTAGAAAAAAATTTTGAAATATTTCTTCAGATCCAATCAGATTTGAACAATCCTATGTCGGAAAATTGGATTTTTCCTTCAATCATATAATGAATGATAATCCCATCAGCCGATAAGCACTGGGCCTTTGGACCTCCAATGATTGTTCAATTAATGGACCCATTATCATCCACTTAATGAGAGGCTATGATCTAGTTATCATAATAACTATTTTATTTTAAGGACCTAAAAATTTTAGGAGATTTAATTTTAAAGAAGAGGAAAGTTCAGACGAACTAGCTTGTCATGATTCTCCCACTGGCTTCACCAAGTCAGCTTAAGGGAGACCATTAATAAGCTAGTCTAGGAGCACCTAAATCAGTCACACTAATTTACCTAACTGACATGGGTTAGCCTGAATAGTTAGGTGATCCGATCAAAACATAATTTCATCAAGAGGTCAGGTAAGTTTGATCAGTGAGAGAGTCTGCCAAAGCTTGCCTTAGACACCATCAGAATGGTCAAGTAAGCGAGCTGCCAATTAAAGACTACTAATTTGCTTTACATTAGAGATCAACTGATTTAATTAGTCTTGATTAGATCAACCTAACAGTTCATGCTAGACCGCATAGTCAAGAATCAAGTCTATCTTGAGTTTCGTTAAAGACATGGACTTGACCAACTATAACTATTGTAATTGATCTAGAGAATCCTTGACCTAATCTAAGATAATAATTGATTAGATTTAGTCAATTTTTTAATTAAGTCCATTCTTTAATCTAACCCTATGTGTAATCCAATTAATGGACCTAATCCCTACTAATCCATTTAATCCAATGTGTTATGATTTATGTCTTAAGATCTTCAATTCACAATCCTAGATCCTAATCAAACAACTTCTTAATTCTTAATTAAGTTTTGGGCTGAGGGTTGGGGTTCAACTTTTCAAAAATAATTTTCATATTTATAAAATATTTTTACAACATGGTTCTACCAACCAAGTTACATGTTTGATTCATAATCAATATGTAAGTAAGATAAGCACGAAACTACTTTAGATCTAATTCAACATGTTCATATAATTGAAATGGTTTCAACTCCAATCAATCATAAATTATCTTAAATCAAATCTAACATATTTATAATGATTAAAATTAGATTAAAATATTTTTAATCAGATCATAAAATCTCTTAGATCTAATCTAAAATTTTATGATCAATATTTTAGATCAGCACGTACTAGGACAACCTCTCAACTATATAGGATAAATCTTACAATAGGACAACCTTATAATTAGTCCGTACAATCTAAAACTTTTATTTTTAGATCTAAAACTCATTTAAATATAATAAATTATAAATAAAATTAGATCATATCTAACAAATTTATGATAAAAAATAGATCTACACAGACTAGAACAACCTCTCCACTATAAGAGGTAAATCTTACAGCAGGACAATCTTATAATTAATTCGTGTGATCATGATTTTTAATTTTAAATTTAATAATTAGATTATAAATTAGATCTAATATAAGAAATAATCTAAACATGCACATATAATCATGTAATAATGAATCTAGGCTCTGATACTAATTGAAGGAACTAGATTTAGGATTTCATGACTAGATCTTGAAACTTTTCAAGATCAGGCAGTGGAAGATTAAAATAAATCAAAATTTATTTATAAAAAGTAGAGAATTTCTAGATCTATAATCCTATTATATGATCATGGCATGATATTAAATCATAAGTTAAAAACATAAAGAAGAAGAACATGTTAATCATATCAACATGTATCTATGCTACATCTAATGCAGGTATGTAATAACAGATTACCTATGCAAGTTAGATGTTCTAACTTATTGATTCGAGCTTAGGAATGATGTTCCAAGCGGCACACATATTCATCCTCTAAGAAAAATCCACACAAGCCCATGAACTTCGATGAGAAGTCCTATGCAGGAAATCAGCACAGTATGCTAGTACTGTGCTGATCCTTCTTCGATAGTCAGTCCGATGTTTTCTTCTTCTAGATTTGGACTCCTCCAAAGAATAAAAAGAAGATGAGAGAATTTAGATTTGAGACACTTTCAAATAATCTCAAAAGGAGTAGGAGAAAAGAAGAACAAAGCAACCCTAGAAGAAGACCCTCTTCTTCTTCTTTGTTCTCTCACCTAGACACCTAGATTAGTATTTATGGAAACCCAATGCCCAAGAGGTCTCTCACCTTGGTATTCACATGCCTAAAATCCCTATCCAGGATCTAGAATGTTTTCAAAAATTAGCCCAAAATTCATCCTATATAATGAGTTATAGAGGAGTCCTTGTTGGGTCAAATTCTTAGACTAGGAAAGAACAAATATGACAACTAGTTGGGGTGCCCAATACTTGGATGCCCCCTTCCTTTGTTTTAGGCATGGACCACCTTCATTTGTTGCACAAAATCTCTTCTCTTTCCACCAAAAATTTTAGAGAAAATCTGAAAGTGTGGGAGGCATAGGAAAGGAGAAATTTTGGTTTCTCAAAACTCTATCTCATAGAATTTGAAACCAAAATAACTTACCTCCTTTGACTTGGTCCACACCTAACTACCAAATAGGAGAGGGAGAGAGGGTGGGTGTGCATAAGAAAGCTGGGAGAGCATATTTGTCACTAAAAATAAATAGAGAGTGGGCATGGGGAGGCATAGGATATAGGTGGCGCAAGATGGAATCTAGTCTTACTAGGATTCCATATTTGACTTGGTCAAATATGGTTTCTTAAACTAAATCAAACCAGAATTAACTCAACCTAATTATGTTAGGCCCCAACCTAATTAAAAACTTAATTAAATCAGTTAAAATTTTTATTTAATTTTTTAATCAAATTAGAAACTTGGGTTGATCCAAGTCCTAGTTAAACTAGGACTAGTTCTTCCTTGCACTTGGCTTATCCAATAAATCAATTGAACTTGATCTAATCAAGTCCAAACCAAATTTAATTAAATTATATTTAATTAGACTTAATCTTAATATTCTAACTTAATCAAATTAAATGAATTAGTAATCAAATTGCTAATCGATCCTCCTGTAATAATTGCACTAGGTTAAACATCAATCATATTGATCGGATCGGATCGGATCATGAATCCTAATGTGTATGATCTCATAGGTCTGAACCTAAATTGATAATATAGGAATAAATTTTTATACCAGTCAAAATGACCATCTAGTAATGGTACCTACTGATCGAATAGGTCGAATGTGTAGAACAACATCCTTAGAACCCATGTGAATATAGTTTCCATATAATTCATCCCCTTGACTAAAATGCTCGTAGGATACCTCAGAGTTCAACTATCAACTCTAATCAGGCTATCCACATTGTATTTTAAAATGCCAAATCCATCTCATGGATTATCCCAGCTAAGGTTTTCTATATTGAAATACAATGATACATTCTTCTTCAACTCTTGGAGTGGTCAATTCTATCTTGATCGCACAATGATTTTACAAGTACTTGACTATGCCCAGAAGTCTTTCATTACTGAATTAAAAATTTAGTTAGTCTGATACCAAAGTATAGTGAGTTGCTTGCAAGTCAATGAGGTGATCTTAGGTCTAAGGGATACTTATACCTATATCCCATCAGAGACATTCTCGACAACAAAATGCTTTAAAATTGATCATGTTCAATGATGATGTATCCCTATATTTTACTTGTATGCCATACCAGTGTCTCCACACTTCTTAGTTAAGAGAACAATCAACCTATATGGCATACAGCGACCTATGCTTGATAGATGTTGTCATCATTATTAACAACCTATCATTTAGTTGTGAATAGTTTTAAGGACTAATCGATAAATTCTCTCTTTATTGAACCTAAATAATCCTAAGAACTTTATCACAATAGTGGAGTTCGTAAGAAAATGAAAAACATGTGATGAAAAATATTAAAAATATATTTTATTAATTAATGAATTAATTATAATTATAATATAGCTCAACCATCAATAGACTGATGATTGACTTTGGGACATATTTTTCAATACCTTTTTCTTCGTTCTTTTAGACGCCTTCTTTAATTGAGGATACTCAGTCTTAAAATGTCTAGGCTTCTTGCATTCATAGCAAATAGGCTGATCCTTCTCCTTTTCTTTCTCTTTCTCCCTGCTAGCTTCTCCTCTAATGAAGCTCCTCTTCTTGAATCCTTATCTTCTTCTTCCCATAAACTTTTTGAATTTTCTAATCACCAGGGCCATGTCTTCATCATTCTCCTTATTGGTAGATAGATCATCTTCTTCTTCAACTGCCATGAATTTCAGGGCTATTATTTTCTTCTTCTTGCTATCCTCTTCATTGTGCTGACCCATGGTAAGCTTATGTATCATCAGGGATCCAACGAGCTCCTCTAGAGGTAGTATGTTAAGATCTTTCGCCTCCTGGATGGCTGTCACCTTGGATTTTCATCTCCTAGGCAAAGATCTGAGAATCTTTCTTATCAATTCACCATTAGTATAAACTTTTTCTAAACTTTTCAAATCATTTATAATATCAGTAAATTTTGTGTACATGTTAGTGATAGATTCAGTAGGATCCATTTTAAATAATTCATATTGGTGAACTAGCATGTTAATCTTTATTTCTTTGACTTGATTTATCCCTTCATGTGTGACCTTAAGTCTATCTTAAATTTTTTTTGCAGAATTGTAAGTAAAAATTTGGTTAAACTCATTTATATCAAAGGCATAATAAAGTATATTCATTGTCTTGGCATTTAATTTGATAAGTTTTTTGTCCATTTCATCCCAATCCTTCTCCAACTTAGGAGAGGATGTGCCATTGATAATGACTGTAGGTGTGTGTGGCCTATTAACAATGATACTCCATATGTCATAGTCGAGGACTTGAATAAAAATGTGCATGTGAGCTTTCCAATAGGTATAGTTGAATCCATTGAAAAGAGGTGGCCTATTAGTTGATTGCCCTTCAACAAGTGAACCTCCTAGTTGGGTTGACATGATCTTTATCTCTAGTTGATAAAATTAACAATTAGTAGAGAGCCAAGACTTTAATACAAATTATTGCCCAACTAGACAACCCAAGAGGGGAGATGAATTGGATTTTCCAAAATTTAAAAGTAGATATGTGCAACGTAAACATTTGAAAGCTATATGAGCAAGATGTGAGAACTAAGAAATACAAGAGACAAGAGTACACACATACAAACAAGAAGTTTTTATAGTGGTTCGATGCACTCCCGGCACCTACGTCCAATCTCCAAGCAAGACTCTTGAAAATTCTACTATAATCTCTTAAGATTATAGTCGGATAATTTTTTCGAGCTTACTATCCCAAAATTCAGTTGGTTTTTCTCTAGGTTCACCAACCACAATCCTTATAGGAATCAAACAAGTCAATACAAACCAATCAATAGAGAGTAAAACCTTAAATTCTGAGTTTTAGCCCCTACTGAAATCAAGTACATGAAAAGAAATAAGAAAGATTTACAACAAACAATACTCCTTTAAATGAGCTGAATGGTTGTCGTTGTAGTTCGTTGAATGCCTCTTTGAATATTGTGACTTATTACACTTCAATACTTAAGAGAACTTTGAGTGAAAAGGATTGCTCATAGAAAATAGGGCATTCATTAATTTTTTCTCATTTTTCTTGGATTTCTTGAATATCCAAAAAATACTTCTTCTCCCTTTTATATCTAGAGCATTCTCTCTAACTTGGATATGATTTGAGTCTAGAAAAAGTAAAATCTAACCATTGGAGAGCAGAAACTAGCTGTTGAAAGTGAGAAAAATAAATCTGAAATAGTTCGTTGAAAAGCTGTCATCATGTCTTGAGACCTCTCAATTTGTCTCGAGACCTCTTGTCAGATTTTGAGATCTCTCAGTTTGGCCAGAAGACTTTTCATTCTTAGATGCTTAAAAATTTGCTTTTTGAAAAAACTTTATGACCTGAGATTGAGAGCTCTCGATTCTGAATGAGTTATTTCGTCGGAATCATGAGTGTTAGATATATGTGTCCTAGAAGTCAGAATTGACTGACACTTATAATACACTTCTAGGGGCAAAATTATAATTATGACTATAATAATTAAAATAGATTATTTTATATCATATATGTGTATTTAGTATCTGTGATACATCCTTTGAGTTAATGGTAATGATAATTCATATTTTCAAGAGTTGAAAATTTAAGACATGAATAATCATTATTAACTCATAAAATGCTCCTGACCATAGGATCATCACGAGGATGGTGATTAATCTGGAAGGTTGGTGTAAAATTGCTTCTCTTTAGTAGATGAGTCTTGAATCTAGGGTGTGGAGACACATGGATGAGAGTACAGGTACTCGTTAGAGACGAGGGCACTGAGAGCGGGTGACACCTCGAGTAGTCATTAGGGAGTCTACACTTTTCATGATGACTGACTCGATGCTGAGTGTGTGTCTGGTTCTTTGACCTGAGTGCATCGAGTTCCCTTAGGGTGTTATAGTTTGACTACACCATTACGATCTTAGCCATATGGAATCCTGAGGTGTATGTTGGCTATAGCATGTTTATTTAGGAAACTGGATGCATCAAGATAGAATCTATCTACCTCGTGTAGAGGAGCAGCCCTATGATAATCATGAGAATCAAGTCCAGAAGCATGGCCATGGCAGAGTGAAATAATAGAAAGAGTTTTATTTAGATTTTACATTGGACTCGAATCGATGATTACATCATATGAAGAGACTAGGTTTTGACGAGTTTACCTTAACCATCTGATCGGGGCTCAAGTAGAAGAACTTAATCACACAAGTAGCTGCCCAAGAGGTTCAGATTCAGCTCTAAGGGTTGCCACGATACATACTGCTAGGTGTCACTGTGGATTTTGGAAGCAATTAGAATGATTTAAATGATCGATCATTCTAGCTGTTCGAATAGAAGAGTTCTGACCCATCGAAAGAAGTTTCGATGATGTCGATGATAGAGATCATGATATATCCCATTACCATACAGAACTGAACCTAACTGGATCACACAAATAAGGATTTGAATCTGGTGATCATCAATTGAACTGATCTAGTTCAATTGATCTGAATGAGATTCAATTAGGTTCAAGAAAATCGTGCTAGCACTCGATTAAACCTAACGTTCTTCTTTTGCTATCATAAATAAGTTATCCTGTCTGAGCCAAAGGAGTTTGTGCTCAATCAGAGGCCTTCATATGGTCTGACTGGAGGTTGTCCAAGTCAAAAAAAGTTGTCTTATTTTGTAAGACATTACCTACCATTTTTGGTCACCTGCCATTTCTTGTTCTTTGACTTTGGTCAAAAGTCTACCTTTGACTGGTCAAACGTTGACCATTGACACTTTGCCTTTTGACCACATGTCATGTACCTATTGGAGAGCTGGTGGGGACCTGTCCCCCTGGCAGAACCTGGCAAGAAAGAGGGCACACGCCACCCTTGGCGTGTGCCCAAGTTGGAGGCACCTAGGAGTCCCTATTGGACAGGGACTCCATCTCCTTTTTGGATTCCAATTAAAGTTCTCCTAAGAACCAACTTTGACTGGTCTTAGGTGCCCTCTAAGTAGGAATCCAGGGAACTCTATTCCCACCAATCAGATTTAGATCTGATTTCATAAAGAGTTGTGATTAGTTCGGAAGAAGAGGAGTTGGATCACAGTTAGTCTATAAATAAGATCCTGTGCCCAACTCAAATTATGATGAGAATTGAAACCCCACGCCCCAAGGCTACCTCTCCCCTCTTCCTCCATGCCAAACCACCTTCTCCCTCTCCTCTCCACATCCAAAAGGAGTTTTGGATTTTTGGTTGGTGCGATCTAGATCAAAGAAAGGCGACTGAAAGCTAGAAGGCTGCACTGCTACAAAGGACGACTGCTGATCTTCGAAAAGAGTTTTGAAGATCCTCCAAATCAGATCCAGATCTAATTTTTGGAGGCGTGATAGAGTGAAGAGGATCTCCAGATCTAGTCCGAGTGGATACCGGTAGAGACCAGGCGCTTATGTGGCTAGATCCAGAATCTTCCGCTGCAAACAGGATCATCAATGGGTAATAGGATTACCCATATCAAGGTAAATTAAATCTGATTTAATTTATCTAATTTTATTTTAATTTTTAAAATAATAATAATTAGATCTAAAACATCTTAGATCTGATCTAGATCAAAGAGAAAAAAATTTGAAATACATCTCTTGATCTGATCAGATCTGAACGAACCTGGTTTGAAAAATCAGGATTTTCCTTCACTATCCTCCTGTCAGAACCTGGCAACGAAGAGGGCACAGCCACCCTTGGCATGTGCCCAAGTTGGAGGCACCTAGGAGTCCCTGTTGGACAGGGACTCCATCTCCTTTTTTGGATTTCAATTAGAGTTCTCCTAAGAACCAACTTTGACTGGTCTTAGGCGCCCTCTAAGGAGGAATCCAGGGGACTCTATTCCCACCAATCAGATTTAGATCTGATTTCATAAAGAGTTGTGATTGATTGGAAAAAAGAGGAGTTGGATCACACTTAGTCTATAAATAAGACCCTGCGCCCAACTCAAAGAGGAATCTGAATTAATTGAGATCTCCACACCCCAAGGCCTTTTCTCCTCTCCTCCTCCATGCCAAAGCATCTTCTCCCTCTCTCTCCACATCCAAAAGAGTTTTGGTTCTTGGTTGGTGGATCCAGATCAAAGAAAGGTGACTGAAAGCTAGAAGGCTGCACTACTGCATAGGACGACTGCTGATCTTCAAAAGGAGTATTGAAGATCCTTCAAATCAAATCCAGATCTAATTTTTGGAGATGTGATAGAGAAGAAGAGGATCTCTAGATCCAGCCCAAGTGGATACCGGTAGAGGCTAGGCACTTGCATGGCTAGATCCAGAACCTTCCGCTGCATACAGGATCATCAACGGATAATAGGATTACCCACATCAAGGTAAATTAATTCTAATTTAATTTATCTAATTTTATTTTAATTTCTAAAATAATAATAATCAAATCTAAAACATCCCAAATCTAATTAGGATCAAAGAAAAATTTTTTTAAAATATATCTCTTGATCCGATCCGATCTGAACGAACCTGGTCCGAAAAATCAGGATTTTCCTTCAGTGAGATCTCTCAAGAATCCTACGAGACCTCTCACTCTTAGAGCACAGAAAGTAAGTTTCTGTCTCCTAAGAATGAGACATCTCGAGATTAACTCAAGACTTCTTGAGGGTGTGCCAAAGCCTTGCTTGAGCATGCCAGACTTCATGAGAGCTCTCAAAAAATTTAGGAGACGTCTCAAAAATTGACCCAAGATAATTTTGAGAGAATTCTTACTACCAAACAAGGGAATTTGATTTTTATTGAATTGGACTTTGTGTCATCCTTATTTTGATCAAAGAGCTCTCTTTCTTCTAACATTTGAACACTTAAAATAAAATATATTAGAAATCATGTACTTTAATATTTGGTCATCATCAAAATCACTTAGGGGGTCAACAATCAATAGTGAGAGGCTCAAGCTCTTCTGATCCAAAGGTTGGTGGCATGGGAAGGCTCTCAACTCAAGCATGAGTAAAACTACTGTTGGTTGGCTCTGCTTTTCTCTTTCGAAGAGTCTTTGGATCCGATACTTTCGACAAGCTCAGATCCATCCCCATGATCTGAAATATTAATCAACTAGCATCGGGTCTTAAAGGCTAAAATAAATGTAATTATGAGATGGGGAGGCCATAAACACCTTCAGAGCCAACTTGACTGATTCCTACAATGAATAAGCTCTGCTTAGATTGGAGCTCTTTCAGCTCTGGGACTTCGTAGCTATGCAAACTATCCAAATCTTCCCTCAAACACTGGTCAAGTGGTGGATCCTTCAACACAGCCTCTTGAGGTTCGCTCCAATCCGTGAAGTCCCATTCATCACCTAAGGAATGGGAAACAAATAAAAAAGCATCCCTTCCAACCATGAACAGTGGAAGGAGCACCTCAGATCAGTGGAGGAGTGTTCTTCCTACTCCTGGGAGTCACATACCACCACCCACGAGATCTAGGATGCCTTTCCAAGATGAAATAATAGTAGAAAAGTATGATGTCGGGTTCAACCCCAGGCAAAACACATACCGCAGTAAAACCACAGAAATACCATCATGAGTTCAGAACCACCAAACAAAATGGCATCTTGAGAAAGTGGAAAAAGAAAGGATAAAGAGAAAGTCTCAGACTAGCCTAGAAACATTTCTTGTAAAGGATGATCCAACCCGAGGGAGAACTACAAGCACGTTCCTCCACCTTTGAAACTTTCCATCAAACTCTGGAGGAATATGGAACTGATTGTGAATCAACACTCGGTCTCTCTCCATCATCTCATATCGAAAGGCCATCAGGGCAAAGCTAGAATCATTCGATTGAGCCATTTCTCCGAAAGAGATGAAAGAAGGGAAAACAAAGGGAAAAAATCAACAAATGAAGAACCTATGACAAAAGAAGACAACAGAGCCTGACCTTTTGTCTCATCCAGAGTCTATATATAGATCAACTCAAAGGGATTTTTGAATGATTCAACTTTCCAAAACATTATTTGCAAAAAACATAAATCAATACAACTCAGACACGTAGCAATGGTCAATTGGATACAACTTCTATCGCTCATACAAATGGCTTGAATTGTGCTCTACACCACCTCTAAAGGGACGTGCAGAGATGTACAGCAATAATTACTATGTGACTAGTGGTTTTGATTCCATTCTCTTAGAATCCCTTCGATCCACTAACAAGATACTTCGAAAACAACAAAAGATAGCTCAGATCAGAATTCAAATCACAAACTCGAGACTTAACAAAGGGAAAGAAGGAGAAGGAATAAGCCACTTCGACAAAAATAAATATTTCAACCAAAAATTTTAAATGCCGCATCGATTTATAGAAAAAAGAAAAAAATATAAGTTTTAGAAAGTCCTTTAATGGTTGACTCTACAATTGATGCGTGCTAATTTATAGCTATGGCAAGTGCACCAGTCGATCAAGTAATAAAGTGAATGAGTAGAGTATCGTTCCTAGAGGATTGAAAAACAAGTACTGAAAAGCTCTTTCCTATGCTTTATTTAGAAGATCGATTTATGAGAATAAGAAATTAAATAATAAAATAAAAAATAATTAAAATTTTTTTAAGAAAATAGAGAGAGTGTAAATTATTAGAATTTTAAACTCAAGAATAATGGATTACTAAAGCAATCGGTTCACCAACTCAGTCAATACAATATTCAGATTTTTAGATTAATTTTATTTCATGTGACGGTGGAGTCTCCTAATTTATTCACTATCCTTTGGTCTAGGCATAGCAAAACTATCAATATTTATTAATTATCCTTTGGTCCAGGTGTAATTTAAATAAATATTAATGTATTAAGTTTTGTGAAATCCTCTAATAAAATACACTACATCCAAAGCACACTAAAATTTCTGCATGCATATGATTCTAATTTGATTCATAATATAAGGTATATAATCAAGAAGCAATAACATAGATGTACTTGGTCCGTAACATCTATGTTCATCAGATCAATTAGAAGATGGCCAGTAATCTAAAAGTATTAAGATCAGATTTATATACTCCTCATGAATAAAATTTAAAAATAATCACACTGAATATTGCACTAAAAGAGTGGCTACACCTTAGCCTTAGTAAAATAAAATTTAGTTCATGATAACAAATTCAAAAACAGCAAATAAAATAAAAAGCATAGAGAAATTAAACCATTTGATTGCTGAAATTGATTATCCGTTGCTCTTGATGTGGAGAACTTGGCAAAGAAGAAGAGGCTCCTTGATCGATGTCTTGATTGTCAAAGAAAAATTCTTTTTTATTTCTCACAAATCACTCTTCTCTTTCTACCTCTCTCCTCTCTTTTCCTTTTTGTTTTTTCTTTCTGACTTCTCTCTCTCTCTCTTTCTCTCTGTCTCTCTCTCTCTCTTTCTCTGTCTCTCTTTATCTCTCTCTCTCTTTGTCTCTTTCTCTTTTTTCACGACAATAGTATATTTTTACAGATAAAGAGTTTGATTTTCCCCCAAAATTCATCAAAAAATAGGTTTAAGACTCCCAAAACAACTCAAATTAAGATCTGGGTAATTTTGCCCATTAGATGTTGATCAAACGGTCCAAAAACCACTTAAAAATCCCTTAAAATAATCTAGATCAAGTCGAATTTTATGCCAACCATTGGATCAATCGTTAGATTGAATCTGGGCCATCTGATCGCGTAGAAAGAGGCCTTCTGATCTTTAGTTTACCATCGGGATGAATCTCAACCGTTGGATCTCGATTGGGAGCTATGGATGCCATCCATCAGTGCCTTCGTTTCGACCATCCAATCGAGTTTCAATGAATGCCACCCGTTGGATTAGATAAAATTCTCAAATTAACCTCCGTAGACCATGCGCGAGCCCGGTGTTGCATAGACCGCCGCATTCTTTAGCCAATTAGAGCACGCTTTATGCTGTAAAATTTTCAAATTGCCCTTCAGATGGTCGATCGTGCACTGCAAAAAATGCTGACGTCATCCTGACGTCAGGGTTGCATCGACGGGTCGATCTGCTGTTTCGATCGAATCGGGCTGAACCGCTGAACCGGTTTGAACCGAACCATTTTTTTTTTTTTGAAATTCAATTCTGGGCTCGTTTAAAGTCCATTTAACTTGAAATTTATTTCATCTGAACCAAAAAAATAAGATCTTCACATTGGTGGCCTTCTTTCCTACATAAGATTAATAAAAATATTAATTTATAAGAAAATAGATTAATTTATTTTATAATTTAATACTTTTATTAGTATATTTTTACCACTTATCAATGGCCTTCTTCAACATTGGCTTCTTTCATCTGTGAAGCAGAATCAACCTTATTTGTTCCCATGAGAGTATCGGATGTGCTTGCAAACCTTCCAAGGCAGTGATCTATCACAATCTTCAAACTTTTATCTAATGGGTCCACTTGTAAAGATTCAACATCGTTCGTCGGAGGATGAACTTGAGCCATTACTTTACACCTCTCAAAGCTAGTAGAGAATCTCAATTTATAGGCCTTGATCACAAAATCAGTTTCACTCTTATACAATCGATCGAGCCTGTCGCTCACCTTTCAAAGGTCAACCTGAGACATAGAAGGTTCTCAAATTGTCAGTGCCCCTCTTGCTGAAGGACCTTCGTCCCACCGAGATGTCTCCTCCCCATGATGTGCTCTATCAGAGGTCATGGGCCTTTTATTCGGCATCCTATCAGAATCCCTTGGAGAGCGAGCCCTGGGTGTAGAGTTCATTCTCCCTTCAAGTATCCTCCTCAAATGGTCAATATCTTCGCAAGCCCGACGACAATCCCATTCGACTTCTAACCTCCATCTTTCTAGGACTTCAATTATTCTATAAGCCCTCTCTAACTCATCATCTCGATGATTGATCATCTCACAGGCCTCAAAGGTGCTTTCTTAGAATAGTCAAGCTCCCTAACCAGCTCAACATTAGCAGCCTTTTATTGCTCTGAATAATATTTTAACCTATCAATCTCCTCCTTCGCCTCAGCAAAATCCAAAGACAAAACTTCGGAAGAAACCCTGATGAAATTGGCAAGATAATGACCAACCAAAGTCAAAGATATGATGGCACCCACCATCCGATGCTGAGCACCTTCTCTCTCCAAAGCCCGTCTCTCCTCCATCAAGAGATAACCTTCTAAGAACTTGGCTATAGTTCTAAGGGTCTCTATGGTAGAGGGAGAAGGAGGGGTTGGCCGTGAAGCCTCCACCCCAGTTTCAATCAAAGGTAGACTAGGGATAGATATCGTCTATTATAGTGGATCTGCAGCTTCACTTATCCTGGCTAGTTCGGGAGGCTTAGCAGTCTCTATAACCTCTGCCGCTCCTCTGGCAAGATCCTTAGAAGAAGCCTCACCTACTAGGCGCTCTTTCATGACAACCCTCACTAGAGAAATCGGTGAAGCTAACTATGTAATAGCTTCCATCATTGAATCTCTCGGTATGGCCATAACTTCAGTAGATGGAGCCACCATTTCGACGGTGGCCTTTGCTTCCAAACCTACTGGCTTGCTAGTAGACAAAAGATTTTCATCTCCCTTGTTCGCTAGAGTAGGGGGAGACATGGCCTAAGGATAGCATTCAAAGCCTTAACGATAGTATTTTCAGGAGCTTGAGATTGAGCAGACAAGGCCCTATCCTATTTCTTGATAAACACGTAAAATATATATATATATAAATATTAATTCATTAAATTAATTTATCTTTATTCTTAAAAATCGATATTTTAATTTTATTTTTTATAAAAAAATAATGAATGAAAAGAGCTCAATTTATGGGTCGCAACAAAATAAATTTGAAGCGAATTGAACTTAAAATGGACCCAAAATGGAGTTTTGAAGGAAAAATAAAGAAAAAATGGAAAAAAATATAACAAGCTCAAAAATTCGGCCCATTAGGCCCGTCGGTGCATGGTAGACCAACCAGCCGGTCCATAGTAGACCAACTAGTCGATCCATAGATCCTATGCAGACCAGTCAGCTCAGCAAGCGGAGCTAATCAGTAGCTGCCATGTGGCAAACCAAAACCATTAAAAGGCTTATCGAAATAACCTCGTGGCTTATGGGAGTGTTTTGGTAATTTTGTGAAGCATGGCACACAGCGATTGGTGGAGGTCTTCCATGTTCCCGATTCGCATGGTCTACAACTACAGCACAGGCATGATCGGATGGTAGCCACCCATCCTACCTGAGATCCAACGGTCCACGTCGATTCTCAATTTGATTCGAAGAGATCCAACTGATTTTTACACGATCGAATGGCTAGGAACTATACCGATCAGGATCTAACAGCCAAAAATTATCTCCGACTTGATTTAGGAGATCAGAAGTGCCATTCGATGGTCAGAATTCAATCCTAGTCAAGATCCAATAGCTATAAATAGATCAGAGCCCTATTTAAGCTACAAAAGTCCAATTTTGGTCAAATCTGGACCATTGAAACCCGATCTGATGGTAGAAAATTATTCTAGAGAGCAGAATACGATCAATTTCTTTAGTTTTTCTCTAATTTTAACCCAATTTCTCTCATTTTCTCATTATAAATACCTCCCTGAATCTCCCTAAAGCTCCAAGAAGCCTCCCCTCTTAGGGAATCAGCCTCTCCAAAGCCCTTCTTCATGCCACAGCCTCTCTGAAAGCTCTCTCTCTCTCTCTCCCTATTTCTCTCTTCTCAAGCTTTCTTCTCTCTTTCTTCTCCTTTCTCTCTTCCAACACATCAAAAATCTAAGCTTACATTTCCACCAAAACTTCTCTCCTGTTCTGAATTTCTGTCACCTGCTACTATCTAGATTCTTCTACAAGATTCCAAGGATGAAGATTTCAACGAGAAGCTCTCTGATGTCTCTCTTTCTCAAGAGATCATTGTGATCTTATTCTGATGGTGTTTTCTATTTTCTACTTTTTATATCTTTTTATTATGCAATAAAAACTGATTTTCTTTATAATTCTTTTGTGTCTTTATTTTTTTGCAATTAATCTAGAATAGTTTATTATCCTTAGGATGAGCCATGATCTACAGATACGATTCATACTCTTAAAATAAATTATATTCAAATTAATTCTTAATTTTATATCTAAATCAATTTAGACTAGCCTATAACTTTAAGAGATGGACTGTGATCTAAGAATACAGGTTGTGCTCTTTAAGATAAGTTATATCTTTTTTGATTAGATATCAATTAAAGCATATTAAAAGGAATATCAACTATCAGATAAGTGATCAATCGAAATCCTGAGAATCCATCTCCATACTTGCATCTTTTCTTTTAATTAATACTCTATTTATTTGCTTTCTTAATCAATTTAAGTAGTTTTTTAATTAATCAATTTTTAATTAATCTTAATTTTATTTTTAATTTATTATTTAAATATAATTAACACGATCCCTGTGGATATGATCCTAACTAATTCTATCTATATAGTAGTAAGTTAGATTTTATTTTTGATCGCCTACAACAGTGACCACTTCCTTTGGGCTGAAGACACTTACAGCTTCCTTAACAACATGGGATCCATTTGGCCCTCAAAACTCATGACAGGAACTCCTAGTGAGGAAGATGATAAATGCTGCTATCACAATCGTCCCTCTTTCGTACACCTTGCAAGTATACTTAAAAGAAAGAAGATGAAGAGAAAAAGACGTCTCTTCAATTATTTTCTCAAAAGAATCAAAGGTTGAATGGTCCCTTCGATCATGATCAAGTTCAATGCCGCAAGATGATGTCATCGATCATTAAATGCTGAAGACATCATTAGAAATAAAAAAGCATGTTATCTAATCTAAGATGTCATTTAGAAAATAGTCCTTTCATCTAATTTTCAGACTCAATACTAGGGGGGTAGTGTTATGGCAGTAATATGAACACCTCATATCAATTGGATTGATGTCTAAACCATCATAGATCAATAGAAAACTATTGGAAAACATGTAGGGTTTTATGCTTGTATTTCAAAACTTTTTCAAAATAAATCATAGTAGAAGATATAGATTAAACTATTTAATCTACTAAAGCATCTAATCTAATTACCAATCCTACAACTAGGACTTATAATATGTCATAATGCATATATAAATCTAAAAATTAATGTACTTTGGTATTGATCAAATCAATATCCTGAAGAAAAAAATATATTTTTCGGATTAGGTTCATTCAGATCTGATTGGATCAGAAGAGATATTTCAAAAAATTTTTAACTAAGATCCTAATCAGATCTAAGACTCCTCAGATATGATCTTATTGATCTGATAATAAAAATATAAATAAAAATTAAATCTAATTTAATCATATCTTTATTTTGGATAAATCAATTATCCTATGATGATCCCGATGTTTGCCTAAGGTTCTGGATGTAGCTAGCAAGTGCCTGGCCTATATCGCTATCCACTCAGACAGGATCTGAAGATCTTCTATTTTTCAGTCAATCTTTCAAAAATCAGATCTAGATCTAATCTTGAAGGTCTTCAAAACTACTTTTGAAGAATAGTTGTTGTCTCTTGCAGCAGTGCTACCTTCTTCCTTTCCTAGCACCTTTCACTTGCTTGGATCGCATTTTGTTCATGCCCAAAAGCCCTTGGGTGTAGAGAAGAGAGAGAGGACCAGAGGGTGGCATGAAGAAGGAGGGAGAGGAACTATGTGGCATCGGCTAAAGACAGAAGAATTAAATTCTAGGCACAGACAGGGTTTATATAGACCCTACTGTGCCATGCAGTGCCACATCATCCTAGCTAATCACAGCCCTTTGTGCAACTAGATCTAAATCTGATTGATGGAATGACATCATTTGATCCAATCAAATAAAAGACCCTCAAAACCCTCCTAAGGTGGTGCCAAGACTGGGTCAAACAAGACTTCTTAGCGCCACACAGTTTAATCCCCTGAAGCAACCTGAAGTCCCATCTATATGGGACTCCTTTTATCCTCATGGGGCGCATGCCTCCCTAGGTGTGCGCCTCCTTCCTATCTACTTTTTAGCAGGAGGACAAGTCCCCAGGTACTCTCCTATGGGTGCATGACACATGGGCAAATGTCAAAGTGTCTAGGGTCAACATTTGACCAATGTCCGAAAATAAGATTTAGTAGGTGATCAAAAATGATAGGTGTTGCCTCAAATTTATCTCATAAATTAAGATAATCCTTTTCTAATCTAGAAAGCTTCAGTCAGACCAAGTAAAGTTTTTGAGTGAGCCCAAACACATTTGGCTTAGTCGAGACAAGTTTTAATGATTGTTAAAGAAGAACATTAGGCTCAATCGTGTACTAGCATGATTTTCTTGAATCTAATTGAATCTTATTCAAATCAATCGAACTGGGTTAATCCAATTGATGATATCCAGATCCAAACCCTTGTTTGTGTGACCTAGTTAGGTTCAGTTTCGTATGGTAATGGATTATGTTGTGATCTCTATCATCGACATCATTGCAATACCTTCCAATGAAATAGAATTTTTTTACTTCAGACAACTAGTATGATCGATCATCCAAATCATTCTAATTGCTCCCAAAATCCATCAGTGATACCTAGCAGCATATGGTGGCAATCCATCAAAACTGAAAGCGAACCTCTCGGTGCAGTTATCTATGTGATTAAGTTTCTTGAAAAGATATCCTGATAGTCAATTTCTTCACGCTGACTTTATCCTTTTGCCACTAATCTAGCTTTGAATGTCTCCACATTTCCATCTGCACCAATCTTTCTCTTATAGATCCATTTACACCCAATAAGTACATACTTTCAGGTAGATCTACCAAGGTCCAGACTTGGTTTGAGTGTATCGAGTTAATTTCTGACTTCATTGCCTATAACTATTTCTCGGAGTCAATATTGATATCGCCTCGTCATAGATTTTGGGACCATCACCATGAATCCCATTACCTATGAGGAACATTTTCTCTACTTCCTCTAAAATAATACCTAAGTACCTCTCAGGAGGATGAAAAATCCTTTTCAATCTATGAGATGGAGGAGATAGTAATTGTATTGGCTCAACCTGATTTGGTTCCATAGGATCCTTAGCTTGTTGCTCTTATGAGATTTTCTCCTCGAGCTTGATCTGCTTTCCAATGCCACCATCTTGAATAAACTATTTTTTAAGAAAGATAGCATGCTGACTCACAATCACATTGTGGTCTTCTGGAATGTAGAAATAATATCCTAATGACTCTTTAGGATATCATATGAATCGAGCTCTAAAGGACCTATAGTCTAACTTGTCCACTTGTTATCTTTTGATATGAGCCAGATAACCCTAAATTCTGAGATGACTCAGACTTGGTTTCTTATCATGCCATATCTTATATGGTATGGTAGGAACGGTTTTAGAGAAAATCTATTCAATAAATATATAGTAGTTAACAGACTATATCCCCAAAGAAAATTAGAAAGATCTATGAAGCTCATCACGGATCGGACCATATTTAATAGGATCCGATTCCTCTATTCTGAAACCCCATTGAGTTGAGGTATTCCAGGTGGAGTCTATTGAGAGACTGCCATTTTGCTTGAGATAGTCTAAAATTTTTTGACTAAGGTATTCACCTCCTTAATCTGATCGAAGAATCTTAATGAATTTTTTAGTTTGCTTTTCAACTTCATGTCTGAATTTCTTAAACTTTTCAAGGGCTTCAAACTTGTGTCTTACAAAATACACATACCCATATCGAGATAAATCATCGAAAAAGATTATGAAGTAGTCAAAGTTGCCTCTAACCGGCACATCAAATGGGCTGCACACATCAGTATGTACTAGGGCAAGTAGTTCCATGGCCCTTTCCCCATGTCCTACAAAAGGGAGCTTAGTCATTTTGCCATGAAGACATGATTAACAAATTAGATATGACTCGAAAGTCAACGGACTCAATAGTTTAATTTTTGCTAATTTGTTAATCCTATCTTCTGCTATATGACCTAGCCTTAGGTGCCATAAATACCTATCGTTTAGACTATCTCTAGGTCATTTTGATCTTATGGCATTCACATTTTGCTTAATATTAAAAATAGATACATCAATACGTAATTGGTAGAGACTGTTAATAAGAAAACCACTTGCAATTTTATTTCTTTCATAAAGAATATTATAATGGTCCTTAAGAAAACTAATTACATAGCCTTCTTGTGCTAAACATGAAACTGAAATCAAATTCCTACTTGCAGTAGGCATATAATAATAATCCTTAAGTACTAAATCTAAGCCAGATGGTAGTCGAAGAGGGTAGGTTTCCACGGCCACAGTAGCAACCCTTGCTTCGTTTCCAATGCGTAGGATCATCTCACCATCCCTCAGCCTCCTACTATTCTCAAGACCCCGCATGAAAGTATACAAATGAGCTCTAGAACCAGAATCAAGCATCCAACTAGATGGAAAAGAAACCATAAGGTTAGATTCAATAACGAGCATACCTCCAAAAGGACCTATTTTCTTCTTATTCTTCAGAATGGCCAGATACGTAGGACAGTTCCGCTTCCAGTGGCCATCAGTATTATAATGGAAATATTTTTCTTTGCCAGCGGCCTTTTTCTTCAGCTCTGCCTTCCTTTTCTTTCCATATTCTACCTTCTATCTTTTTACAGACTTCTTCTTTCCAAAAGACTTTTTCATGAAAGAAGTCCATTCCATAGAAAGTACTGAGCCTTTAGAATTTTTCATAGAAAGCTCAGTAATAACCAGCATATTCATAAGCTTGACCAGAGTATTCTGAAGTTTTTGCATATGGCAGTTCATGATGAATTGCCCATATGCATCAGTCAAGGATTGTAGAATTATATCATTCTACAGATCTTGGTCTAACTTCACTCTGAGCTTCTCAAGCTTTTTCAAGTTCTTAATCATCATCAAATAATGATCTTGGACTGACTGCCCATCATGCATTTTAGCCTTAAACAGTCGTTTAGTGATTTGATATTTGGCTACGTGACTCTATTCACCAAACAACTCTTGCAGGTGAGCCAATATTTGGCGGGCAGTCTTGATATCTTCAGTTGGTGCTAAAGCTCATCAGACATCAAGCTCAATATATAGTATCTGGCCTTATTATCTTCATCCATCCACTTGTCAAGAGATGCTCTCTATTTAGCAGATGGATGAGCTGGTAAGATGGGGGGATCCTGATCCTATACATGAGTCAACTTCTCGAAACCCAAAATGATTTTGAAGTTTCAAAGCCAATCCTTGTAATTGGGTCTGATCAGTCTATGGGTGTCCAGGATACGGGCTAGTGGGTTGGACGCAGATATTTTTCTTTTTCCTATAGAGAGTCAAAATTTTTAGTTAGATTTTATAATTAAGACTTGACCAATTTATTTAAAGATTTAATTTTTAAATAAATTAGCTCCCACTATTTTTTTGGATCCCTACACTCCCTCTGTAGAGATGCAAAAATCTTCATGATTACTGATTTCTAGTGGGTGGTGCAGTCCCACCAACTGACTCATCACCTCACCTAACAGTTATTGGTGATGGGTTAGCCAATGAGTGAATAACTCTTATCCAATGATTCTCTAATCATGGTGCACCCAGACTTGGTCTCTAATTCATAAATCTCACCGTGTCTGGAACATTGATCCAGTCCTTAGTTAAGTCAGACCTACATTTGCATAGATTGGATTCCTAATTGGGTCTCTCACCGTATCCAAAATATTAAGCCCAATCCATCCTTCTGCCCATAACATCCAATGCCTAATAGATATGGTTGCATCTTTTCAGTGCAACTAAACCACTGTAACCAACCGAGAACAATCAACCTCGGAAAGGGCCGCACATCTACAATGGTGGAAGACCTTGGACTTAATCTTTTCTTAGGGAGATTTTATTTAGGTCTTTTTAAACTTGACTTGATATAGCCATAACCATTATGACTAACCTAGTGGCATGAGTTAGCTCAAATTATTAGCCACCTTAGATCAAGACTGGGCCGATAAATATGGCAAGGTAAGTGAGATCGGTGGAATGAATATGCCATTAACTTGATAAGAACACATTCGAGTCGAGTAGCTTCCAATTAAAAATCAGTCGATCGTATCTGCCAAACTTACCTTAGACACCAAATTATTGAGCTAGAATCAATCGGATTAGCCTACAATCCAGACTCTAACCACTAAGCCTAATTAGGTCTTAATTTGATTGATCACTCATATGACTCGACCATGATCCAGACTTAATCCTATTAGGTTGGTCAATTTAAGCACTTGTTGATCCCATCTAACCAACTCTTGATTCGGTTTGATCAACCGCTAGACCTAATTGAGCTACCCAAGCCCGAACCCAATTTTATGAATATATCTTAGATCTAAAAATTCTCAATTTTAGATCTAATTATATTTTATAATTTTAATTCTTTAATTATATTTAGGGTTCATAAATAAAATATGCACAATAAAATCCTAGGATTTCAGGATCTACGGTTTTGTAGAAAGTAAGTTTTTGATTTCTGATTAAGGACGAACGCACAGCACCCTTACACACCATAAGAACACCCCATCGAATAGAAGGAGAGGGCCTTTAAATCCTACTTTATTCTTATAATCGGACGGCCAAGAAGGAATGCCTTGAATCAGAAATATGATAAATTTACAAAACTAGTTTTAGATTTATACATCATATATCACATATATAAAAATTGATCTAACTAAAAAAATGGCATATTTTGCATACATCTCATGTATCGATATCATGCATATTTTCAAATCTAAATTATCTCATAAATATTTAAAAAATTAGATTTAAATTTGATCATATCAAAATAAAATTCTAATCTAGATAATTATGTAGAACTATTCTACAACTAGTCTAAACATGCATCTAATCATATCTCATATGATATTTAAAATTAAATAAATTTTATTTTCTATTTTCTTAGATGTAATTATAATATTTATAATATCAAAAAATAGTAAATAAATAGATCTAAAAATTATAATTTAATTAAATTAAATTTATGATCATGCTAAGACTAACATATAGAACTAATTCTATTCCTAGAACTAGTCATGCATATCTTCATACATCTTAGATCTAGATTATTTAATTTTAATTTTTTAATTTTAGATCTAATCATATCTCATGTGATATCTAAAATCATCTAATTATCATATTAAAAATAAATTTAAAATTAGATCTAATAAATTATGAAACCTAGGCTCTGATACCAGTTGAAGGGAAAAACCTATTTTTTGTATCCAAGTTCGTTCAGATCTGATTGGATCAGAAGGGTATATTTTAAATTTTTTTTTTTTTAAGATCCTAATCAAATCTAAGACTCTTCAAATCTAATCTTATTGATCTGATAATAAAAATATAAATAAAAATTAAATCTAATTTAATTATACCTTTATTTTGAGTAATCCTAATTATCTTATGATGATCCCGATGTTTGCCTGGAAGGTTCTGGATGTAGCCACGCAAGTACCTAGCCTCTACCGATATCCACTCGGATAGGATCTAAAGATCTTCTTCTTCTCAATCAATTTCTCCAAAAATTAGATCTAGATCTAATCTTGAAGGTCTTCAAAACTACTTTTGAAGAACGGCCATTGTCTCTTGCAGCAGTGCTGCCTTCTTCCTTTCCTGACGCCTTTCACTTGCTTGGATTGCACCTTGTTCATGCCAAAAAGCCCTTGGGTGTGGAGAGGAGAGAGATGACCAGAGGGTGGCATGGAGAAGGTGGGAGAGGGGCTATGTAGTATGGGCTAAAGGTAGAAGAATTAAATTCTAGGCGTAGATAGGGTTTTTATAGATCCTACTGCGCCATGCAATGCCACATCATTCTGGCCAATCACGGTCCTTTATGCAATCAAATCTAAATCTGATTGGTGGGATGACATCATCTGATCTAATCAGATGAGATACCCTCAAAACCCTCCTAAGGTGGCACCAAGACTGGGTCAAACAAGACTTTTTGCCACCATATAGTTTAATCTCCTGAAGCAACCTGGAGTCTCATCTGTATGGGACTCCATCTTTTATCCTCATGGGGTGCATGCCTCCCTAGGCGTGCACCCCCTTCCTATCTAAATTTAGTATGGGGACAAGTTCTTAGGTACTCTCCTATGGGTGCATGACACATGGGCAGATGTCTAAGTATCCATGGTCAATATTTGACCAATGTCCAAAAACAAGATTTAGCAGCAGATGATCGAAAATGGTAGGTGTTGTCTCAAATTTATCTCATAAATTAAGACAACCCTTTTCTAATCTAGACAAGCTCCAGTCAGACCAAGTAAAGGTTCTTGGGTGAGTCCAAACTACATTTGGCTCAGTCGAGACAAGCTTTAATGATTGTTAAAGAAGAACATTAGGCTCAATCATGTGCTAGCACGATTTTCTTGAACCTAATTGAATCTTATTCAAATCAATTGAACTGGGTTAATCCAATTGATGATATCCAAATTCAAACCCTTATTTGTGTGATCTAGTTAGGTTCAGTTCTGTATGGTAATGGGATATGTCATGATCTCTATCATCGACATCATCGAAACACCTTTCAATGGATCAAAATTTTTCTGTTTCAGGCAACTAGTAATGATCGATCATCCAAAATCATTCTAATTGCTTCCCAAAATCCATCCAGTGACACCTAGCAGTATATGGTGGCAACCCATCAGAACTGAAAGTGAACCTCTTGGTGCAGCTACCTATGTGATTAAGTTCTTCTATCTTGAGCCCCGATCAGATTAGGGTTAAGGTGAACTCGTCAAACCCTAATTTCTGTCATATGAATTAATCATTCGATTCAAGTCCAATGTGAAAATCCTAATAGAAACTCTTTCTATTATTTCACTCTGCCATGGCCATGGACTTATGGACTTGATTCTCATGATCATCATAGGGCTGCTCCTCATCCACCGAGGTAGATAGATCCCATCTTGGTGCAATCCAATTCCTACAATGAACATGCTATAGCCAACATACACCTCAGGATTCTGAATGGTTAGGAGACCGAGTTATGGTGTAGTCAAACTATAACACCCTCAAGGTGAACTATCAATGCACCTTAGGTCAAAGAACTAAACACACCACTGCAGCTTTAAGCCAGTCATCGATGAGAAGGTAGACTTCCTTATGACTACTCGAGGTGGTCACGCTCAGTGCCCTCATTCTCTAATGAGTACTTATACTCTCGCTCTGATGTCTCTACATCGTAGATTCAAAACTCATCTATCCAAAAGAAGTGATCATACACCAAAGTCTCAGACCAATGGGACACTTGATCAGCCATCAGATCAGGTAGAAATTCCTAATGTGTGTGACCCCGTAGGTCCGAATCTAAGCCGGTAGCACAGAAACCAATTTCTATACTAATCGAAGTGACCATCTAGCAATGGTACCTAACATCTAGATAGGTCGAATAATCACAACTGCAACATTCAAAACCTACACGAATATGGTTACCATATAATTTATTCCTATGACCTCTGTGTAATAGATGACTTAGGGTTAGACTGTCAATCCTAAAAAATACATCCATGTCGTGTCTCAAAGCAATTAGTCTCATGACTCCTCACTAAGACTGTTCTGACCAAGATTTTGCTAAATTAAAATATAGTTGAACATAGCTCCTAAAATCAGGAGTGGTCAATCTCATCTTGATACACGCACCAACTCCACAAGTACTTGACTGTGCCCAAAAACCTTCCATCATTGAATTAGAAATTCAAATAGTCCAGCACCAAAATATAGTGAGTTGCTTGGAAGTCACTATGATGATCTCAGGTCGAAGGGATATTTATACCCATATTCCATCGAAGCTAATCTTGACAAGAGAAAAGCCCCAAAGTTGGTCATGTTCAGTGCAGATGTACCCGTACATCTCACTTGCATGCCATATCAGTGTCTCAACACTCCTTGGTTATAGAGACAACTAACCTATATGGCACACAATGATCTATACTTGATAAATGTTGTCATCCTAAGTAACAACGTATCATTTGGTAGTGAACTATTTAAGGACTAAATGACAAATCCTCCTTTGCCGAATCTAGATAGTCCTTAGGACTTTATCATAACATAGGAGTTCATTAGAAGACAACAAAATTTATGATGAAAAATGCTAAAATAACTTTCATTAATTTATAATTCATATATAATTATAAATATATGGCCCAATCGTCAATAGACTGATGATTGGCTTTAGGACACATTCCCAACATGTGGATGACTGTGAACTTTTACGACTCAATTATTTCTTTTGAAGCTCTGCTACCTTCATGAATGCCCAAAGGTTAATAAAGTGGAGATGAAGCTCTTTCGCTTACGTATCCAAAGCTCTTGGTGCGAGAATGCAGAGGTTCACCACTCTTTATAGATTGCAGAAGTTCATCCAGGGAGGAGGAGTTCTATCGATTTGGTGTCAATCCAATGTTGAACAATCCAGATAGATTTTGATAAAGAGAGAGTCCAAACAGCTTTAAGATTGATCAGGCCAGACTGCACTATGATCGATCACTTAACTGCTTTGAGAGCCACCGCCATTATTCAAGCTTGTTCTGGCGAGACCCATGAGACCCCGGAGGTTCTCGAGTTATTGCATGAAGTTGGCCATGATTGCTGTCATTGGATAAGGTCGCCCTTAATGTTCGAATCCTTCTCGGACTTCAGCAGGAAAGGGTTTATCCCTAACACAAGCCCCCTACTCCCGAGTTCAAATTTTGAAAGAAGGAAGTAAAGGAATGCGAGTGCCGAAGTCCTTTTTTTACCTTTCGCACCCTTTGCAGAGAAAGTCTTAGCACTATCTTTGCTGACATCAAAGCTTCGTTAATATGATTTGCCTTGAAAAGATAAATTTTTGAAACTCCCGTCAAAGTGCTATCCAAGGCATGGTGCAATAAAGATTTTGGCCATTACTGCTCTGCTACCATGATGAAGGAGACATGTGTCAGCCTGGGGTTGGTTAGTGGAGATCTACAATCATGATCATTTTGGACTCTTTCAGCCATTTAAACTCATCTTTCTTTCTTGAGATTTCATTTCATCCAGGTCTCCTCTCTCTTCCTCTGGTCTTCCTCTCCCTTCTGCTCCATAGCACTAGTGTCTTCCATCATCTCCTTCAATTCCTAGGGGTTCTCTCCATCATTTTTCATCGAGCTTGCCACCTCTCCATTCTTTTTCATCGATTTAGGTCAGTTCCTGAATTCTTCTTTTTGATCATTCGTATCTTTTAGCATCTCTACCCATTCAATTTCTTCAAATTTTATTTTTTTTGATTTTTTAGGGGTTTTCTCCACTTTGGTTTGATCCTCATGTCCTCTGAAGAATCTTGATCAACTGGTTCTAGAAGTTCGGCTCATTTGGCTTCAATGGATCCTCCCTAAAAGGATCCCGAACCTGTAGGAGTACCTCAGCCATCCTTCATCCCTGATACCATCCCATGCAAACTTTGATCTGAAGATCTTTCACTGATTACCAGTTCAGAATTTCTTTCGATTGCAAACTTGAACTCCCTGGTCCTTGCGATCGAGCCTGCTCTCCTCCTCCTAGCCAGACTTATTTGTATATTGAAACCCTTCGGGCAAGACTTCGGCTACCGATACCTTCCTTCGTAATCAACTTATTCTAGTTCTTAAATATTTTCTTTACCGCCATGGCACCAAACTCCTTTAGGTTCATCATAGGATTTCTCTTCTTGTGCATTATGGCCAACGTCCGACCTTCCATATCCTTATTCCATAAATAATTGAGCTACCTAAATCTGAACCCAATTTTATGAATATATCTTAGATCTGAAAATTCTCAATTTTAGATCTAATATATTTTATAATTTTAATTCTCAATTATATTTAGGGTTCATAAATAAAACATGTATATAAAATACTAGGATTTTAGGATTTACGGTTTTGTAGAAAATAAGTTTTTGATTTCTGATTAAGGATGAACGCACAGCACCCTTATATACCATAAGAACACCCCATCGAATAGAAGGAGAGGGCCTTTAAACCCTACTTTATTCTTATAATCGGATGGCCAAGAAGAATGCCTTGATTAGAAATATGATAAATTTACAAAACTAGTTAGATTTACATCATATATCACATATATAAAAATTGATCTAACTAAAAAAATATATTTTGCATACATCTCATGCATTATATCATGCATATTTTCAAATTTAAATTATCTCATAAATATTTAAAAAATAATATTTAAATTTGATCATATCAAATTAAAATTTATTCTAGATAATTTTGTAGAACTATTCTACCACTAATTTAAACATGCATCTATCATATCTCATATGAATAAATTAAATAAATTTATTTTCTATTTTCTAGATGTAATTATAATATTTATAATATCAAAAAATAATAAATAAATAGATCTAAAAATTATAATTAATTAAATTAAATTTATGATCATGCTAGACTACATATAGAATAATTCTATTCCTAGTCTAGTCATGCATCTCATACATCTTAGATCTAGATTATTTAATTTTTAATTTTTTAATTTTAGATCTAATCATATCTAATGTGATATCTAAAATCATCTAATTATCATATTAAAAATAAATTAAAATTAGATCTAATAAATTATGAAACCTAGCTCTGATACCAGTTGAAGGGAAAAACCTATTTTTTGTATCAAGTTCGTTCAGATCTGATTGGATCAGAAGGGTTATTTTAATTTTTTTTTTTAAGATCCTAATCAAATCTAAGACTCTTCAAATCTAATCTTATTGATCTGATAATAAAAATATAAATAAAAATTAAATCTAATTTAATTATACCTTTATTTTGAGTAATCTAATTATCTTATGATGATCCCGATGTTTGCCTGAGGTTCTGGATGTAGCCATGCAAGTACCTAGCCTCTACCGATATCCACTCGGATAGGATCTAAAGATCTTCTTCTTCTCAATCAATTTCTCTAAAAATCAGATCTAGATCTGATCTTGAAGGTCTTCAAAACTACTTTTGAAGAACGGCCATTGTCTCTTGCAGCAGTGCTGCCTTCTTCCTTTCCTGACGCCTTTCACTTGCTTGGATTGCACCTTGTTCATGCCAAAAATCCCTTGGGTGTGGAGAGGAGAGAGATGACCAGAGGGTGGCATGGAGAAGGTGGGAGAGGGGCTATATAGTATGGGCTAAAGGCAGAAGAATTAAATTCTAGGCGTAGATAGGGTTTTTATAGATCCTACTGTGCCATGCAATGCCACATCATTCTGGCCAATCACGGCCCTTTGTGCAATCAGATCTAAATCTGATTGGTGGGATGACATCATCTGATCTAATCAGATGAGATACCCTCAAAACCCTCCTAAGGTGGCACCAAGACTGGGTCAAACAAGACTTTTTGCCACCATATAGTTTAATCTCCTGAAGCAACCTGGAGTCTCATCTGTATGGGACTCCATCTTTTATCCTCATGGGGTGCATGCCTCCCTAGGCGTGCACCCCCTTCCTATCTAAATTTAGTATGGGGACAAGTTCTTAGGTACTCTCCTATGGGTGCATGACACATGGGCAGATGTCTAAGTATCCATGGTCAATATTTGACCAATGTCCAAAAACAAGATTTAGCAGATGATCGAAAATGGTAGGTGTTGTCTCAAATTTATCTCATAAATTAAGACAACCCTTTTCTAATCTAGACAAGCTCCAGTCAGACCAAGTAAAGGTTCCTGGGTGAGTCCAAATACATTTGGCTCAGTCGAGACAAGCTTTAATGATTGTTAAAGAAGAACATTAGGCTCAATCATGTGCTAGCACGATTTTCTTGAACCTAATTGAATCTTATTCAAATCAATTGAACTGGGTTAATCCAATTGATGATATCCAAATCCAAACCCTTATTTCTGTGATCCAGTTAGGTTCAGTTTTGTGTGGTAATGGGATATGTCATGATCTCTATCATCGACATCATCGCAACACCTTTCAATGGATCAAAATTTTTCTGTTTCAGACAACTAGTATGATCGATCATCCAAATCATTCTAATTGCTTCCAAAATTCATCAGTCACACCTAGCAGCATATGGTGGCAACCCATCAGAACTGAAAGTGAACCTCTCGGTGTAGTTACCTATGTGATTAAGTTCCTCTATCTTGAGCCCTGACCAGATTAGGGTTAAGGTGATCTCGTCAAACCCTAATTTCTGTCATATGAATTAATCATTTGATTCAAGTCCAATGTGAAAATCCTAATAGAAATTCTTTCTATTATTTCACTCTGCCATGACCATCGACTTATGGACTTGATTTTCATAATCATCATAGGGTTACTCCTCATCTATCGACGTAGATAGATCCCCTATTGGTGCAATCTAATTCCTACAATGAACATGCTATAGCCAACATACACCTCAGGATTCTGAATGGTTAGGAGACCGAGTTATGGTGTAGTCAAACTATAACACCCTCAAGGTGAACTATCAATGCACCTTAGGTCAAAGAACTAAACACACCACTGCAGCTTTAAGCCAGTCATCGACGAGAAGGTAGACTTCCTTATGACTGCTCGAGGTGGTCACGCTCAGTGCCCTCATTCTCTAATGAGTACTTATACTCTCGCTCTGATGTCTCTACATCGTAGATTCAAAACTCATCTATCCAAAAGAAGTGATCATACACCAAAGTCTCAGGCCAATGGGACACTTGATCAGCCATCAGATCAGATAGAAACTCCTAATGTGTGTGACCCCGTAGGTCCGAATCTAAGCCGGTAGCATAGAAACCAATTTCTATACTAATCGAAGTGACCATCTAGCAATGGTACCTAACATCTAGATAGGTCGAATAATCACAACTGCAACATTCAAAACCTACACGAATATGGTTACCATATAATTTATTCCTATGACCTCTGTGTAATAGATGACTTAGGGTTAGACTGTCAATCCTAAAACATACATCCATGTCGTGTCTCAAAGCAATTAGTCTCGTGACTCCTCACTAAGACTGTTCTGACCAAGATTTTGCTAAATTAAAATATAGTTGAACATAGCTCCTAAAATCAGGAGTGGTCAATCTCATCTTGATACACGCACCAACTCCACAAGTACTTGACTGTGCCCAAAAACCTTCCATCATTGAATTAGAAATTCAAATAGTCCAGCACCAAAATATAGTGAGTTGCTTGGAAGTCACTATGATGATCTCAGGTCGAAGGGATATTTATACCCATATTCCATCGAAGCTAATCTTGACAAGAGAAAAGCCCTAAAGTTGGTCATGTTCAGTGCAGATGTACCCGTACATCTCACTTGCATGCCATATCAGTGTCTCAACACTCCTTGGTTATAGAGACAACTAACCTATATGGCACACAATGATCTATACTTGATAAATGTTGTCATCCTAAGTAACAACGTATCATTTGGTAGTGAACTATTTAAGGACTAAATGACAAATCCTCCTTTGCCGAATCTAGATAGTCCTTAGGACTTCATCATAACATAGGAGTTCATTAGAAGACAACAAAATTTATGATGAAAAATGCTAAAATAACTTTCATTAATTTATAATTCATATATAATTATAAATATATGGCCCAATCGTCAATAGACTGATGATTGGCTTTAGGACACATTCCCAACATGTGGATGACTGTGAACTTTTACGACTCAATTATTTCTTTTGAAGCTCTGCTACCTTCATGAATGCCCAAAGGTTAATAAAGTGGAGATGAAGCTCTTTCGCTTACGTATCCAAAGCTCTTGGTGCGAGAATGCAGAGGTTCACCACTCTTTATAGATTGCAGAAGTTCATCCAGGGAGGAGGAGTTCTATCGATTTGGTGTCAATCCAATGTTGAACAATCCAGATAGATTTTGATAAAGAGAGAGTCCAAACAGCTTTAAGATTGATCAGGCCAGACTGCACTATGATCGATCACTTAACTGCTTTGAGAGCCACCGCCATTATTCAAGCTTGTTCTGGCGAGACCCATGAGACCCCGGAGGTTCTCGAGTTATTGCATGAAGTTGGCCATGATTGCTGTCATTGGATAAGGTCGCCCTTAATATTCGAATCCTTCTCGGACTTCAGCAGGAAAGGGTTTATCCCTAACACAAGCCCCCTACTCCCGAGTTCAAATTTTGAAAGAAGGAAGTAAAGGAATGCGAGTGCCGAAGTCCTTTTTTTACCTTTCGCACCCTTTGCAGAGAAAGTCTTAGCACTATCTTTGCTGACATCAAAGCTTCGTTAATATGATTTGCCTTGAAAAGATAAATTTTTGAAACTCCCGTCAAAGTGCTATCCAAGGCATGGTGCAATAAAGATTTTGGCCATTACTGCTCTGCTACCATGATGAAGGAGACATGTGTCAGCCTGGGGTTGGTTAGTGGAGATCTACAATCATGATCATTTTGGACTCTTTCAGCCATTTAAACTCATCTTTCTTTCTTGAGATTTCATTTCGTCCAGGTCTCCTCTCTCTTCCTCTGGTCTTCCTCTCCCTTCTGCTCCATAGCACTAGTGTCTTCCATCATCTCCTTCAATTCCTAGGGGTTCTCTCCATCATTTTTCATCGAGCTTGCCACCTCTCCATTCTTTTTCATCGATTTAGATCAGTTCCTGAATTCCTCTTTTTGATCATTCGTATCTTTTAGCATCTCTACCCATTCGGTTTCTTCAAATTTTATTTTTTTTGATTTTTTAGGGGTTTTCTCCACTTTGGTTTGATCCTCATGTCCTCTGAAGAATCTTGATCAACTGGTTCTAGAAGTTCGGCTCATTTGGCTTCAATGGATCCTCCCTAAAAGGATCCCGAACCTATAGGAGTACCTCAGCCATCCTTCATCCCTGATACCATCCCATGCAAACTTTGATCTGAAGATCTTTCACTGATTACCAGTTCAGAATTTCTTCCGATTGCGAACTTGAACTCCCTGGTCCTTGCGATCGAGCCTGCTCTCCTCCTCCTAGCCAGACTTATTTGTATATTGAAACCCTTCGGGCAAGACTTCGGCTACCGATACCTTCCTTCGTAATCAACTTATTCTAGTTCTTAAATATTTTCTTTACCGCCATGGCACCAAACTCCTTTAGGTTCATCATAGGATTTCTCTTCTTGTGCATTATGGCCAACGTCCGACCTTCCATATCCTTATTCCATAACTTCTTCATCTTCAAACATCATCTAATTGTCAAAGATTGATGGTATGTGTCTCCCCAGTTCGACAAGAAGGGGTTACTCAAGAGTGTCCTTTTTTCCATTCATAACTAGAAGGAGAGATTCTTTTTCATCTCATGTCCTTCTCTAGAGCTAGGACTTCCTTTTTGGGGTGACATAAGGGATTCAATCCACCAGGCTCCCAAATTTAAAAAGGAGGATCGGGACTCGATTGATAAGCTAAAGAACTATCGAGCTCCCCCAATCTCTAGGCTACTAGATGATCAGACCTTATTCAACTTCGATCTTAGTCCTCTCAATCCGAGAGATAGTTCTTTGTGGCCTGCCAATTGTGTATGGTCTCCTTTCTTTTTCAGACTTTGGTTTTTTCTTCTGCAAAAATGACTCTTGAGGAGTGGAATTGCCTGAATAAGGGGATTAAGTCCCTCAAGAAGAAGGACAGCTCCACCAGGGAAACATCAAAGAAGGCTCGCACTGATGAGCCAATCTCGATCGTGCCGATTCAGGCAACGTCCATCCCAGAGTTTGATGTGGTAGCACCAACTCCAACCTTTCCCCAAGAGGATGCTGCCCCCACACTTTCTGAACAGCAGGAGGTCATTGAGAAGAAGAAGAAGAAAAAGGATGCCATCAGAAAAAGGGTAAGAAGGATGATCGAAAACTCAAGTGGTAAAGTCTCCAGTTAGAAGCGAGCTTTCTTGGATGATCGGAAGGTCGTCAAGCCCTGATGAAGGGCAGCCTCCTCCCACACATTGCTGATAAAATGGTTGGGAAGGAGGATGTAGAAAGATTTGATGAGTCCTTCACTGCCTTCCTTGAGGTAATTAATACCTTCGAGCTTGATCGAATGTAGGATGTACTCCCAAAGTTCTGACTTAATTTTCTTTTGTCCTGCAGTTGGGGCATTACTTGTTTGCCCATTCGAAGGCAGCCAATCTCCACCACATCGAGACCTCCAAGGTCCTTCAAGAGGCTCAAGCGGAGATCGAGAGGGTTTGGGCCAAGGTCGATCATTTGAAGATGGCCTCAGAGGCACAAACTACAGAGGTCGGTCACCTTCGAGAGGCATTGAGGAGAGAGGAGGAGGCTTCTACAGAGCTAAGGGTGGCCTTGACTCTTTTAGAGGACAAAAGGAAGAAGGCTGAAGGGGAGGTCAGCGTTGAGAGGGAGCGGGCAATCAAGGCCTTCAAGTCCTCCAAAGCAATGAAAGACACTAAGATTGCCTTCGCCCAGGAAGCTTTTTTGGAGGGATTCGGGATATGCATGAGGAGGGTCATGAAGAACTTCACTAAAGTAAACCTCGACCTTCTGATAGATAAGCCTAGCGATGAAGCCGATCCTTCCAATGCTGGTGCCATCTCCCCACCACTGAACCTCCCCCTGAAGCTCTAGAACCTGCAGTCGAACTTGAGGCCACAAGAAATGCACCGACCTCGCCTACCTCTGAACCGACCGAGGTCTAAAATTTTTGGTTACTTGTACTTTTTTCTCTTTCTTTTTTCTTGTGTACTTAGACTCTTTGAGAAATGAAAATGAACTCCTTTCCTCTTTGCATTTATGCTATGGTAAATGTTATTCAGAGTCCCTTTAGTAACCGAGGTCAAGGCCCATCATCCTCGACTAACATCGAGCCCTTGCTCCATGGGATCCCTCTGAAACCCATAGTCAAGGATTTGAAGAGAAAAATTCATCATCTAAAAAAAAGGCTGAAGAAGATGGAGGATGAGCTCCAAAAATCCAGGAAGAATACTTCTGAGGCAACAATTGAAGTCACTCACCTCCGCAAGCTGCATATGAAGGATTTCATGAGCTTTAGCATCAAGAAGGACAATTTTGAGAGAGAGTTGGCTGAACTCAAGAAAAATGCCAGCGATAAATCATGGGCATTAACTACTAAGATTAGCTCCCTCGAAGTTGAGCTCAAGATGGCGAAAGAGAAGATTCAGCTATTGGAGGGGAGTTTACCATGGTCTTCTGATAAAGCCCGATATGAATGGGATTGGTCCCAAAGGTTTTTCATGCTCCAGAAGTAGCTGTCTGATGTCGAGTCTGCCTATGAGGCCTACCGGATGGGCTAATGCGATAGGATATCCAAACTCGAGCAGCAGCTCCATGCTGCTAATAGCGAAGTGGCTCAACTTCAGCAGCGGCTCGCCGACAGCCATCGATCTAGCACCAGCAGGGAATCGAAGGAGATTGCTTCTTTGAAGATGATCATGGGTGAACTCTTGGAATCGATCAAAATTGAGAAAGTTGAAGTTCAACAATTGAAGCTTCAGTTGATTTGTGAACAACAAGCCATCAAAGATGCCGAAGTTGAATCGGAGGTTCTCAGGAAGATGCTATGGGTGTCAGAAGAAAATTATCAAAGAACTGATAGAATATTCCACGACAACCTAATGAGGGGGAAGGAGCTCGAAGAAGAAATTGCCAGTCTGAAAGAATCTTTAGTAATGGCCAGTAGTCCGAAGTATGAGGAATCAGATCCCTCTTAGAACTTTGGCCTTTTCTTTCTTACCTTTGTAGCTAGTCTTGCAGACCTTTATTTTGTACCTAATTTTGATTTAATGAAATGATACCTTTCTTCATTTTCACTCTATATGAGTTGCGTACCTATTGATTTCTCTATTTTCCTTCTCTCCCCCTCTTCTTCTTCTCCCTTTCTTTTTCTTCTTTTTTTTTTTTTTGGGTGGTCTCACGGACCTCGGCTTCTAATGTACCTTGATTTCAGTAAAGGAATGCTTTTTTCAATCATCTTTTTCACTTTGCCTGGGTTGTTTTGATGTCCCTTGGTTTTCTCTATTTTCTTCATGTTATTTTCTTTTGGAATGGTTACTGAAGATTGACTTTTCTCCTATCTTTTTATAATCGGAGATCTTCATCTATGCTTGGTTGAGGTTATCCTTCTGTTTTCAACTTAATTGATTTTTCTTGGTCCCCTTGTCATGATGAGGTCCTCCCCTACTCTTGACGAGGTTGGCCTTTACTTTGCCCCCCCCCCATACAATGCCCTCCTCCTATTTCTGATGGGATAGGTTTCTACTTTTGCCAAGGCAGAGTCTTCCTCCCATCTTGGTTAACTGGAGGTCTTTATTTACGTCAAGATGAGGTTCTCCTCCTATTCTCATCAACACGGTAGGGGCTCGATAGGGTTGCTGATAGGGGCCTCTCCCCTCTTTCGATTTTAAATAATCGAAGATCTTTATCTTACTCAAGTTAGGACGAGATTCTCCTCCTATTCCTAACAGGATTGAAGGGGCACATAAGGGCCATTGAAAGAGCCTCTCTCCTCACCTCATCTTCAATTAATGAGGTCTTCGCTTTGCTTAAGTCAGGATGAGGTTCTCCTCCTATTCCTAATGGGACTGTAGGGACACATAAGGGCCATTGGAAGGGCCTCTCCGCTCATCTCATATTAGATTAACGAGGTCTTCACTTTGCTCAAGTAGGATGAGGTTCTCCTCCCATTCCTAACAAGACTGTAGGGGCACATAAGGGCTGTTGGAAGGGCCTCTTTCCTCATCTCGTCTTAGATTAACAAAGTCTTTGCTTTGTTCAAGTTAGGATGAGGTTCTCCTCCTATTCCTAATAGGACTGTAGGGGCACATAAGGGCCATTGGAAAGGTCTCTCCCCTCATCTCGTCTTATATTAATGAGGTCTTCACTTTGCTCAAGTTAGGATAAGGTTCTCCTCCTATTTCTAATAAGGCTATAGGAGCACATAAGGGCTATTGGAAGAGCCTCTCCCCTCGTCTCATCTTAAATCAATGAGGTCTTCACTTTGCTCAAGTTAGGATGAGGTTCTCCTCCTATTTCTAATAGAACTGTAGGAGCATATAAGGACCATTGGAAGGACCTCTACTCTCATCTCGTCATAGATCAACAAGGTCATTACTTTGCTTAAGTTAGGATGAGGTTCTCCTCCTATTCCTAATAGGTCTGTAGGGTCACAAAAGGATCATTGGAAGGGCCTCTTTCCTCATCTCGTCTTAGATCAATGAGGTCTTCGTTTTATTTTCAAATGAAGTTCGATGGGTTATTTCCTATCATTATATAATTCTGCACCAAGAGATAGAGATATTGGAAAGAAAAAATTTTATTAAAGTAAGATTACTGATAATACATTCGCAAGTTCTCCAAATTCTAGGGTCACGGGAGTGTCACCCCTTCGAGCTCCTTCAAATAATAAGTTTCAGGCCAGACGACCTCTTTGACTTTATATGGGCCTTCCCAATTCGGTGTGAGCTTTTCTTGGTTCTGAGGTTGTGAAACAGCCACTCACCGAAGTACCAAGTCTCCCATTTTGAATACTTCGCCTCTGATCTTTGAGTTATAGTAACAAGCTACTTTCTATTTGTAGACTACCATCCAAACCCGAGCTTCTTCCCTCTTTTCTTTCAACAAGTTGAGGTTAGCCCTAAGATCTTGTGAGTTTTGTTGCTCATTAAATGCCACAACTCATGCTGACAAAAGTTTGAATTCTATTGGGATGACTGTCTCTATTCTAAAGGCCAAGATGAATGGAGTCTCCCCAGTTGGCAATCTTTGGATAGTTCGATATGCCCAGAGTACATGATAGAGCTCATTTACCCAAGTCTCCTTCGCTTTCTCAAGTCTTTCCTTGATACCTTAAAGCAGGGTTCTGTTGGTTACCTCAACCTCACCGTTTGCCTGTGGATGAGCCACTGATGTAAAATTATGAGAAATGTTTAAGTCCTCATAGAATTTGATGAATTTTGCTCTAGTGAACTGCCGCCTACTATCTATTATGAGGGTTCAAGGTGAGCCAAATCTACAAATAATGGATTTCTAGATGAAGTCTTGCACTTTAGCTTTAGTAATCTTTGGTAGGGGTTTGGCTTCGATCCATTTTATGAAGTAATCAATCACCATCAGGAAGAATTTCCATTGTCCAAATGCTATGGGAAAGAGTTCGAGTATGTCCATTCCCCACTGTACGAATGGCCATGGGACGCTCAAGGGGGTAAGCTCAAATGCCAATTGTCTTTGAATGTTTGCATTTCTTTGGCATTGGTCACACTTCCTGACATACTCTACAGAATCATTGTACATTATCGGTCAATAGTAATCCTATCAAAGTATCTTATGAGATAAGGATCGAGCCCCCAAATGACTCCCACAGATTTCTTCATGCACTTTCAATAATGCAAAGTCGGCTTTGGAGGGTCGGAGGCATTTCAAGAGTGGCAATGAATATGATCTTTTGTATAATTTGCCTTCATAGAGAACACACCAGGAGGTCTAAATCCATAATTTTTGAGCTTCTTTTGGATCATAAGGCAGAACTCTATCTTTGAGATAAGTGAGTAGTGGGTCAGTCCAGCTCGGTTCATGCTCAACCTGCATCACAGACTGTGGTTCTTTTGAAATCAGGCATTTTAGGACTTCAAAGAAGACTCCCTTAGGCAGTTTGGCTGGAGCTAGTGTGGCCAATTTAGAGAAAAGGTCGGTCCTAGCATTTTCTATTCTTGAAATCTACTGAATGCTGAAGCTACTAAAGGTCGGAGTTAAGTTCTTTACTTTTTTAAGATATTTTATCATGCTTTCTTCTCAAGCTTCATAATTTCCACTAACTTGTCCGACCACTAGTTGAGAATCACTGTAAGCTTGTAGTCGGTCCGCTTTTAACTCTTTGGCTATCCTTAATCCTACTATTAGAGTTTCATATTCAGCTCCATTATTAGTTGCAAGAAACTCAAAGTACAATGCATATTCGATAATTACTCCTTTCGAGTTTACCAAGATCAACCCAGTGCCTGTACCCTAAGCATTGGAAGAGCCATCCACATACAAGGCCCAAAAGCCTTCAAGAAGATAGGTACTTTCTTCATTGGGCTCGGCTGTATCCATGGAATGCTGACTTCATTTTGTTCAAGTTTGACCTCATCTAGGATAGTGCATTCTACTATGAAATCTGCTAGTATTTGAGCTTTGATCAATGGCCGAGGTTGGAAGTTGATGTCAAATTCTATAAGTTCAATTACTCATTTTGTGATTCTTTCGAAGGCATCTACTCGATAAAGAATTGCCTTGATTGGCTGATCAATGAGGAGGATTATGGTGTGCCCCTGGAAGTAAGGTCAGAGTCTTCGAGCTATAATTAATAGAGCATAAGTTAGTTTTTCTAAATTAGTATACCTAGTCTAGGCATCCCTCAAGACTTGGCTTATGTAGCAGATCAGCCACTGCACTTTCGCCTCTTCCTTGACTAGGACTACTGCAAGGGTTGCCGGAGAGATCGCCAAGTACCAAAATAATTCTTCTTCAGGTTCGAGCTTGGCTAGTAGGGGAGGTGAGCCGAAGTAGCTTTTGAGTTCTTCAAATGCCCATTGACATTCAGTGTCCTAGTAGAAGTTCCTAGGCTATTTGAGGACTCAAAAGAAGGGCACACATCTCTCGACCAATTTTGAGACAAAGCAGTTCAAGGTCGCCACCTTTCTGATTAGGTGTTGAACTTTCTTTATCGATTTCAGCATGGTCATCTCCTGAATGGTTCAAATTTTCTTCGGATTTACCTCAATTCCATGCCTCGACATCATGAACCCCAAGAATTTTTTTGAAGTTACACTAAAGGTGCATTTGGTAGGGTTTAACTTCATCTTGTACTTTTGAAGAGTGCTGAAGGTCTCTTCAAGATCGACTATATGATTTGCTAAAGCTCGGCTCTTGACAATCATGTCATCTACATATACCTCCATGTTGCGATCAATCTGCTCTCTGAAGATCTTATTGACCAGGCACTCGTATGTTGCTCCTACATTTTTGAGTCCAAAGGGCATGATCCTATAATAATAGAGACCACGGTCAATAATAAAAGTAGTTTTTTTCTCATTCTCTAATGCCATCTAAATTTGGTTATAGCCGAAAAAGGCATCCATGAAAGTGAGGAGTTCATAGCCTGAGGTTGCATTCACTAGTTGATTGATTCTGGATGGGAGGTAGCTATCTTTTGGACATACCTTATTCAACTTCTTGAAGTCTATGCACATCCTCCACCTGCCATTCACCTTCTTGACAAGGACCACATTCGAAACCCAGCTTGGATAGGAGACTTCTTAGATGAATCCAGTCTTGAGGAGCTTGTCGACTTCTTCTGCAATTGCCTTCTATCTCTCCAGGGTATGGCTGCACACTTTTTTCTTTACCGATCGATGCTTAGGATCAACAGCTAGACGATGTTCCATAACTTTGGCATCAATTTTGGCATGCTCGTGGGGACCCAAGCAAAGACATCTACATTTTTCTACTGGAGTTTGACAAGCTGCTCTCATACATTTGCTTCCAAATTATAGCTAATCTGCATCGTGTGCTCTTTATTCCCATCATTCAAAGGAACTAAAACAAGATCTTCTATTGGTTCTCCTCTTTCTTCTATGAGGCCATTTCGGACGTCCAACCCATTGACTGGGTAAGGGTTAGACTGCTCATCCTTTTGCAGGGCAATTGAATAGCAACGTCTTGCCAGAGCTTGATCTCCTCTGACCTCTCTAATCCCATAACTTATTGAAAACTTTATTTTCAAATAATAGGTCGACACTACTACCTAAAATGCTTTAAGACTAGGTCGGCCAAGGATAGCATTGTAAGCAGATGGAGCTTTTACCATCAAAAAATCCACTTGCACCTTGGATTGCTTTGGATATCACTCTGCAGCCACACTCAGAGTTATTACACCCTCAACTAGCATTGCATCTCTAGTGAAGCCAACCAATGGATAATTCATTGGTCTGAGCTGGTTATTGGGTATAGATATTTGAAAGAAAGCATCATAGAACAAGACATCGATCGAACTTTCATTATCAATAAAAACGTGGTGTACATCATAATCTGCTATGTTTAAAGTAATTACAACCACATCATTATGTGGGAACTGAACTCCTTGCACATCTTCTTCAGTGAAAGCAATGGAGTCGACCACTCAGACCCACCGACCTCCTCCCATCAAATTTTCCTAGAGATGGTATTGATGATGCCGAGAGGTGGTCGATCTTCTGGCTGCTCCTTCCTCGGTGGTTCTGATTGTGGTAATGCCCTTGGCCGATCTTCTCTTCTCTTGGGTCGGCATCGTAGAAATCGACCCAGCCGACCTCATCTGATAAGCTCCTCAATCTTGTCTAAGAGCTGAATGCATTCCTTAATATCGTGATCATGATCACGATGGTAAAGACAGTACTTATTTGGATTGTGCTTGCTAGGGTTGAAGGAAAAATCTATTTTTCCAACACAAGATCGTTCAAATCTGATTGGATCTAAAAAAATATTTTAAAATTTTTTTCTAAAATTCTAATCAAATTTAAGATTTCTCAGATCTGATCATAGAGATCTGATATTAAAAGTTAAAAATAAAATTAAATTAGATTTAATTTTAAGGATCTGATTTGGTAATCTAATTATCCTGCAATGATCCTATTGATTCCTGAGGTTCTGGAAGGAGCCATGCATGTGCCTACCTCTATCGATATCCAGTCAGGTAGGATCTGAATATCTTCTCCTCATGAATCTCTCCTCCAAAATTTAGATCTAGATCTAATTTGAAAAGCCTTCAAAATAACTTTTGAGGGCAGCCTGTTCATCTCACGAACACCATCGCGTAGATGCTAAATCTTATACAAAAAACCTTGGACCTTCAACTCAGATCTATGCCTAACTTTTTAGACATGTAGAAGAGAGGGAGAGAGAATATAGAGGGGGCATGGATATCAGAAAGAAGGCTCCTTTGGGTGTGGAAAAAATAAATTACATTGAGGCAATTTCATGAGAAAAGTTCTTATACAAGACATAGCACCATAAAGAGTCTCTTTTTTATCAAAAATCTTATTAATTTGACCATTGGAACTCTTAGACCTGATCTTCATAGAAAATTTTAGATCTCATCTAGTTTTGATGCCAAAAATCCATTTGGAAGGTGGCGGCATGAAAGGATAAGAAAGAGTCCATGTGCGTCTAAGACTCTTCCCTTAAGAGTTTAGTCCAAATAAGACTCTATCAAAACCTAGTCTAGGCATCTCCAAAAATCATAACATTTTGCAAACCCAAAGCATAACTCATGCCCTATCACATATCCAAAAATTAGAATAAAATAATTTTAAATTTTTTTTTTAAAATTTTTTGATCATGTGACCCTCAATTCTCTCAGTTGGGTCAACTATTGACCCTAGTCCAATTGCACTAGGAATGAATTTAATTTTTATAATTAATTTGACCTGGACTTATTCTAGTTAGATAAAAATAAACTCATTCAAGATACAAAAATGAGTCAAATCAAATTTGACTTGATTGCGATGAATCAAAAAGATTATAGAAGGAGAAAGTCAGGCTCAATCGTGTGCTAGCACGATTGTCTTGAACCTAATTGGATCTAATCCAAATTAATCAAACTAGGTTAGCTCAATTGATGACATCCAGATCCAAACCCTTATTTGTATGATCTAATTAGGTTCAGTTTTGTATGGTAATGAGATATGTCATGATCTCCATCATCGATATTGTTGGTGTAGAATCTGGTTGATGCCAGATCGAGCTGGAGTTGGGGAAGAAGAGGTCACTATCGATGATCTGTAAAATAAAATTTTATCTAAATTCAGTGGTGGTGGCTCTGGTAGGACTCTCTGATGATCAAGTCAGCTCTTCTGGCTAACAGAATGGAGTGCTCGACAAGAATTCAGCAGAGTTCTGAGAAGGAGAAGAAAACTTAGAAAAAATGTATCTGGATGATCCCTTGTATAGATGGAGTCTAGAGCAGATTGATAGTGATAACCATAACCATCCAATCATGGGCTGCTCGGAGCCATGTAGAATTTATTATGGAGAGAGGTGTCATCCGTAGTAGACTGATAATAACAGTCGTAAGCATCCGGTAGTGGGGTCCCTATACCAGACTAATAAATGACAGTCGTAACCATCTGATAGTGGGGTCGTCTATAGCAGACTGATAAATGACAGTCATAACAGTCCAATAGTGGGCCGCTTGGGGCCACATGGAGTTTGTTATGAAGAGAGGTGTCCGTTGTCGTGATGTGCCCATTTGTTGAGATTTAATAGTCAAAGTCTAGAGGAAGCAGGCATCGGTTGATGAAGAACTTTGATATATATCAATTCTAAAGGAGTTCGGACTCCTAAAGGGAATACGATCAAAGGGGATCATCTGGAAGGAATACTACTTGAAATCTAGAAGTAATCCACTGGAGGAATCTGAATGGAGTTTGATTGATGGAGAAGTCCAGAAGGAGTTTGGCTCCTGAAGGGATTCGACTGAAGGAGAAGTCTAGAAGGAGTTCGGCTCCTGAAGGAATCTGACTGAAGAAAAAGTCCAAAAGAAGTTTGACTCTTGAAGGAAAGAGAAGTTTGGAAGGAGTTCGATTGCTGGAGGAATCTGACTGAAGGAGAGGTTCGGAAAGAGTTTGGCTCCTGAAGAAATCTGACTGAAGGAGAGGTCCAGAAGGAGTTTGGCTCCTGAAAGAATTTGACTGAAGAAGAAGTCTGAAAGAAGTTCGGCTCTTGAAGGAATCCAACTGAAGGAGAGGTCTGAAAGAAGTTTGGCTCCTGAAAGAAGTCCGAACTGAAAGAGAATTTTCGATCGAAGCTCTTCTATGATTACCAGTTACATTAGGCTAAGTATCAGACTGGACTTCGATGGAAGTCAGGTTTGTCTCCAATAATAGTCTCCCTACTCTCGAGTTTGAAATTGAATTCGAAATTTGAAGGAAGAAAAAAAAAGATGACGATCGAAGTCCCTGAGCTCGACCTCAACTTTCTGGAGGAGGAGGAAGATGATGTGGATGCAAGACCGTCTAATATTGTAGTCGATCTTTCCTTCGATGAGCTCGCTTCTAGCCTATCTAAACCTACCGCAGAGGTGCTCGAATTAGTTTGGGAACCTAAGGCTCATTTTTCTCTCTATCGTCTTCTTATGAAATGCTTGTTATGGATGCCGAGCCCATTATGGATGCCGGGCTTGTTATGGACGTCGAACTAGGACCTCTTCTGCAAATCAGGATAAGGTTCTATCTTTCACATTTGATGTAATTAGGTTGTAATGGAAAAGCATGTGTAAGGATTCTCTACTGAGCTTCTTTCTTTTTCACATCTTTGGTCTACGAGGTTCCAAATTTTGCTCATATTAGGACGAGGCTTTCCTTCTGTTCTTATCATGGCTTACGGGAGGGTGTTAGGGGCGTCGATTGGGTCTCTTCCTCCATCCTATCTTATATCGACGAAGTCATCGGCTTTGCTCATGTTAGGATGAGGTTCTCCTCCTATTCCTAATGTGGCTTGTGGGGACGAATTTGGGCCATTGATTGGGCCTCTCTCCTCACCTCGTCTAAAATGAACGAGGCCTTCAACTGTGCTCACATTAGGATGAGATTCTCCTCCTATTCTGATGGACTGTAGGGGCATCTTAGGGCCATTATCGGGGCCTCTCATCTCATCTCATCTAAAATGAACAAGGCCTTCGACTTTGCTCTCGTTAGGACGAGGTTCTCCTCCTATTCCTAACAGGCTGTAGGGCACCTTAGGGTCGTTGTCAGGGCCTCTTCCCTCATCTCGTCTAAAATGAACGAGGCCTTCGACTTTGCTCTCATTAGAATGAGGTTCTCCTCCTATTCCTAATGGACTGTAAGGGCATATTAGGGCTATTGTCAATGCCTCTCTCCTCATGTCGTCTAAAATGAATGAGGTCTTCGACTTTGCTCATGTTAGGATGAGGTTCTCCTCCTATTCCTAACGGACTATAGGGACACCTTAGGACCATTATCGGGGCTTCTCCCCTCATCCCATCTAAAATGAACGAGGTCTTCGACTTTGCTCATGTTAGGATGAGGTTCTCCTTCTATTCCTAACGAACTGTAGGGGCATATTAGGGCCATTATCAGGGTCTCTCCCCTCATCTCATCTCTCATCTCATCTAAAATGAACGAGATCTTCGATTTTGCTCATATTAGAATGAGGTTCTCCTCCTATTCCTAACGGGCTATATTTATCGTGAAATTAAGTTCGTAGGATAGTCCTGCTTTATCATCGGTACACAATAAAGATTAGGGTGTTGGAGTAGGAGGATTTTATTGTAATCAAATTATCGATAATACATTCACAAATTTTTTGAAATTCATGGTCGAGGCAGGTCTGCCCCCTCGAGTTCCTTCAAGTAGTACGTCCTAAGGTGGATGACTTTCGTGACCTCGTAGGGTCCTTCCCAATTTAGGGTAAGCTTCTCCTAGCTCTAAGGCTAAGAGATAGCGGCTCGTTGAGGTACTAAGTCCCTCACTTTAAATATTTTACCTCTGACTCTGGAGTTATAATATTAGGCCACCCTTCGCTTGTAGGCCGCCATCCGAACTTGGGCTTGTTCTCTTTTTTCTTTCAGTAGATCGAGGTTGACTCTGAGGTCCTATGAGTTAAGCTGCTCATTGAAGGCCATGACCCATGCTGATGAGAGTTTAAGCTCGATTAAGATAACTGCCTTCATTCCAAAGGCCAAGGCGAATGGTGTTTCTCCAGTCGGTAGCCTTTGAGTAGTTCGGTACGTTCGGAGGATGTGGTACAGTTCGTCTACCCAAGCTCTCTTTGCTCTATCAAGCCTTGTCTTGATGTCTTGCAATAGGGTCCGGTTGGTTACTTCAGCTTCCCCTTTTGCCTGTGGGTGAGCTATCGATGTGAAGTGATGGAAGATGTTTAAATCTTTGCAAAACTCAACAAACCTCGTCCCAGTGAACTGTCGCCCATTATCTATTATGAGAGTTTGAGACAGACCAAATCGGCAGATAATTAACTTCCAGATGAAGTCTTGTACCTTAGCCTCAGTAATTTTTGCTAGTGGTTCGGCTTCGATCCATTTGGTGAAGTAGTCGATTCCAACCAGGAGGAACTTTCATTGTCTAGATGCCACTGAAAAAGGGTCAAGTATATCCATTCTCCACTGTGCAAATGACCAAGGTGCGCTTAGTGGAGTTAGCTCGGAGGTCGGCTATCTTTATATATTTGCATTTCTCTAACAATGGTCACATTTCTTGACATACTCTATAGAATCATGGTATAAGGTCAGCCAATAGTATCCTTGCCAAAGTAGTTTTTATGATAGGGATCTGGCTCCTACATGACTTCCACAAATTCTCTCATATACTTTTCATGGTGCGAAGTCAGCCTCTGAAGGTCGAAGACATCTCAACAGTGGTAGCGAATACGATCTTTTATACAACTTGCCCTCATACAAAATGTACTGGGAAGCTTGATTCCTGAGTTTTTGAGCTTCTTTTGGATCATGAGGAAGCACTCCCTCTTTGAGAGAGGCAACTAACGGGTCAATCTAGCTTGGCTCGAGCTCCGTCTGCATAACGAGCTATGATTCCTCTAAGCTTGGGCATTTTAGATTTTCAAAAAATACTTCTTTGAACAGTTCGGCTGGGGCTGAAGTGGCCAATTTGGAGAGAAGGTCGGCTCTTGTATTTTCTACCCTCGAAATTTGTCGAATGCCAAAATTGTCAAAGGCCGGAGTCAAATCCTTTACTTTCTTAAGGTATTTCATCATACTTTTCTTCCGTGCTTCATAGTTACCACTAACTTGGCCGATCAGTAATTGAAAATCACTATAGACTTAAAGCTGATTTGCTTTTAACTCTATTGCTATTTTTAATCTAGCGATCAGTGCTTCATATTCGGCTCCATTATTAGTTGCAGAAAATTCAAAGCATAGCGCATACTTGGCAATGACTCCCTCGAGGTTGACTAAGACCAACCCCGCACTTGCTCTAGTGGAGTTGGATGAACCATCCACATATAGGGTCCGAAAACCTTCGAGAAGGTTGGCACTTTCTTTGGAGAGGCTCGGTTGCAACCACAAGATGTCGGTCTCGTTCTGCTCAAGCTCGACTTCATCTGAAATAGTTCACTCAACTATGAAGTTGGCCAATGCTTGAGCCTTGATTACTGGCCGAGGTCGGTAATTGATGTCAAATTCTGTTAATTCAATGATCCATTTTGCAATTCTTCCAAAAGCATCCATTTGATGAAGGATTGCTCTAATCGATTGATCAGTGATGAGCATTATAGCATGTTCCTGAAAGTAAGGTCGAAGTCTTCTTGCTATAATCAGAAGAGCATAAGTCAATTTTTCCAACTTTGTATATCTGGTCTCAGCTTCCCTTAGGATCTGACTTATATAGTAGACTGATCATTGTACTTTTGCCTCTTCTTTGACCAGGACTATAGTTAGCGCTGCAGGAGAGACCGCGAGATAGAAAAATAGCTCCTCTCTAGATTCGGGTTTGGCCAGTAAGGGGCGAGCCGAGGTAGTTCTTGAGCTCATCGAATGTCTTTTGGCATTTCTAAGTCCAGTGAAAATTTTTCAATTTTCTAAGGATTTGGAAGAAGGGCATGCAGCGTTCGGCCGACCTCGAGATAAAACAATTCAAAGATGCCACCATCTCGATTAGGCACTAAACTTCCTTGATGGACTTCGGAGTAATCATCTCCTGGATAGCTCAAATTTTCTCCAGATTGGCCTCAATCCCTCATCTTGAGATCATGAATCCCAAAAATCTTCCTGAGGCTACCTTAAAGGCACACTTGGTTAGGTTCAGCATCATCTTGTATTTTCTAAGCGCATCAAAAGTCTCTTCAAGGTCGGTGATATGATTGACAGTCTTTTGGCTTTTAACCAGCATGTCACGATGTAAACCTCCATATTGCGGCCGATCTGCTCCTTAAAGATTTTATTGATCAAGCGCTGATAAGTCGCACCTGCATTTTTAAGCTTGAAGGACATGACCCTGTAATAATAAAGACCATGGTTAGTAATCAAAGCAGTCTTTTTCTTATCCTCCGGTGCCATCCAAATTTGGTTGTAGCCAGAGAAGGCATCCATGAAGGTGAGGAGCTCGTAGGCTGAAGTTTGCATCCACCAGTTGGTCGATCCTGGGCAAAGGGTAGCTGTTCTTTGGGCAGGCTTTGTTATGCTTCTTAAAGTTGATGCACATCCTCCACTTGCCATTGGCTTTCTTGACCAGGACCATATTAGAGATCCAAGTTGGACAGTTGACTTCTTGGATAAATCTAACATTGAAAAGCTTGTCGATTACCTTCTATCTTTCTGGTGCATGGCCTTGAACTCTTTCTTTCACTGGTCGATGTTTGAGATTAATGACCAATTGATGTTCCATAACCTCGGCATCAATCCCAGGCATATCTGTCGGAACCCAAGCGAAGATGTTGGCATTCCTCCATAAAAAGGCGATGAGCTCCTCCCGAACTTCATCTCCCAGATTGGAGCCAATTTGCACCGTATGCTCCGCATTTCCATCATTCAGGGGGACGGTCACAAGATCTTCCATCGATTCTCCACTTTCTTCTACGAGATCATCCCGGGCATCTAACCCATCAACAGGATAAGAGTCGGACTGTTCTTCCTTTCGCAGGATAATTGAATAGTAGTGCCTTACCAGAGCTTGATCTCTCCTGACCTCTCCAATTCCATAACTTATCGCAAACTTCATCTTCAAATAATATATGGACACCACCATCCGAAGTGCATTTAGACCAGATCGATCGATAATTGCATTGTAAGCAGAGGGAGCCTTTACTACCAGAAAATCCACCTGCACTCTGGATTATCTTGGATATTGCCCTGCAACCATGGCTAGAGTCATTACACCTTCAACTGGTACTGCGGCACCAACGAAGCCTACTAGGGAGAGTTTATTGGTCCAAGCTGACTATTAGATATTGATATTTTGGAGAAAGCATCATAAAATAAGACGTCAGCCAAACTTTCATTATCAACTAGGACACGACGTACATCATAGTTCGCTATATTTAAAGAGATTACAACCGCATCATTGTACGAGAACTGTACTTTCCATGCATCTACCTCAATGAAGGTTATGGATTTTGATGGGATTGGTGTATAGGGCGGAAGCATGGATTTCAAAGCAAAAATATGAAATCATATAAACCAAACTCGAACCCTAGGACCACCCCAATAGCAATTAAATCATGTAACATGCATTTGTAATATAAAAGAAAGTATTAAAACATACCTCTTATCGCTAAACCCTAAATTGATCCTGATCATCGGTAGCAGTCCGTCAGGGGTTCCACCAGGTGCCCATGTGTTCATCCTCCAACGTTGATCCACACAGAGATTTGATCAAGACACCAGCACCTCTGATTTATATAATTAGAGTTCTAATAATAAGAACTTTAATTAAAAAGGGCAAGACCTTCTTTAGCCTTTATGTTACCTTCCTTGCCTCTCCTTATCTCTCTTTCTTTTTCTTTTGTCTTCTTAATTTTCCTTCCTAATCTCTTAGTCTTATGATGACTTCTTATTCTTATAAGAACAAGGTCTAGATAAGAGAAAGGAAGAAAGAAAATTGGACAAAAAAAAACTATTGTAAGAAAGAAAGATAATTTTCACACCCCCAGACTCTTGGTGTGCATCCCTATTTATAATGTACGTAGGGGTGCCAACAAAAAATATCATACCCTTTCCTCATCAATTTCTCATGCCCTATCAGCCAATCTCATGTCTTATCAGTAAAAACAAGATGTAGACTTAGTCTAAGAGGTGTCTTAAAGCAAAAGGACTCTTGGACTAATTCTACATAAGTTTTTTATGAAGAGTCGCAATATATCATCTTTGGCGCCACCCTTTTCATCCATTAGATCATGAGAAAAGGCCATCCAATAGCTCTAAAAAGGGACGCCCATTCAGCAAGAAGGTGTAGAGATAATTTTTGAATAGTCAAAGTCCCAAGAGAATTTGACTTGGTCCAAGAGACGTCAAGGAGTAGGCAGCATGGAGTCTTTAGCAGCAAGGGATCTTGGGCGACAAACCATCTTGGGCGAAAAAATTAAAAAGAAAAAAGGAGTATTTCACTTGCAGAAGGACTCTTCTGTGCCCCATATCTGATGTCCACACCAATATAAAAATTTACGTGACATAACAAAATGGAAAAAGTCAAAGAAGGTAGGCGCCAAAAAATTTCATGCGCCAAAGAGTTCTTTGCGCATAAAAGACTTCCCACGCATGAGAGAGAGACTCTTTGGCACATGGTATGTAGGTATATGGCACCAAATCTGAAGCCCAATCAGTCTAGGTTAATCCAACTCAAGACCAAATCCTATTTGGCTCAAATTGGATCTAAATTAGCCTAAATCGAAAGCTAATTTGAATCCAATTCAAAACCAAGTGCTAGGGTTTGCTACATGTGCTAGCATGTTCATCTTGCAATCATAGTCTAATCCAATTAGACCCTTAATCAATTCTCTTTGTGCGTGACCCATTGGGTTTTACATCTAACCAGCAGTGAGTTTGGGTGTGATTTGACCTAATCTGGTTAGAACTCAACCAAACCGATTTAGGTCAAAAACTAGCCAACCCAATTTGACTTAATTTAGAACACTTTCTAATTTAATAATCAAATTAAAATTTTAATTTGATCAAATCCACAAGACATGATTGACATCTAGCAATGTATCATGACTACTCAAAAGATATGAAATTTAGATAGAAATACCAAGAATATCCTTCAGTGAAAATTACCATGCAACTAGATCCTTCAATCTTCCTACATCCTGAATATGACTCTTGGTATAGAAATATGTCAACCCCAATATCATATTCATTTCTCTTTCAATCTTATGATGATGATTCATTTAATAAAACATTAGAAACCATTTCTAATTTTTTTTATCATGCTTTGATCAAAGTCTTCCTGAATCATCATTTGTTTGAAGCAAGTAGGATGCAATTTCCTCTTACCAAGAGAGATCGATTCCATGTTAACCTACTCACAACCTTCATATATATAATCTACCATATCCAGATCATCTCGTACATAACTGAGTCATGAATGAGTATGAACCAAAATATGGATTTATATATATAAGATTCTATGGTAGTTTCAGATCAAAGGATTACATGCACAAATTCCACTATGAGAACCATCTATTGACATGTAGATAAGACTCCATTAGATATTCTCGATTTGGATCAATTCAGTGAACTCATTCTCTAATGAGCACCCACATTCTTGTATTAGTGTCATACACAAGTTATTGTGAGATCAATCATCCTCTCAATCGAGCATACAAAGAATGTGCTAGTCTTACCGAAAAATATTGATCCCTAACTCAATGTCCCATCGACTAGGAATATTTAAATTAGGGTTTTAAGATTTTAGGTCTCACTAGGTATGATCTCATCATAATCCTAAAATCATAGCCCTAATTTATAGGGATTCATCATAATCTTAAATAAATAATAAGACACTGCATATGATGAAATAAATATCTTTATTTATTTAAAAATATCATTACATGAGTTTGGAAGATAAAGAACAGCCCAAAAAATTAATTGGCTTGAGGGCATATTCCTTTCAATCTCCCACTTGCACTAAAGCCAATCGCCCTTATATTTTAATCCCATACAATCAAGGTGGCGATCAAACAGTTGCAGTGGTAAAGCCTTAGTGAATGGGTCTGCTATGTTATTCTTTGTGTCAACTCGTTCTATGACTACATCTTGTCTTTCAATAATTTCTCGAACGAGATGGAAGCATCTCAGAATGTGTTTGGATTTATGATGAGACCTTGGTTCCTTTGCTTGAGCAACAGCTCCAGTATTATCATAGTAAAGTGGTACTGGATTCTCAATTTCAGGAATAACTCCAATTCAGTGATGAACTTCTTCATCCAGACAGCTTCCTTGGCGGCTTCACTTACAGCTATGTATTCTGCTTCAGTGGTTGAGTCAGCTATAGTTGGCTGCTTAGTACTCTTCCAACTTACTGCTCCACCATGTTCAGAGTAAAGACATACCCTGAAATGGATTTGCTATCATCTGGGTCTGATTGAAAACTAGAATCAGAATATGCTTCTAATTTAAGATCAGAACCACCATATACTAGAAAAATATCTTTAGTCCTTCTCAAGTACTTAAGAATATTTTTCACAGCTTTCCAATGATCCTCTCCTGGATCAGCTTGAAATCTACTTGCAATGCCTAAAGCATAAGCAACATCAGGCCTTGTACATAACATGGCATACATTATTGATCCAACAGCCGAAGCATAAGGAATAGAACTCATTCTATTTCTCTCTTCAGGTGTCTTAGGAGACATCTTTTTAGAGAGATGTATGCCTTGACTCATGGGTAAATAACCTCTTTTACTCCCATCCATACTGAATCTTTTCAGTATTAAGTCAATGTACCTTGATTGGGACAAGCCTAGCATCCTCTTAGATCTATCTCTATAGATCTTTATTCCTAGTATATAGGATGCTTCTCCCAAATCTTTCATGGAAAACTTATTTGATAGCCATAATTTGACTGATTGTAACATTGGGATATCATTCCCAATGAGGAGTATGTCATCTACATATAGAACCAAGAAGACTATGGTTCTTCCACTAGTTTTCTTGTACACACATGGTTCATCAACATTCTTGATAAAACCAAACTCTTTTACTGTTTCATCAAAATGGATGTTCCAACTCCTTGATGCTTGCTTTAATCCATAAATGGATCTCTTAAGCTTGCATACCTGATTTGGTCTCTCATTTGACTCAAATCCCTCTGGCTGTGACATATAGACCTCCTCCTCAAGGAAACCATTAAGGAAGGCAGTCTTTACATCCATTTGCCATATTTCATAGTCATGGTATGCTGCTATAGCAAGCATAATCCGAATAGATTTGAGCATGGCAATAGGTGAAAATGTTTCATCATAATCAATCCCCTGTTTTTGCCTAAAACCCTTAGCCACCAATCTGGCCTTATAGGTTTCAATTTGACCATCAGCTCCAATCTTTTTCTTAAAAATCCATTTGCATCCAATAGGATTTATATCCTCTGGTGCATCCACCAAAGTCCATACTTTGTTGGTGTGCATGGATTCCATTTCGGATTGCATGGCAGCCAGCCATTTGTAAGAGTCCTTACTTTTGACTGCTTCCGTATAGGTCAGAGGTTCGTCATTCTCAATGACTTGGGCTTCATTGTTCTCAATAATGAAACCATACCTCATAGGTGTATTTCGTACTCTTTTAGACCTACGGATAGGAGTTATGTGTTCTGGTTCTTTTATGTGATTATATGGTTGAGAAATTTCTATTTATTTTTCTTGAACTTCACTAAGTTCAATATTTCTGCCACTGCCCTTTTCTAGGATAAATTCTTTTTTCCATGAAAATGGCATGCCTACTTACAAATACCTTTTGTTCAGTAGGATGGTAGAATAAATATCCTATACTATTTCTAGGATATCCTATAAATAGACATCTATCTGATCTAGCATCAAGTTTATGTCCAAAATTTTTTTTGACATAAGCTGGACAACCCCATATCTTAAGATACTTAAGATTAGGTTTCTTACTTCTCCATATGTCATATGGAGTACTAGATATAGATTTAGAAGGAACTCTATTCAAGATGTAAATTATAGTCTCCAGAGCATGACCCCAGAAGAAAATAGGTAATTCAGTGAAGCACATCATGGACCGTACCATATCTAATAAGGTATGATTTTTTCTTTCGGCTACACCATTTAATTATGGTGTATAAGGAGGTGTCCATTCAGAGAGAATCCCTTTAACTTTAAGATAGTCTAGAAACTCACTAGATAAGTATTCTCCTCCTCGATCAGATCGAAGGATTTTTATACATTATCCAGTTTATTTTTCGACCATACTTTGATACTCTTTAAATTTATCAAAGGCTTCTGATTTGTGTTTCATAAGATACACATATCCAAACCTAGATAAATCATCAGTGAATGTAATAAAATAAGAGTATCCTCCTCTGGCTTGAGTTGTCATAGGACCACATACATCCATATGTACAAGTCCTAATAACTCATTTGTCCTTTCTCTATGTCCACTAAATGGAATCTTGGTCATTTTACCCATGAGGCATGATTCACAAGTTCCCAATGATTCATAATCAAAAGGATCAAAGAACTTTTCTTTGTATAACTTGTTAATCCTAGCCTCACTAATATGACCTAATCGACAATGCCAAAGTAAAGTATTATTTATGTCATCTCTCTTATATTTTCTATTTTCATCAATATGAAATATATTGTCATCCAAACATAGAGTCAACAAACCATTGCTAAATATGCCAAAACAAATATTTTCATTAGAATATTTGATCGAGCAACCTTCGCTCGTTACATTAAGACTATAACCTTGTTTTAATAACAAGGGTATAGATATAATATTTCTAATGATCTTAGGCATATAATAATAATTTGTAAGCTCTAAGATCTTTCCATAAGATAACTTCAATATATTTGTCCCTACAGCTTCTGCTTGGATAGACTCTCCTCCAGCGCCATAGAGCTTGAAGTCACCTTTCTTCAAACTCTTAATTTTCTACAGCCCCTACAAAGATTTGCAGATATGAAAACCACAGCCGGTATCTAATACCCAAGAATTTGAAATGAAAGAATTTAATGATAATATAGTATGTATCTCATACATACCTTTTGGTGCATTATTTGCACCAGACTTCATGGTTGCAAGGTAAGCCTTGCAATTCCTCTTCCAATGATCCTCCTTTTGCCGCAGTGAAAATAGGTCATTTGTCCGGAGACCTTCTTCCCCTTTTTCTTCTTATTTATACCACTTTTAGGATTCAACCTTCTCTTTGAACCCTTTTTGCCTGCCTTCTTCTTGGAGATCCCTTCCACAAGAAGAAGAGGAGCCTTATCTTTCTTGATATGGCTTTCTACTGTCTTGAGCATATTTAACAGCTCAGGCAATGAAGAATTTAGTTTGTTCATGTGATAGTTCATGACAAACTGAGAAAATGATTCTGGGAAAGTGATTGCAGGATCAAATCCTGACTTAACTCTCCATCCATTACAAAACCTAATTGACTTAATCGAGTGATTAGGTCAATTACCATCAAAACATGATTTTGTACGGATGTTCCTTCTATCATTCTTGCATGAAATAATTGCTTAGATATCTCATATCTAGCAGTCCTACTATGCTCTCCATAAAGCTCTTTTAGATTGAGCAATATGGATTGAGTGTCCATGCTATCATGCTGCCTCTGTAATTCATTATTCATAGAGGCAAGTATGATGCATTTGACAGTAAGAAAATCATTTTGCCACATCTTGTATGTGGACTTATCTTCATCTATGGCATCATTTTCTAATGGCTTAGGATCAGGGGCATCAAGAATATAGGAGAGTTTTTCTTGACTGAGTACTATTTTTAGGTTTCTCAACCAGTCAACATAATTTTGACCAGTCAATTTATTTGAATCCAAAATTGAATGTAATGAAAGTGAAGAAGCCATTTAATCTACATAATAAAGAACAATATATAAGCAAACAATTCATGATGACAAACATAATTAAATTAGGACTTTAATTTAATTATGTCTCCCACTAAAAATCATAACCCTCTTATTGATTTTCTTAGTGAGAATAAGATCCTAATTCCTTATAAAAAGGTCTTGTGGTTGCACAACAAACCTGTTATAAGTTCAAAGGTAGGAAACTCTTTCCAATTGCATTTTATGCAACTCTCAAAAACTTTTGCCTCTAAAACATTAATAGCCTTGTGTTAGCACAACAAACTTTAATGTTTTAGTTTAAGTAGAATCCTTCATTTCTATACAGTCAAAATGAAATATAACTACTTTTGTGGTTACACAACAAAGTAGTATATTCAAAATGCTGTAAGCATCTCAATGCACTAGATTAATATTACATCTTTTCCCATGATAGATCTTGTGGTTACACAACAAAACTAATATGGTTCTGGACATAATAAGAAACTAGTATGAAGGAAGGCCTTAATGTAGTGAATATAATACTAAGCATTTCAATCTAGAATTAAATTAATCGAATCAACCTGGTAAGTGGGAGAGAAGTGGGAGTCCCCCCATTGCTTTTCTTAGACATCAATAAATTGGCTAGGTCAGACTATGGAACCAATTAAAAAAATATATTTTCTTTACCAATCATGAACCATTTTTCCTAGACATCGATTGATCAATTAGACATCCTGACTGATTCAGCTATAGGTTAATTACACTATAACTTAATATAATTTTTTATAGAGGGATTTAAATGGTCTCAATGCACATATCTGATTTAAAATCAAACTAAATGCATAATAGCATTAATTATGATAAAATTTATATATGTCAATTAACATGTATAATTATTCTAGGACAACCATCATTATATAGTGAATACTTTCCACTATATCAGGGCAACCTTTACAGAATAATATATACAACATAATCTCATTATGATAAGAAAAAGAATATGATCTCATCATATAAATTAAAACATGCTAAAAATATTATATCATATTTTTCATTTATGCCATTATACTTATAAGCAAAGCATTATATGATTTAACCTAATAAGGCTTGCTCTGATACCACTGATGGGATTGGTGTACAGGGCGGAAGCATGGATTTCAAAGCAAAAACATGAAATCATATAAATC